>JAODKC010000137.1:26974313-26994624 GCA_026777985.1 Mormyrops attenuatus | reverse complement strand
TCCCCTGCTTTTTGCCCTGTGATGCACTGGCATCCTGTCCAGGGTGTCCCCTGCCTTGTTTCCTGTGCCGCTTGGATAGGCTCCGCCCCCAGTGACCCTGACCAGCATGCACAGTTATAATATGGACAAATGATAACACTGATTTAAGACAGACACAGAGTTTTTGTTTTTTTCTGTCATGAATCCAACATAAATTGAAACAGACTCTAGATGATGAGCTCAGAGCAAAAAAAAACAAAAAAGCAAACAAACCCATTTTTGCTTCAGGGTACATTTTTAATACTCTGAAGAAACAGGTTTTTTTTTTTACCAGTCAAGTACAAAGCAGCATTCAACGTTTTTGAAGAATTAAAACAACAATAAACGGCATTTTATTCATGTAAGGATTCATTTGACTTCAGTTTTACATTTCCAATAGTGCTTCACAGCTGCTCAAGGCTTAATGCATTTTCTTCAAGCCAATTATGTTTAGCAGCAACAAGAACAGTTTCTTCATTACATAAATCTACATCCATTACCAATACAAATAGAACATTTCTTCCAGTGACATCACTGGGTGATTTCTTGGTATTTTTCGGTTGTGACATGTGCTGAAGTTCCCTTCCAAATTAATTATGATGGTTCTGGATTAATTGTTTTGAGCTCAACAACCATTGTTTTATGAATGGAATTATTTTCATGAAGTGTATCTGTTTATAAAGGAAGTCAAACTGCATATTGATTGAAAGCTGCAAAAAAGCACAACAAAACGACACATCCTAGATTTTTTGTGCTGCCAGGAATGTGTCTTCCCATAGCAGTCCATCATAGAAGGTTGCCTTTTATTTGATTAATGTATGTGGGTTGAACATAGAATAAATAGCACCTTTTCAATAAACCACCAGCCAGAGACTTTATAAAATCATGCGACTTCATCTAGCAATAGGCCTCTGAATGCATTTCTAGTGGCGTATTCACAGAGCAGCACTGAGACTTTTGCATAAATAGGTCTCCCGCTCCCTGGGGAATACAGGTTGGGTTTATGGTACAAATATAAGTTCTTCACTGATCATGTGACTCCCCACCATTGTCAGGATAACTAAACTGTATGTGTGTTGGTGTGACAGGATAGTTATACACATATACACTGTATGTGCAACTTACTGCCGAAACATAGTTAGGTTAAATAGAATGGAGATTCTGTATTTGTGCCTATGGGGAAATTATCTCTTTGCCTATGTAATCTTGCTCTCCGTCAGACACACAGACAGGTGAGAGCAAGCTTGGGGAATCGCAGCGCAGGCTCAGCACTCCTGCAGCACTTAGGGGCCTCGTTCAAGGGTGCAGTTGCAGCACCTGGCTGTCAGGCCTGGGATTCAAACTGGCAACTTTACGATCACAGACACGGAGTCCTAACTGAGCTGCACGCAGCCCCGGCCTCAGCATAATATTATTCTGCTCTCCAGACAGTTACAACCTGAGAACCATTTCGGTTTGTGCTGCTGAATGGCAAAGCTGGTGCTTAATAAGCGTCTCCTTTGTGGGGCGTTCAATGCCACTCAGGGGGTCTCTGTTAGGACTCTTCAGAGAGATAATCTTGAAATGTTGAAGAACTAATATTCATCTGTAAAAATGGTGAAGGTTGTAAGTGAAAATAATGGAGATCGGGTCCAGACTCTGACCGTTTGCATTTTATTAGAGACCCACCAGGCGTTGGTTCGCTGTTAAGCATTCGTCTAGTTGTCAATCAGAAAATAATGAATATTTACTGCAGGAATTGACATTAATATTTTGCTTAGTGTCACATCCACTATAGCACCAACAGGTACTCCAGGCTGCAGTTTATGACAATAACTACATTTGTGGTCGCTCGCCTTCTTATAGACTCCATGTTCTAGTTTAATATAATTATAATATATAATACATCATTGTTAATGTTATAATTGTTAAGGAAGAGCAGGGCACAAGCAGGGGACAACTTGTTAGTCCATTCAGACCGTGTTAATAAAAAAAATATTATAATATAGCCAAATATAACAAGAAGCACAGTGTCACTTATTTAATCTCAGTATTAAATGAGAGTATTTTTATTAATTGAGAGTATTTATTTTATGTTACCTGTAGTCATTTTGTAAATGTAAGTATAAATGTACAACAAAGGTTTATTTTATCTATATGGTGCAAAACGAACATAATAGATCTTTTAGCATTTTTGGGTTTTGAATAGCAATGCATGATGTATTATTATTATGATGATGGTTATTATTATTATTATTAGTAGTAGTAGTAGTAGTAGTAGTATTAGTATTAGTATTATTATTAGTATTATTATTATTATTATCATCATCTTCATTATTATTATCTTTTAATTAAGTAAATACCCACCTATCGCCTCCATGTATTGGCATACCCAGTAGAGATATGCAGGCACAGAGCAAAAGGCAGCAGAGTAAATAGAAATGTTTTTTAAATATCTCAATGTAAAAAAGCCACTGACCACTGTCCAAGACATACCTGTGAGGAGGTTGTGTCACGCTACCTGCTGCACTCGACTGCCCCGAAACGGATGCTCTCTTTCCCATTCCCCCCAGTAAGATACCCAGTGCTTCTCGGGAAATCACATTGCTTCTCCTTGGGACTCAAACACACCAACCCCTTGCTCTCTTTCCTCACCCGAAATTGCCCCAAGTTAGGGTTCTGAAGCAGCAACCCCACATATGGAGCATGGAGAGGAGAACATCTGAGAACATCTGAGAACATCTGAGCTCCCTGTCTATCTGATTCTTTTCTTATGCGACAACCTAACACGTTATTCCCCAAATTCTACCTCAAATGCTCCTCTTGCGGATGTGGATCGTGTTTGTTTGGTGGTATTAGATGGCATTCCTACATAGTCTTATTTACCATTGGCCACTGTGTTGAAGGCTGGCAGGCTGGGTAGCACGCCATTCCGGCAGCCGTTTGTGTGCAATTTGCTTGTCCTCCCTCTGTCATGTGGCTTTACTAAATACTCCAGCTTTCTCCTGCACTCAAACTCCAGCATACTGTGCATCAGCATTTCTGGTGTACCCCACCCTGTCACAGTCCTCTGCCCAGGTGCCGCATAAACCCTGGCAAAATGGATGGATGCTCTATGTATTGTCTTGTATTTCTTTGGCACCATGGTCTGCAGCACATATACAAATAAAGATTTCATTGTGCTATGTATATATGAGCCAAAAAAAACTTTGGCTCTTGAAGTTTGGGGGTGGGGGGTGCGGTCCTCAGTAAGAGAGAGTTAGAGTGTCGAGCAAAAAAACAAAAACAAGAGGACATTTGTTGTTCAGTCTGGTCACAGCCGTCCATCGGAGAGATTCGACTGACTCACCGTGGATAATCAACCTGTCACTTCCTACAGCACCCAATCGATGCCTCGCCGCGCTGGGTCTCCCAGAAGCTCCGAAGTGCCGGATGGCAGCTGTGGAAAATAGCCCACGCTCGGTGTCAGGCTGACCACCATGTTAACTTAAGAACTTCGAAATAAAAACGGATAATGCGTGTCAAGGCCTTCTGGAGATATCGCTGGAGAGCCATCCTCAGTACCAGATCGTGAGGGAACACGGAACTTCACGCATTGATTTTTGTCTCTAATATACTTCCATCATTGACAGAAAGGATTAAGGACCCTGAACAAAACCCTATGGTGCTAGATGGCCGCTCGTGAATGCTCGAGGTAATGATCATAAAGAAGGGAATTTACATATTTTTTAATGCGGAACAAAGGTAGTGAACCTTCTTTCAGTCCCTGAATGCTATAAGCTTTTGACTTTGACAAAATGATCTTTGTGCAATTTGCGCTGAAATTTGCACCAATTGTGTCTTTGATACAAATTGTTCTGTTGTCACTGTATGCTTTATTTATTTATATTTTTGTTTAGTTTCTCCATCTACCCATCTAGCAAATGCTTAATATGGTCAGGCTAGCAGGTTGTCTGTCTATCTATCTATCTATCTATCTATCTATCTATCTATGCTGAATTCATAATAAGTGGACAAAACTGGGCCTCCGTTGTGACCATGAGCTGTCTTTTTGTGAGCAGACATCAAAATAAGGGTTTTCATGCTGCTCTGTACCAGAGATCACTCTTGTTGAGTATTTAGGAACCAGCACACTGATTTCTAGCTCATTAGCTCCCCCTGCAGCTGACTACAGAAACTGCGTTAGGTTTTACACAAAGGGCATCTGCACGTCTCTCAAGAACACAATTCCCCTTTTAAACACTGAGAGATGCATGACAAAAAATAGCTGCAAATACCAAGCATCAGCATCAAAAGGTTCTTTAAACAAGCTTTAAAAAATATATCTCTTTTAATATTTCAAAATTCTCCCACTTCAGGTGTAACTGAAAGACTTACAGTAACTGTCAAATTCTGAATGAAAAATATATGGTCCAGAGTAATTTAAAAAAGATTCAATGTTCCACTTGCAGATATCAAAAGTATTAATATTTGATATCTCTTGAGCTCAATCTTTTCCCAGGACATTGGCAGAATTCTAGATGAAGTGTGTAACAGTGGCATGGCCTTATCTACGAACCTCACGTATTCACCAGAAAAGAGCCATGTAATTACAATTACGACCTCTGATCAATAATTGAAAGAAGAACTAAAGCAGGGCTCCACCCTAGCATATTTGGTCTCCAATATTTCTGGCTGAGAGCTGCAGTATTTTTTTTCTTATTTTGTTCCCTTGGTTACCATGGGCGCCACAGCATCGGTGCGAGGGAAAGGCGGAGCTTGTGCTGAAGAGGAGGGGCTGGGGAAGGAAGAACAGGGCTTGTCATGGGAATGCTGGGCTAATGCTGGAATGGCTGGGCTGGAACATGAAAGGCGGGGCTAATGATGGACTGACTGGGCTGTAACATGAAAGGCGGGGCTAATGATGGACTGACTGGGCTGTAACATGAAAAGCGGGGCTAATGATGGATTGGCTGGGCTTGAAAGTGAAAGGCGGGGCTAATGATGGATTGGCTGGCCTGGAATGTGGAAGGCGGGGCTAATAATGGATTGGCTAGACTGGAACACGGAATGCTTGCAAATGACAGGTGTGGCTTACAGTGGAAGTCTTACTTTAAGAGGGCGGGGTTGTAAGGAATATGTAAAGGCTCCCAGTTCTTTATTTGCTACCTGAAAGTTTTAAATAAAAAGCTAGCATATGTTGGTTACTACACGTTTGCTTAAAAGATCTTTATTGTGTATACATTTACTATAGCCCTACCCATCATCTTGGTTAGCAATTTAGTGAAGGAAGCTCTAGGCCCACATCAAGCAGACAAGCTTGAGATCCCTCACAGCACTTTCCTGGCATCAGATGGACTCTGCTGGGGCATGACGGATACTTCAACTCCCCCCCCCGCCCCCCACACACACACACACATTTGATACAGCCTCTGCCCCAGTATACCCTTACACTCCGTCAGCCCCTGCAGGAAAGGACACCATTAATGAAGCTTAATGTATCATGTCAGATGTAGGGGTGTCTGGAGATATATGTGCATTTAACTGCCATGTCATTTATGCTGCTTTATTTCAGCACCAAGGATTATTAGACAACCCTTTCCTTACTCTAAGCAACTAATCAGTAGTAGTCAATGGCTTCTAACTGACCCACTGTGATCTATTAAAACCGCTACACGTTGCATAAACACACATGTGCCCAAGAGGTGCCCGTGTCTGTGCCCGTGTCTGTGCCCAAGAGGAGCCCGTGTCTGTGCCCGAGAGGTGCCCGTGTCTGTGTGGGTGTCTGTGCCCAAGAGGTGCCAGTGTCTGTGCCCGAGAGGTGCCCATGTCTGTGTGGGTGTCTGTGCCCAAGAGGTACTCGTGTCTGTGCCCGTGTCTGTGTGGGTGTCTGTGTCCAAGAGGTGCCTGTGTCTGTGCCCGTGTCTGTGCCCAAGAAGTGCCTGTGTCTGTGCCCGAGAGGTGCCCGTGTCTGTGTGGGTGTCTGTGCCCAAGAGGTGCCTGTGTCTGTGTGGGTGTCTGTGCCCAAGAGGTGCCCGTGTCTGTGCCCGTGTCTGTGTGGGTGTCTGTGCCCAAGAGGTGCCCGTGTCTGTTTGGCTGTCTATGCCTGAGTGGTGCCCGTGTCTGTGCCCGTGTCTGTGTGGGTGTCTGTGCCCAAGAGGTGCCCGTGTCTGTGTGGGTGTCTGTGCCCAAGAGGTGCCCGTGTCTGTGTGGGTGTCTGTGCCTGTGTCTGTGTGGGCGTCTGTGCCCATGAGGTGCCGGTGTCTGTGCCCAAGAGGTGCCTGTGGCTGTGCCCGTGTCTGTGTGGGTGTCTGTGCCCAAGAGGTGCCCGTGTCTGTGCCAAAGAGGTGCCCGTGTCTGTGCCCAAGAGGTGCCCGTGCCTATGCCCGTGTCTGTGCCCATGTCTGTGTGGGTGTCTGTGCCCATGAGGTGCCGGTATCTGTGCCCGTGTCTGTGCCCGTGTCTGTGCCCATGAGGTGCCGGTGTCTGTGCCGGTGTCTGTGTCTGTGCCCGAGTCTGTGCGCTGACAGTGGGTGGCATGGTGGTAGGTGGCGTGGGAGTGGGGGTGTGGGGTCTGCTGTGATGTAATGCACTGTGGCAGAGCCCAAGAGGAGCAGGATACCAGCCTTGGCCTTCTCCACTCAGCCCACAGACACATTAGCAGATCCTAATTCCCTAATGGAATATGATGATAGTCTGGTGGGCTACTCCGGTCTAGGAGAATGTCCCTAATTTGATTTCCAAATCATAACAAAATGTGCACTTCATAAGACAGATAAACATATTAGCACCAAGGAAATTCAGTTAGCGAGACATTTTGTGCTGGTGGGGGGCGTGGTGAAGGTCAGAATTCTTTTTCAGAGGGGCGGGCAGCATTTTCTGGCTCAGGCTGACGGTGTGATTTTTGGGAGGATACTTTCTGGAGCCGCGGCTCTTCGGTTGAATCTCTGAAGCTGGACCTGCCGCACAAAATCTCTGTCCCACTGAAAACCTGAGTCACATGGCGAAGGAAATGTGACCTGGTTGTCTGAGCACATTGAGAAGTGACCAGAGAAAAAAGCGAGCAGCGGAGTGACCAGGGTCTGCAGTGCTGGTTCCGCAAGGCTGGCGGGTTTGGGTTGGATCCCCTTTTACGTTATGCAACGCCAGCGTTCAGTCCCTGAGGTGTCAAAGACTGGAAACTTCTTAGATGTACTTTTAATATCAGCGGGGAAACTCTGGGTAATTTATTCTTGTGTGCCACCGGCATGCATAATTATGGCTGGACCAGCCCCCCAGCCCCCCCAATATAACACCTTCCTGCTCTGGGTCAGAGGTTCGCAGTCAACTAAACTCTGTACTGCTCTCTCTACATATGGTGTTATATTTTTAAAATCTTCTGGTGTCTTTTTTGTATTTTCCTGACATTTTCACCCATCATCAGTTCCTGTTTAATTAGCTCAGTGCAGGCACCCTTTCTCCATCCCCTGGGTGATCTGAGCATATGCTCTGCTTCGGAGAGGTCCGTTCAGGGATGCCCCCCCGCGCGAAGCCCTGCTACGCGCCTGCGCCGGCCCGATCTGGCCCGGTCCAGCTCCTGTCATCCCCGCTGTGCTGGTTTCCGAAACTGGATGTATGAAGGTTAAAGTCCTGGGATGAAAATTATGCCTTCTGTTCCTTTAAAAACGCACAATATTTTATCACCTAAATGGCCTCAGTAGCTATCTAGCTGAATAGACAAATAAAACCTTGAGCCATTTGCCAAGTCACTCAGTATTGCAGCTTTTCTTTCTCTTGCCTTAAAATAATTAGATTGATTCAAACTTTTTGACTTCAGCCATTTGTTTGGATGTGAATTAAATTTAAAAGTAACTGAAAAGAAACTAACCCAAAATTATGTGCCTCTTCCATTTTTGCTCAGTTGTGCTTTCCCGATTTTGTTTTTTTGTTATTCCTCGAATGTATTTCGTCGTATCAGCGCTTGCTAGTTTAATTTATCCCTATTGTGTTTCGGACCTTAGAGTTTTTGCTGTCTTTTCTGGCGATCCATTAAGCAGCGCAGTCAGAGGCCATCACAGCAAACTGTAATCACAATCTGATTTACTGATGTAATTGCAAAGTTTCCATTTCATATTATATTCTGCCCGTCCAAGAAATGCTGTCTTTAACTATAGAAGGAGTTTCAGGAGGAAGGGGATGGAAAAACATGTGCATTTGATAAAAAAAAGTCAGTCTAATATGTGCCTGACTCAGCAGTCTGCAAAAATTCCTTACGCCTGATGAAATATCATAGAGCTGGTGGGTAGGCGGGTTCTAATGCAAATGGACATAAAAATCAGGCTCCCTTTACAGAAGGAATTATACTATATCTGATGCAAGGAATTATATTTGTACTCTATAAATGACATTCACTTCCTTAGTGAGCTTCCTGGATTTGATTTTTAAAGAAGGTGACTTCTTGAATTTCAGCATTTGGTCTAGATTCACAATATCACAGAATTTATGAAAAGCTTTGCTATAGGAAGAAGGCATCTGCAATACCCTGTGGCAGTTAATCGGTTGACTTGGACTTGGGTACTTTGGCTCTGCAAGAGAAACCCATCAATAACGGGGCTTTGCAGCAACACCCGGTCATCAATGAGCAGACGACCCATCCGCCCACCCTCCATGCTACCGACTGGGACCACTGCAGGGTCATGTTGAGCCTGGAGCCAAAGCCAGGAAGCACAGGGCACAAAGCAACAGAGTGTGGGAGGCAGAGAGAGCAGCCAGAGGAAGCTCATTGGGAGAACAAGCAAATTCCACAGAGCCAGGGATATGATTCAAAGCCGCGGCCCTGCACGGGTGAAGCCATGCTGTTACCTATTATGGCGCATAAAACAGCTAAAGGTGTCCCTTTGTCAGCAAGCCAGGTCTGTTTGCCGTCCAGATATGGAGACAGGACAGAAGTCAACCTGTCAGTCGCTTTTGTACAGTTCCTGTTGCACAAGTCACACGAAGTTCCGCCCTCTGTCATGGACCCCAGGCTGCAGGCCCCTGCGTGTATACAGTCGAAATCGGTGTGCATCCGTCTCTTTTCAATTTTGCTTTTATAGCCGTGAAAATGATGCCGGTAAATCACATTCTGTTCACCGTAACCGAATGCTGGCCCAGCTAACTGAAGGGGCGTAGAGGCAAAGTGGAGAGCTGACTGAGAGCAAATCGGCAGTAATGCAGGAGCTATCTCTGCCACAAGTGTGAGAGCGTGTGTCAATGCTCAGTCACTGAGCATGTAACTCTGCGTCGCTTCTCATCTAACACAGCAATCACATGTTACCTGTACTGTACTACATACAGCTCTGTCTTAGGCAGTCAAAGAAAATTATGCTGAAGGAGGTCTGGGTATATCTGCTTTAACTGCTGCCCCCATAGTCCAGCCCCAGATAAGAGATGGAAAATGAATGAGTGAATGAGTGAGTGAGTGAGTGAGTGAGTGAGTGAATGAATGAATGATCTTCATGCTGGTGTAAAATTATGATATTATGTCTGTTAAAGCGTGTCAGTTTGGCCATTTTGAAACCTCTCTGAAAGTCAGCCCAGTGTTTGCAGCAACGGTTCAATGTACCCAAGTATGTGTTGACTCAACCACTAGCATTTGTTTGGCTAATCAATACCTCGTCAAATTATTTAAGTAGCTAAATATAACAAAAGCATCGAATGACTGGGGTGATTTTTAAGTTTCTGATTGCTGTATATATAAATATATAATCAGAGTGGTTAATATATTATATAGTGTGAGAGTGTGAGAATAAACACAAGTGAAATGAGGGTTTCATGTGACATTTAGTTTCTTTCCCATGCATCCGGGGGAAACATGGAGGGCGGTGTCCAGGTGGGAGGTCGTCCAGAGTGTGGGGAGGTGAACAGAAGAGATCACAAGAAGAAATTTCAACAGAGGAACAAGAGGAAAAACTACAGATCATCCACAGTATCCAATGGGCCAATCAGCGAGTCAGGCAGGAGAGAAAGATCCGGCTGCTGTCTGGGAGCTCAAGTGCTGAAGGGGGCGCTGTCCACAGTGCTGCAGCTCACGAGTGACCACCTGCCTTTAGCTTGTGTTCTTATGGGCATGTCGAACATGCACAGTGAGTAAGGACCAGCATGGTCGGTGGTTGCAAGCTTTGGCTGTTGCTGCAAGCGTTCTACTGCAGAGAACAATGTTTATGTCAATAAAACTCTGCACAAACCCAGATACACTTACGCAGTAGTATGCAGAGAAGTATGACCAGACCTTAAGCGTGCTGGTCCCAAAAGCTCCATTGTGAATAAATACAAAAATATATAAGATATAAGAAACTGCTTTCAGTTTCAGTCTCAGTTGTTTCATGATTGTTTGTGTCCCTCCTTGCACGGAGGAAAGATGAATGTAGAAATGGTGTCAGAATGCCCCCCGTGACAGACCACCCACATCACCATCAGAGTGGGTGGGCCTCCAGGCTCACGGCTACACACACACACACGCATACACACACACACACACACACACACACACGTGTGCATGTTCTCTAATGTGAACCAGTGCTGAATTTCATATAAGTAGCTGGTTTTATATGCCAAGGAGGATAAATACAAAGTAAAAAGTTTTTAATTTATTAGTTGCCTAGTGAAGAGGCATGATTGATTCTGTATATGTAACCAGGAATGCATAATTAATACTAACATGTCTGAGATGATAAATGGGCAGGTAAACTGGTGAATTCTACTCTTTTCTTGATGCTTTAGTTAATATATTAGCAAATTGGTTGCTCGTTATTTTGCAATAACAATAATTATGCAAAAAGAACACGATCATGTCTAACTCATCTATGTTCATCTGCAGGGCTGCAGGCAGGCTGTAGGGCCGGAAGCTCAATCCCATGCAAAAATATTTAGATATAATATCTTCTGGGATTTACCAGGGTGTCAGAAGGACGTGAATTACTTTTTAGAACCACGAGCAACAGCTTACATAAGATTACATAAGCGTCCTCAGAAATAGTCGTAAGTTTTGTTCCGAGTTTTGCAAAAAAGGCATGGCTTGCATTCCCATGAAATAGTCCCACCCTCTTCGTCTAAATTCTTTAAATCACAGCATTCAACAAACGCCTTGACATGGACGCACTGAGCATTCATTCCCCATGGTTGGGTTCTGTGGCATGTTGCAGTCATTTTAATGTCAAAGGAAACACACTTATTGAAGTGAGGTTTGCAAACTCCAGTTCCCTTTCCACTAAAACTCCAATCATGTTAGCATGGAAACTTGCCCACAAATAACATAAGGGGTGCAACCCACAAAAAAACAAGGAACAAGCAAATATCCCCTGGAGGAATATAACGTAATTGGCATTTGCGAGTTTTATTTCTTTGTTCGCTTCATTCAGCCTGAGTCAGCAGCTGTCAGTGTTAATTATGTACTATTTTGTGTGTTTTGGCCTTTATAAATGTTGGCGATCACTTCTTTAGAGAGGAAGGCAAAAAGAGCCACATGAGGCAGGAATGGGGTACAGGGCAGGACGGGGGCCGGGTTAAGGGCAGACATTACAGCCAAAAATGTAAGGCTACCCGGGCCTGAAGGATGATACAGGGTGACCTGAAGTCAGCTTGGAGATTGAGGCCCAATCAGATTTATTGAGCTAAGGAAGAGCAAACATCCATCAATTTCTGTAACCACTCGTCCTCTTCAGGGTCGTGGCGGGTCTGGAGCCTATCCCAGAGGCTACTGGCACAAGGCAGGGAACAACCCAGGACGAGGCGCCAACCCATCGCAGGGCACACTCACACAGGAAGAGGAAACTGATCCGCAAAAATAAGAAGAGGTGAAATGAACCAATGGGGGGCTTCGGACACCTGACTCCGCCCCCTGGAGATGACCACACCTCCACTTCTCACACTTTATGGTAAATGTCGGGAGAGGTGCGGCTTTCTGGCAGGCACATACATCGGCTGTCGCGTCGATGGCCTCATGCTCTCATAAACACGCCTGTATGAGGAACTCAGACACGCAAGGCCAGCCGAGGAGGCAAGGATGCTCCTCAGCTCCACAGATCCCAGAGCAGATGGCTTTGCCAGTAGGAGTCTTTCGGGTGAAGAAAAAGACAAACTCAAGAAAGTGTCTTTTTGCGAAAAGAGGACAGGCGTCCCAGAGAGCTGCACTGCCTACAGGCACAATGTCTCTGTGCCCGCTTCCATAATCCATCTAACCAAACATAAATCACCAAAACAGGGCCAAGGCTTGGGGTTGGTGAGAAATCTGAAGGAGGACTTTTATCGGGTATATTTTATATGGCTGAATGAATTAATGAGTGATTGAGTTTTGCTGACAAAATGATTTATTATTTCAATCATTATATATGCCTTTGTTACTCAACAAGCCGGTAACGCCAGTACGAAGCCAGTAATGCAGTAACCCAGTGCCGAGATGGGGAGAACAGAAGCTGGGATTGAGCCCACAGCAGTGGGAGTTTGAGGCCACAGTGGTTCCCACTGAGACATAGTGCCTCCCCAGGTAACATGCAGTACAATTATGTTTAAATTGCAGAGTACTGCCAAATCCAAGTTGGACCTTCAAGGGTCCAAAGCTTCAGAAAGACTGTGCAGAATGCCGTTTGTGGGGCTGGAGGCTACGCAGATCTTAAAGGGGCTATTTGGGTCTGTCCTTCAAAGAGCTGCAAGCCCTCGCAATGAGGAAGCCAGCGCCAGACAAAGGGGTGTAGCTTTGACCGAATGCTTAACTCCACAGATGACTGGGAAGGCTGGGTGGGGGGGTGTCGCCATGGGATGCGGCTGGCACACTGGGGGCACTATAAGTATGTGTCATCATGACTACGGAGACCGCACACAAAGGATGAATAAGAGCTGGGGTGTGGCACAGGTTTGGGGTGACACTGGAGAAGTACAGTCGACTCACAAAAAAAGGTGCATTTTCGTGCCCCAAGGCAAACAAATGCTGTTTAGCTTCTAAGTAGGGCACTGAACCTAAATTAATTCAGCAAACATCCAGCTGTTTAAACAGATAAAAAGGTAACACAAGGAAACAGTCCCAGGGTTTGCTAAAGCTTTTGGTTTTACCACAGCAGTTAATTGGATATTTGGAATGCTGAAATAGCAACTACTGTTCAACATGTTTTAATAACCTCCAGGGTGACATCTGTTACCGTCTCTGTGCAAGAAGTCATATCTGCGACAATGCTGCAGTGCAGGCAGGAGTCACCCACAAGGGAGGCTACGAGAGCATGCTGGAGCCTGAGGACATGCTTATGAGATGCAGTCTGAAGAGTCATGCAGAGCCATGCAGCGTGCTGCCGCAGATGCAGTACATGCTCGCAAAAAGGACAAGAAATCACTGCACTTTGCAAGTAGCTACTTCTATGGAGCCACGTAATTCACAGCTTTCGTTTTTTTGTCACTATAGCCGCTGCTAAGTGGCCAGAATTATTTCCCATCATACCGTGGTGATTACCCAGCTGCCAGAAAGGGCAATTCCTTTGATGTACCAAAAATTTTACTCACAGTCTTGAAGAATCACGCACTCATGGATTCATGCACGTTCAAACCCAGTGATCCGGGGGGTTGGGGGGGGGGGGGCGGCATGGAATGCTACTTATCTGATTACTCGTTTTAGTGTGGTTTCCTTTCCCCTTTCTCTACCGACACAATTATGTGGGGACGTCAATGCTGCACGCCAGCCGAACGAGACTAGTCAGAGCAGAGATCAGAGTTTTACATCCCAGACACCATGCATCTGTCTCAGCGTTTAGAAGGTGTTTCATAACATCGCTGAACATCCAGCCATATATGCTTCTGAAGTGTAAATGCTAAGCAGGCTGAGTTTGGAATAAAGGTCCCCTTATTGCGCCTTACATTCAGTTTACCAAACCTTTTCGTCTTTGTCATGACACTGCATCTTTATTACCTTTAGCAATAGATGCAGGAAAGATAAAGAACTACTAGATTTATAATAAACGTAAATTTCAGAAGTATACCATAGTAATAGGTCTACGTAATTACTCATATAAATTAGTTACAGCTCTCATTAAATTTATTTCATGCCATAATTTTTGTAACATCCATATTATTCAGTGTAAAGTTTCCTGTCAGGTTGATGTTCCATTGCCGTCTATCTTGTCTTCAGCCATATTTGCTCCGTTTCATCTTTCCTACCCATGATGCTCTGCTCCTTCTTCGCTCCATCTACTCAACATTGCACTGCCTTGTCTAATTATAATTCTGCATCATCTCCACTACCCATAATGCCATGCTCCATCTTCCCTACCTATTGTTCTGCCTCATTTGGTCGACCCATTGCTTCTTGACGTCAGGATCTAATGCTGTACCTCAGTGTTGTCTGTTTTCTGTGCTATGTTACCTTTCCACATTTTACTCTCCTGTGAAGAAAATGGTGAAACACTAACAATACAGCTGGGCAATATGACAGCAAGCCGCCATTCATCTGCTACAGGCCCGATTTCTCACCAGGGGTTAAACAAAAATATTACCTAAGAAAACATGCTGCTGCTAATTGTACTAATTGCCTGCCCCCGGACCAGATTAGAGTTCACAAATTGTTTATTGGACGCAATGGATACACTTGAAAATATCAACAACACAACTGTAGTGTCCAACCCCTCCAGCATCTCAGTGCTGTGTGTGGAGTTTGCATGTCTCCCCTGTGTTTGGATGTGTCTCGTCCAAGTACTCTGATGCATCTGCATGATGTACTCATCTCATGTACTCATCTGTACTCATAGTGAGTGCATGTATGTGCCCCACTATGGACTGGCATGCCACCCAGGGTGTAGCGGTGCTGCCTGGGACAGACTCCAGGCAGGGGCTGTTTAATGAACAGGCTTGCCCAGGCTGCAGTCTAGGGGCCCCCAGTGATCAGGGGGCTCAATTGGCTGCCTCTTTTTTTATGTATATATTGTTTTTACAGTAGAAGTGATCCTTTATTGGTTGATTATTTGTTTGTGAGTTATTGATAGGTCAAAACTGAATGGGGAGACCAATTCTAAATGTATCTCTTTTGGCATTCTTTTCATACCGTTCTGTATTTTCTGGTATGCATAGTCTGTTAGTTACGTAAGACGTATTTTACGAGCCTAATCAATGAGTTATGCCAGGAAAGCATGGAGGAAAACATTCTAATACTAGAACTTGTTTTATATTCTTTTGGAATTTGCCCTTCTCTGTAAAGTTATCTATGGTCTATGTTATCTGTGGTAAATGTGGCTTGGGTGCCCATTGTGGATGCAGTTGACATGCACTGGATTGGAATGTAATGTTTTAAGGTTACCGCTATTGAGATGCATTTATTCAGTGAGATTTCTGTTACACTCTTGCTGGTTGCTTAACATGCCTGGTGTGAAAGTGCAAGCTTGCCAGTTTGTTGATCTTCTGATGTTGATTGCTCTTGTTTGGTACCGTGCCACATTCTCTTTGACCTTTTTGAAATTTTATAGTCACTAATATTTAATAGTTTTATAGTTAATTGTTGTATCATATTAGGGAGCGGGGCTGCAGAGGGGCCTACAGAAAGTGCAGCCTGGGGGCTCCTGAACTTGTTAACCTGCCAGTGACTCCAGGCCCTTCCTGAACTGGATAAGCTGCAGGATCAGCAGAGCTGAAATTGCTTATTTGAAAACAGGGAACATCCTCACATAGCTTCTCATCTGGCCTCATACGTTACTGCAGTTTCCTTAGTTGATATTTGAGCCGACAATGAGATTGTGAGGTTCCACCTCGTATCGATCTTACCCACTGAAAATCATTCCTTCGTTTGCTTATTTTCAACCTTTCGGCCAACAACCACTTTTTCAACCCAGAAAAGCACTCTACATCTGTTAGCCAATTAGCGGCTATTATATATATACACACACACATATATATATATATGTGTGTGTGTGTGTGTTAAAAGAGGAGACCACTTACTTTTTAACTCTTTTTTTTTGCTTCAAAACTATGTAGCATGGCTCCAAAAATGAAGGACTGAAAGCTTTTTAACGTTTTGCTGAAAACCGCACCTTATCTATTGTTGAAAATGTATTTGTTAGCTACCTTAAGTCCATGAGGGGCCTCTCTCAAAAAGGGCAAGTTGAATTATTCATAAAATGAAGAATGGCAAAACGTAGACAAAATGTGTGATACCACATTGACAGAATGAAATCTCCCAACTGTATAAAATGATGGACCTTTAGAAAAAAAATATACATCTTGGTGTTAGAAGATTTTTCACACAATAATTGCACTTCTCCATTTCTTATAGCCAAATGTGCAGGGCAGCCACCAAAGTCAAACTCCTTTTTCTCTTTTTCTCATGATTACATGAAACTTCTCAGTGCACTATCCATTTCTCAACATATGTGATCTACAACTAGCTAAGGTGCCCTGTCATTTCAGGTCACAAGGTCACTGCAAAGACCAGACTACAATTACCAAAGTGTGTTTCTCAGCCAGCAACATACCATCAATGCATCTTCCATAACCACTTGTGCAGTGCAGGGTCACGCCTGTTTCAAACGGACATGGTTGTACGAGCCACATAGTGGCTCTCAAAAATGGAACTTTACTAAACTCAAAAAGATCTCAAGAAACCAAAAGGACCATAAGGGTTAAAAAAAAGCAGATAAATGACAAAGACAGGGAGCAACATGGGAACAACCATAGCAGTACAGCAATGAACACAAGGTTCAAACATACAATGACCAACTGAGGAAACAGGGCAAGGGTAGTTACATCTATACGCATAACAAGGGCATCAACATAGGACAGCTTTGGGCTGTTACAGAACAATCAACCAAACTCTAGGGATTGGAACAACAATACACAGGTGAGGGTCATAATCACGAAGCACTCAAACACCAAGAAAGGGGTGACCAGCGACCCCTGCTGGCCAGGCAGCGATTGATCCTGATACACACCAAGCCTAGTCCTGTTCTCATACTTCATTTGATTTTTAATTCACCTGAAATTACCAAGTAAATGCACTAATATCCCCAAAATGGTACAAGAATGCTCAGAAATCGCAACAAACATAACACAAAAGTGAATGTGTGCTTCCATGTCGAATTTAATCACACCGCCCGCTTGCTTAAAAGGAAGCGCTGAACATTATTTGCAGTATAATCAGATGGATGCTACAGCACAGTGCACAGAGGAGCTGGTGAAACACAGTGTTTTCCATAACAAAGGTGTGGGGGGGATTAACTGTGTCACCAGAACTAATGAGTGTAATTATGCCTGTGGACAACCAGGCTGGGTTATGGAGCGGCAAGGCAATTAATGGATTTGCAAAAACTGAGAGACTTACAAACTGAACAACAATGAAGGCTTTACTTTTTAATCAGCAAACAGACTTTGATCCTTTTGAACAGCAGATCCCAATCTATTAGGAAGCACAGCCAGTTTGGGGGGGGGGGGGGTATCCAGTCAGGTGAGTGGCTGCTAACATGTCATCCTCCTGCCACTGTGTTACGTGATTTTGCTGGTGATTCGCGGGAGCGTGCCCCCCGGGAAGCTGAGAGAGGTTCACACCCGTCCACGTCACCCGACGGTTGCTTTGCTGCATTTTCCACTCCCCACTGAAACTGTCTTTTCTGTCGTGGAAGAGGACAGTTTTTGTCGGTTACACGACTCCCTTCCATCTCTCCCCTTCCTCCCTTCATCTCGAAAACAGAAAAACACCAAAAATGAAGGCAGCTTCCCACTTCTGAAACTGCCGGCGTCACCCAGGTCTCTGCTCTGACTGAGCCCCCTCATAACCGTAATTTTTTTCCATCAGCAGAACTACTTTGATCTTTTCAAACAGCGGGTCCCTCTCTTGGAGCTCTTGGCCTATCAAAAGTACAGCAAATGGTGAAGAAATATGGGTGGTAAATACATAAAACTATAGTCCTCTGATAGCTTTGTTCGCACTTACCGTCCTTTGCCCAGCATCTGTCTTTATGACAAACCCTCACAACATAACTGGCAGCATTAAACTCTAAAGGGGTCTATTTATAGTCCTATCCCAGCCAGTACACATGGCAGTCCTGATTCTCCCACCAGCCCGGTAAGTAAAATCAGGTGGGTGGTAATGGAAGGAGAAATTTTAAAAAAAGAGAGAAAAAAAAACAAATAAATTGTGGACTTGTTAGAAAGATCCACATGAGGCCTTTTGTTAATCTTGTTATTTGTTCATTAAATTATGGAATTGAGCGGAACTTATGTAAATCACTGTTTGCTTAATCTGCAAATGCTAGAATATTATGCTTGTGAATTATTTATGAAGACACTTTTAGAAATGCATTATTAGGCTTGAATAACTGATTTAATAGACTGCTGGTCTGGGGTTTGGGCTCTGACCAAACTTTTTATCAGCCACACATACAAGAGCATCCAGTGTAGACAGAAGCACATAACAAAACAGGATCTATAATGAAGACTGATGACACAATCACAAAGAAACACTCAGTAAGGAGAATTCAGAAAGACCTGGCCAGACAAGTGGAACTTTTAGTACAATTATTTGCAAAATGTGACATCACGCTTGTGAAAAATGCCAAAACGTTTGCTATGCAGATGCCAGCACAGAATACCTTTTGCGTTAATCAGTAATGACATTTTGGAAACATTTAACGTGTGACCCGAATCAAGTTACCTGCTTGATTAAACTTCAGTATCGTCTTTCTCTTATCGAATTATGTGACCATGTTTCATGTTCAAACGTTCATATTTCAAACAAATCCAGGGTCAAGCAGGTGAGAATTTACCAGAAGACAGGAGACAACCTTTGAAAGAGATGCAGACATGCAATATATCTTTAACCTAATGTGTCTGTACCTTTTGTGCAAAATAATCAGTCTTCTCTTGCATCAGCCTGAATATCTTTTAATGTCATCTACAGCCTTTGAAGTATCATCCTTCTTATTAATAACAACGTACAAAAATTTTAAGGGCGAGCTATCAGCTGATCAAAAATTCTGTTATTACATGCCATGTCAAACAAAGTGATCAAGGTATAAATTGCTCAAAGAATAATTTAGATCCAAGGAACAGTATGGGGGAAAAGATACACGAAAGGCAAACGCTTCTAAAGAACATTTTATTCTGTATTTGCCAGTTTTAATGGTTTTCATTTAATTGGTTTTGAGGTTTTAAGCCAAAATTACGGTGAGCTAAAGAAATATGTAGAAGGTTCTAAAAGAAGAATTCCAACTTGTACATGAATGGTGCTGATGGCTGTAATTCTATTATATTCTAATGGTTGTAATAATGTTGCTGAAGGGACTCGTGAATGGTAGGAGTTCTGCAATAGAAGACCTATATGTTTTTGCTGATGCACACTGGATGCAAGATGAAACGTGATGTTGCCTGGAGAAAGATCACTGTTTACTGGGTTCCTCATGCACCACCCACTCTTTGCTTTTGTCAAACCCCTCCCTGGTTCCCATGTGAAGCGTTGCTCATAATTATTTATATGTGTCCCTTGACGGTGACATCATCAGTGTGTGTCATGTTCTTATGAGAGCCACTCTTCAGCCTCTCGTGACACAACATTGGGGAACACAATGTTACAGATGAAAGGGTTGTCCCCTGCCTCTCTCGGCCTTATTGTAGTGGCTGGCCCCCCACAAAATGAGTTACTGTGGAGCCATGCCAAGCGAGACTGTGAATTACCTGTTTGGCCAGCGTTATATTGGCTGAAACAATGCGAAACCTCACCATTAAGTCGTATTTGCATTTTAATTTGGCAGCCTGCTTTGGTCACTATGTTCTTTACTGCCACTGAAGGTTTAATGGCCCTCGGTGAAATAAATGCAGGGTTTTGCAATAAACAGAGGGATTCATTATGCAAATGTGGGTGCATAACATCAGAAGGTTGTAAAGAGTCTTGGGGGGGGTCTTGAAATATGTCTGTCGAAACGTAACATAAAAAAGAGTGTGAGAATCTTGTTAATATAGGATCAGACGTCTTGGAGAAATGTTCAGATAATGGCTTCTTGGCCAAAATCCCAAGACAATAAGAATTTGTGTCAACCTTTGTCAATATGCAGGATTACAGGGTTTCCCATCTTTGTGGGACAAGTGTTGACAAAAAAATTCTCAACCAGTGGCAGCTCAGCGTAATAGATGTAGTGTTACAATCTAGGGACTTCCCCCATGAAAGGAACACCTGTTTTCCTCTCCCAGCAATTAATCTGCTTTGATTTTTGGAGTTTTGTAAGAACTTGGATTTTGTGTTTCAGCAGTGGTAAGGAATCAGTATTGCTAGCTACCTTTCCTGCGTGTGTGTGTGTGGATTAGGTTTATATTACTTTGTGGGGACCAAATGTCCAACACAATGTAATAAAAACCTATTATA
>JAODKC010000137.1:26958226-26974213 GCA_026777985.1 Mormyrops attenuatus | reverse complement strand
GTGTGTGTGTGTGGATTAGGTTTATATTACTTTGTGGGGACCAAATGTCCAACACAATGTAATAAAAACCTATTATATTGAAATTTCTCAGTGAATGGCATCAAAAAAGCAAAAATAATAATAAGTCTTGTATTTGGTTTGGTTGCTTATGGTTAAGGTTAGGGCTGGGTAGGGGTTAAGGTCGTCATGTTGTGATTAGAATTCTCCCCAAAGAAATGAATGGAGAGTCCCCACAAAGGTTTAATTACAAACCTGTGTGTGCGTGTGTGTGTGTGTGTGTGTGTGTGTGAGAGAGAGAGCTGTTCTTTCCTGCCTGTCCACTGCTCCTCCATGTCAGTACCTCCTGACTCCTCACCCCAAGCAGACATCACCTATAAATGACACCAATGACGCAAGGCACCCCTTGCCTCTCCCCTTCCCCCATGTTATGAAATCACAACGCTGTCAGAAGTGCAACATCGCCTTCTGCTGACTGCAGGACCCCTTGTTCCCAGTCAGCCCCCTTCCCCACATGACACATGGCAAAATCAGAACATTGATACAAACCAATCATAGCTCACCCTGTAAAACCCAGGGACCAGATGCAGAAGTTATTCTGCAATAAAGCTTGATACCAGAGAGCTATGTATTGATTGCAATTTTATTAAAAACGTTTAAATATATTTAAACACAAGTCAATAAGTTTGAAAAAGGTTCTGTCTCTGCCGGTGGTATATGCTGGTAATGGATTTTATGTCGTGCCCAGCTCGTCCGATCCTCCCATGTACCACGCCCCCTCGCTACCTCGTGTGGAATCCCCGTGTTTAAAAGCTGTTTCTCTTTGTTGTTAATTAGTCCTGTGTATTTAAGTCCGCGTTCGAGTATGTTAATCCTGTCCGGTCATTAACGTTGTGTGACGTCGTTTCATGTTTCTGAGTGTTTTCGACCCAAAAAAATCCCACGTTACCCGACTCCACAGCTTATGTCCCGGTCTGTACCCCGGCGATCACGACATTTTAACCGACCTCATGTATTTTCAATGCACTTTAAATATCAGCTCTTCTTGTGCTTATGAATCAAAGTTATGCTTCTTTTTTAGAGCTGCTGTTACCGGTGGCTATGCTATACTTCGTTCATCTTGTACTGAATTTATCAGGTCCTTAGGTTGTATTAGTGCCAATTAATGCCTTTTTCTGCACATACATACATGCACTTTTTGGCATTTCGTACTTATCATCTTTTTTGTCTATCATATCACCTTCAGTTAATCGTATATTGCCGCGATCCATTTAAGGTACGAATAAATGTTCGTATTTCGACGTCATACACTCTCTTTTGTGTTACGGGCTGACCCCAGACCAGGCCGTAACACTTACTTCAGTCAATTAGTTTTTGTTCCGCCAGATAAATTTTGGGCCATTACTGTCAGCAGGAGACCATTTGAATTATAATGTATTTTCTGGACCATGGAGGCTCTACACAAAAAAATAACACATTTTGAGAGAAACAGACTTCATGTTGTTTTTCTCCTTTGTTGTGTTACAAATGTACTTAGGGCAGAGGAATTGGCCTTGCCGTATTTAGCCAGTCTATTCTTTTGGCTGGAACACTGCAGCAATACTTGTCAATGTGATTTGTCCATGTGCAGTATGTTCTATAAGGGAAAATGGTTTGGATAACATTGTGTGTTTGTTCTTTGAAACTTTTTTTCGAGGGAAGCTTACAAGACTTGGGAAAAGAAAGAAAAAAAAACTGTTTGTTTGTTTGTTTTCTGCTTAATGTGTCAGCGGCGGTATTCTGTGGGGAAAAGGCAGCTACCATATCGCATTTACCGCACTACAAAAGCACTTGGCATCACAGAATGGTGTGTTTTTATAAAGTCCTGCCTTTGGCTGCTTTATTCATTGACTCTAAGTTTCCTTTTTTTGCACTGTCATAAAAATGTCCATATTTTATAACTCACAAGCACAAACATCATTAAATTAAAATGAATGCCAGCTGATCACAGCAATGTGAAATGACTGAATGATGTAAATGGACATTTACATAGAGCAGCCATGGCTCAGTGTGTGCGTGTGTGTGTGTGTGTGTGTGTGTGTGTGTGTGTGTGTGTGCGCGCGTGCACATCTGTGTGTGTATGTTTATGTGTGTGTGTGTGCGCGTGCATGTGTTTACGCGTATGTGTCTGTGTGTGTGTGAATGAGCAGTCCCCATAAAGATATGTTTACCTGACATGTGTGTGCGTGTGTGTGTGTTGTTATGGGTATAACGTTAATATAGGCACGGAAAAGGCAGTTGTGCAAAAATTTAAAAATCCAGCTGTAATTTTCACGTCTGACATCTTACATCTGATACTGAGAGTCTGAGACATCGGGAAACGCATCAGACATTATTCAGAATTTGTTCCTTTTCTAAAAACTACATAACAGTCAGTGCTGACATTTTAATGGAAGATGTTTCACCTGTAAGACTGGTCTGCAGACTCAGGGACTGATGAATGTCGCCACTGCAGCAGACAGAGGCACAGCGCTCCCCGGTGGAGGTACTGCCAAAGCTTGTAAAGTCCTTCGGATTACAGCCCTATAGAGGCTCTGCTACAGGCCACATTCATCAGGGGGCAATTAGTGTGAGAGAAAATGCCGGTTTACAGGAATGCAAAGTTTTGCCACTTTATCCCTGCGAGAAACACAAGGGGCTGCGCTCCACACCAGCCGCTAACGAGACAAATAGCTTCAGGGGACTGGCAGCCGCCGCCTTGATTGATGTGAAATGAATATGCTAATTCCCTATTGTTTTAAGCTCATCTCCAGCGGTAAAATGCAGCAAATGCTAGGCGATCCGAAAGCTCGACTGTAACCTAATCAATTTGTCATAACGAAAGCTCGCGGTGAGGGTAGGGTGACATAAAATTGAGCTGAAATGGAATCTAAGTTAACAGAACAGAGAGTCACTGCCTTTTAATCCTGTCCCGCTGGTACTGGCATAAAGTCAGTGTTATTTTCGTTAGTTTACCATTGGCTTTCTAATATGTATCAGGGCCTACCCGAGACATTGCTTACATCTAGGCGTTAAATTCTCTAGCGGGCTATACGGACAAACCTTTGAATAAGCATCATTCACTTATATCTGACATATTATACTTACTGTAGAAGGATGCCATGCATAGAGCCACGCATGTACAGGGCGTGCACACTGAAGCGTGTGGGTCACCTGTGAGATCGATTTTCCAGAAGCAGCTGCAACAATGTTTCACTGCCGCCTCCAGAACCACGCATGGGCAGCGGGACAAGTTCATAGTCGGTGCTGCGATCAATATGTTTTCATCGCTTTCGCTATTTTACAGATCCGCTCCAGCCGACCGGGCACTCGCGATGATCTTGGGGAGGGAGCAGAAGGGTTACCCATCCCTGTGTGATCCCTCTGCCCTAACGCTGCCAGTAGGAGCTCAGCTCATTCTGCCTTAAGCAATGCACGTGTGCAGGGAATTGCTTAAACAGATACCAGCCTGTAGCCGTGGATGAAGTTGTATGTTCTGTATTTCTCACTGAAGTTTTTCACTTAACAAATAAATACGTCACATAGTGGCTTATTGTGTAACACTGTAGCATTGTGTGTTCAGCGGCATAGGGTCAAGTCCCAGCCCTCGATCTATGCATGTATGAAGTATGCGGGTCATGTATATATTGCATTGGGGGAACAAATATCCCCACAACGTAATCAAAACCTGTTACTTTGATGTTGTGGGGAGCACCTTAATAGTCCCCATAAGGGAAAACTCAATTTTATTAAAATCTGAGACTGCAATAGAAAAACTAAAAATGACGTACGTCGAGTTTAAAATCCTGTGAGGTTCCCTTCACATTCCTTCACATTGGTGGACATGTTTAGAGAGTCTTAACATTCAAAAAAATATACAATGAAGTCAAAATTAAAATAAAAATTTGAAATCTGATATTATATTAAAGAAAGATGTGGCACTTGAGGGGAACAACAGGGGGAGGCAGCACAATGGGGAAAGACAGAGGAGGGATGACAAGGACAAATCCTGACCGACCCCGAGGGTGTGCAACGTGCCACAGGTAAAGCCCTTTGTCACACACCCCGAGCTTTTTTAACACCTGCATCAGTGTATAAAACAGTGTTTCCGAATTTGGTCCTCAGGGACCTGCAGGCAGTCCACATTTTTGTTACTAGTAGCTGGGAGGTGCACAATATGTGGACTGTCTGGCAGGGAGCCAGGAGGGAACAAAAACGTGGACCGTCTGTGGGTCCCCGAGGACTGGGTTGGGAAACGCTGGTATAAAATATCAATAAACTTGCTTAGTCCTAATATAGAGTATTGATCATCCTGGCCAGACTGAAAGAGAGAGAGATTCTGATTTGCTATCCCAGGCACTTGCAAATTACTGCAGCCAAAGGGTTCGGCCAAGGGGCAGGAGGGACAGGCACCACCGTGAGGAATAAGAAGACTGGAGCCCCCAGTTAAGCTACCTCAGGAGGGTGAAACAGGAAACATGTGACTGCGATGGCTGCGGCCCTCTGCGATCCGGAAGCTGCAGCTCTTCTGCAGAATGCACGGCCTGACGGGCTATGGCCATGGAAAGAGGTTTAAGAAAGAACCTGCTTAAATGTCAACACTTGGCACTATTTTAAAACACATGCTTACTTTTCAAACGCTAGTGTCCTTCTAATATTTCCAAAGACCTGGAAGATAAGCTGGCATCGCCAAACTGCCCGTAGTGTATTATCGCTAGCACAGGTGTGTGTGCCCTCTGATGGACTGGCATCCCTGATATCTGTACCCTGTGCTGCCTGGGATTAGCTCCAGTCACCCTGTGATCCAAACCGGGACAACTGGCTAAGAACGAAATGGACGATAAGCATCCGAAGGGCAGCTCAGTGAGTGGCACTACAGCATCACGTCTCCTGGGTTGTGCGTTTGGCTCCTGCCCTGGCTGTCTGTGTGTGTAGTTTGCATGTTATCTTCATAATACTGTACTTTCAATGACAAGTGATTTAGGCGTACTCCCATAGTGTGTGCCTTGTAATGGACTGCCATCCCATCAAAAGTGTCTCCACCATCATTCCCAGTGCTTCCTGAGTCGGGCACCAGGATCACCGTGTTTCTGCAGGGGACAAACAGTTATGGAAGATGGTAGGATGGTGAAGGGTAGCTCCGCTGTTTTCAGGCCGATGTTATCGGAACTGCCTGTAACAGAATGCTGTCCTCCGGGATCTATTTGTAGAGTTGATGGTCATCTCCTGTTACCGCCTCCTCAAAGAAGAACTCATTTCTGTGCCCAAACCTGAGGCCTCCATGACCTTGAAGTCTCCCTCCAAATTCATCCCATGCGAACAAAAGGCAAGGCCAGGTGGCCCTCCACATCTCTGACTGCATAAGTAGAAAACAAGGAGGAACAGTGTGCCAGCCATGAGCACACTGAGCTTCCCTCCGGTCTCGTCAAACCCCCCACCCCACTAACCCCCGTCACGTGGATCCCTATTAGCTTAGCTTGACAGGGGGCTTCCAGCATTGGCAGCCTTAAGTAATAACAGTTTTCACAATACAGCAAGCTGCACCTCCAAGCCACAAATGTCACATTTTTAAAAGCTCAGTCAAGACATTGTGCACAGCTAATAGGCAACACACATTTTCTACTTCAGAAAAACATCAAGTACATGTAGAATCATTCACCTGTCACATAATCTGAAATAAAAAAGAAATGGGACTCACATCACATGACTTGAGTGGGTTTGTGTGCATGCATACGAAGTGTTTACATTTACAGCATTTACATTTACAGCATTTAGCAGACGCTCTTATCCAGAGCGACATACATTTTTCTAAATTTTTTCTAAATTTCTAAATGTTTAGTGCTTTAATATCTCTACACCGCTCTGGGTCTGAACAGAGCGCAGCTTGCGTGCCATTAAACGGGCCAGTGGAATCAGCATGTACGGTCACACCGCTGACACTTAAATAACCACCTTCAGCAGTCGCCTGGCACCATGAATGCTGGCTCCAGCGTTGCTGATAGCAATACCGCCACCTAGTGGTATTGGCCTCACCCCAAGTGGGGGTGGATGGGGTGATCCCATGGCGATGAAGTTCAATAGCTTAGTTAAGAAAGAAAATTATTTTTAGGGTTTTTCTGTTCCTTCTTGATTCATGTCTTACATTCTGTTGATTTTCTCAAGCAACTTTCGGGGGCTATGACTAATAAGTGGTGCAAGGTTTGCTTCCGTCAGCTCATGAGAAAGTCATGCAAAGGGCAACCATTCCGATTGGTGAGCCTGCAAACCAAAACACAAGGAAAGAATATGGTGGGGGTCCGTTGAGAAGGAGAGAGAGAGGGAGAGAGAGAGAGAGAGAAAACAGAAGTGAAATGGCTACAGTTAGACCAACGGCTAGTCACCTGACTGGTCACCTGATTCTGCCTCAGGATGCCTACGCCTTCTGGGTTTCTTATAGATGGTATCACTATATGGTGTGCAAATTTTTTTGTCTAAAGTAACTGCACAGCTGCAGATCTGTAAAACATGCTTCCTTGCAGACAGAAAACACATCCACAAGATACAGTGATTGGGAGACGGACAGAGAGTTTAACGGCAGACGATACAGGTAGGAACCTTAACCCGCTTCATTGCCAGCCCAGCTCCCTGACTACTGTGACACTTGCCACCAGAGAGGAATCAGCCACCTGTTGTTAAGGGTAAGTTATTCACAGGCGGGTAATTCTCCACCGTGGCAACTTCACTGGTGCTATTGGCTGGAGGAGTTGTGGCATTTAATGCGGTCGACCACTGGGGCACCAGCGAATGCTGGAGATGAAGGATGCAGAT
Organism: Mormyrops attenuatus; assembly: GCA_026777985.1. Taxonomy (NCBI): domain Eukaryota; kingdom Metazoa; phylum Chordata; class Actinopteri; order Osteoglossiformes; family Mormyridae; genus Mormyrops; species Mormyrops attenuatus. The sequence continues at coordinate 26,967,391 of JAODKC010000137.1, read as the reverse complement.
GGATCAAAAAAACCTGCATCGAGACTACTTATTAGTGGAGAAATGGGCAACTTGGTCTTATATGTGTTGGTACAAGATAGCATCTCAGTTAATAATAATGATTTTAGTCACATTTCTCCTTTCTAGTTATGTATGGGTGGCACTGTGGCCGAGGAGGTGACAGGCATTTTGACAGCATCTCAGGTGGCTTCACTTCTGTCCTGCATGGATGCTTCTGATGCTTTTGATGACCCAGTCACAACGTGGCCCCATTGTGTTGATCTCCCCAGTCAAAATTTTCCATCTTTCTTCGCCTCCCAGTTACTTGGATCGCCCGAACGCGGGTTGCCCTACTTGGACCGGACCCATTCTTTCTCGCTGCAGACACGCTGTCCAAAACGCTGAATGAAAATGGGGAGCCAGTCAGATCGTCACGACTGGAGGCCTGAAGTAAACATGCTGTGATTATTCCCTGCCCAGAACCAAGCCCGGAACCAAAATGGCACACAACTCCCTGCTAACCTCTAAGGAAGTCTTCATCTTCTGGGTCAGCAACAGAAACCATCGGAGAAGTGATGGGGCCATTTTCCAGGCTCCTGTCTGGGGGAGAGTGCACACACAGCCAGACTGCAGCCTCAGCAGGCCGCCGAAGTCCACCCCCCCCACCATAATACACTGTCATTAAAGCTAATTATCCCGGCCCAGGTCCGTCTGCAGCCACGGGGACAGACAGTTCAGCCCATCTCTCTTCCTCATCCTCTGCATTCAGTCACCAGGGGCAGTGACTGAACCAGCAAGGTTTTTGTCCTTCTTCATACGGATGTGACATTTGGGCTGAGATTGTGTTATGAGCTGAGCAGTCTGGAGGAGCTCTGATGTCTAACCCGGGGGGTTTCTAATAAACTTTACCCAGATTACCGTGCGACTGCCAGGTGTCTGTAGGCCCGCGTGGTGCCATACTGTAATCCTCATGCACATTCAACGCGCTGATCTGTCGCTACTGTGTATCTGTTCTCCTAGAACCCTGACGACACAATCGGAAGGGGGCGGTAAATCATGACTCTCAGGCTCGTGGCCGAATTCAAAGCTGTCTCCTCAGACTAGTCAGCTTCTAGAAACTTCTTTATATCAAATCTGCACATTTTTTGCTTAAGGTGGCCCGGATTCTGTTTCCATCATCTGGCTGTTCCCCGGATCCACGCGGCCGGCCATTGTTAGTGCGACGGCCGCCGAGGAGCGAAGTCGAACCGCCCCTGACGAACCCCAGCTGCTTGCTGGAGCCACCCTCACAGTCGTTTACCGAGCGGCCAAGGTAGTGAAGCGCTGCTTCAGCAAGAGACGTCCATGTATGCCAGATGGGACACGGGAAGTAGGTGCCCATCCGTTAGAGCCAGTTAAATGCGACCCGTTCTCAAGGGTCACTGTGCGACTTTTGTTCTGTTTTGGTTCCATTAAGGAGCGGGAGCATGATAAATGGCTGTGTTAGCACTAGGCCGGAAAGCAGAAGGTGTTTATCAGCACGTGGCTCCCTGTGGACGGGCTGGGCGCGTTCTCGCTCTCTGAGGATCACCTCTCACGACGTTCCTAGCAGATGTCAGGGAGCCCCAGATGGGGTCCATTCTGCATACATCACTAAGCCACGTCAGTTAGTTTACTTTCTGCATTATTTATCTGCTTAACAGATGCTTTTCTATAAATGCTTGAAACGGCTAATAGACAGTTCTTGCCTTTTATACAGATGGATATTTATACTGAAACAGCTCGTTGCGCATCTTGTTCCCAAGATTCGAACTGTTGACCATCTGGTGTCATGCACATTCAGGCCCAACTTGTCACTCAGCACGGCAGAGAGGCAGCCACCTACGTCATTTTTTCACAGATGCCTGTCTTATGTTTGTGACAGATTCCATATTAATGTGGGTTTTCCCAGTAATGGGTCTGGGACAGGAATAGGACAAAGAAATTCACTAAAAATCCAAGCGCAGCCAATCAGATACACTGGTCTCCGTCACGTGACTGAGAGCAACACCAGGCATGCAGGCAATGGTCAACCCAGAGGTCTTTGTTAATCTTTCTATCCCTTTTTCCTTAGCAACCTATACAGTACAGTGTTACCAATTAACCAGTAAGTATTGCCTTTACATTGGATGGCAATGGTCATACTGCTTGGTCTCCTTATCTTCTGAAGGTTCTCCAACAGAGACATTATCCCTTAACATGGCTGTCTTAAGGCTGCACTATCTAACCCGGTCACAATTTCTTGCCTGCGTGCTTCTGCTGAGTCATGGCAAATCGTAACTTCGTATAACATAATGTCCTCATTTGTTGTGGTTCAAATAATATTGCACAGAAAAACCCTGGGGTCTGAACTGGGACGGGGGGAAGCACAGCTTACTGCAAACTCTGCGTCATTATTTATTGCAGTTTTCCCCATTGTTTTTAAATTGAATATAAAAATATATATCACACTGAGGTGAAACGACATAAGAGCACTTCTTGTATTGTGTTCAGCAGAACGGTAGCTAGTGCTAAATAAAATTGTACTGAAATGTAGGCTTCCAAACAACAACCAGTTTTTAAAGATAAATGCTGCTTAGAGCAAAACTAGGGGGAATTAAGTGGTTTAAGACTTAAAAAAAAAAACCGTGGCATTTATCAAGCGACACTGGGTCTGAATCGCTGCGAGTCAGCAGAAGGCAGACAGACTGAGACTGATTCTATATTTCACCAGGATTGTGCTGACAGAAGCCTAGCTGGTCTTCATTAGAAAGGTTACATTGTCAGCCAAAAATAGGGCGAGCTGGGCAGATTTACGCAACACTCAGGAGTTACAGGAGTAACGCCCTGATTATATGGAGTTTTGGTGCGATTGAGTTATTTCTTGGGTTTTGTATCATTTGGCTTTTAGATGTCTTGTGGGTAGTTTCCATACCTGTCTGGTTTTTCAGCAATAAAAGCTTCGTTTTCAGGAGCTGAACCATTCCGTGCTGTTATTCCATCACTATGGCACGCCTCCAGCCCACAAACTGCCACAGATTTATTATCATACCTCTTGCGACTCTCATCTGCAGTTTTGATTTTAGAGACAGAAGCATTATGGGAAAAATCTGACGTAATGTTTAAGGAGGTAAACCGCAAGGTTGCTGGTTCAAGAACGGAGCCCATAATTACACCCTGGAATGGGGCCGCTTTAGCCACTTTGCTAAATAACATCGTAAAAGTGCACTTGAGGACACCGCAGATATAATCATCTGTCTTCTAAATAATGTCGAACTTCCACAGGAGAGAACTGGAGCATTTCCTGCGTTTAGCAGGCCTGGCATGTAGCAGCCGCATAATTAAATCCTACTGCTGCATCCTCCAAAAGCGAACGTGGCAGAGCGCGGTGTTCAGAAGCACCTGCTGTACCCGCCGCCTATTGAGGGAGGCTGATCTGTAATGGAAAAAAACTGGCATTTGACTCAGTTTTTCCCTCATCAAAGTGGATGACAAGCATGATAAAAGCTCCTTTAACTGTACTCAATATCTGGCAACTGCTCTGTCACTTAAGCAATGCCCAATCTACATAAGCTTTAATTATTGGTATTTATATAACCTTCTGTTGAAGTGGTTTGGTTTTTGGTAACAGACTTAGATATTTAAAAATGCGATGATGCCAAGACCTGGTTGCCTCTCAAGATAACCGCTAGTAACCTCAGAGCATCTCAAAATTCAGGACCTGGGGAAAGGCTGCGATGTCCCAGGGAGTGATTATCAGAGAGCAGGTCATATTTAGAGACAACAGCTGGGAGTGCAGGGTAGTGCCTCAGTATAGGTTATATCATTTAAAAAAAAGCATCAAGTGTGGAATTTGACATAGAGGGAGTAGAAGGTGAAAAGTCGAGGAAGGTGGGGGAGAGGGGGGAGCAGGGGCCCATGAAGACAAGGATGCTGTGCTGGTGTGAGTGACAGGGCGGCTGAGGAGTGTGGTCTGCGTCTGCCTGTGTCTGAGCTTGTATGTGTCTGCGTATGTGTGCATGGGGGGTTGGGTGTGTGTGGATGTGTCGCTGATAGCAAGAAGGAAATCAAACCCGGTCCGGACCTGGACCGGCACAAACATCTTCTGTAAAAGTCCCATTTAGACACAAACACAAAAACCCGTGCCGTGGGCAGCACTGGCCTGTCTCTTACACACCTTCATCGAGCTCCTCCACCGCCTGCCGACTGTCGACTCCTGCATGGATCCAAGGCCCTTGCTGGCTGCGACGTTCACGCTGGCAGGTGACACCGTGAGTCACGTGTGTCACTCAGCCCAATTACGCCGGCTAAAAACCCAGGACAGCCTCCAGCCACCCCAAAATCTAGCTCCTTTGAACCTAGCCAGAGGGAAGGCACCCATTTCGAGCTAAATGCTTGTGTTACTCATAATAAAAACCATTCTGGCTCTGATGATAACGACCACAGGCTGATTGCCATCATAAATCACTGAATTCTGGCCGCCCATTTGCAGAGTGAGAGCTGATTGGGCCATTGTCATTGGCTGTGTCGTTATAGGTTTCAGCTGACCTGCCCCTGCTACCTTCTGACAGCACTGCTGAAGGTGCAGACCAAAAAGAATGGAGACTGGTGCCTTTCATGTTCCCAGCTTGATCTGTCTCCAAAGGTCCGGTTAGCAACTTTGCGCTTCCTACACAGTCCCGCTTTCTGGGTCTTCCTGGGTCTTCCTGTCTTCCAGCCAACTGTGTGGGCAGCATCACCCTTCCCTCCCCCATATTCATCCCCCCCCCCACAGGCTTGAAGGCCCACTGCTGTCTTGGGTGGATGCTTGCGGCACCATACGCTGGTGTTCTTCAGCAACATGGCTGCCGAGGTGCAGGGAGGCTGGTCAGCGGGCAGCAAGGAAACCCAGGGGGCAGATGCTGAATGATGCAAGCTGGCCGTGGCGATCCGTGCTGGGAATGAGCAGAGAGAAACAGAGGATGACCGGAAGCACTCCGTTTCGTTTACGGTTGTGATACTTGCTGTCAGAAATCCACAACAGAAAAAACATCTGCGCCTTTCCTGGGGATTCTTTACCCAGGGCCCCTGCTGCCGGAACGAGGAAGAGTTCAGGAGACGGATATGAGCGCCGGTGAGCTCGTAATCCTATTTACACATGGATCTATTTGTAATCCAGCGCTGAGCTGTGGGTGATCGTCTCCAGCCTGCGGAGATAGAGTGAAATCAACTCAGCACACCAACAGAGCCGTGTCTCCGTACACACGCCCGGTCTGAATGTACCGCAAGCCGCTAAGCATTCTCATCAATTATTTTTTTCATTTCATAGCTAATTTCCCTCTGCCCATTCCCTTGGGAGACCGGGTAGCATTTCTAAAGGAAATCAATCTTCGTATGTAATTTCTTTTAAAAGAAACTCTGAAATCTCCAAGCTCGCATTTTCGGTCAGGAAATTTTTTCTTTTTAACAAGTACCTTTTTTTTTTTTGCTGCGCGATCCGTGATCAGTAGCAACGACAGAGCAGGCTGTTTCAGGCTCAGTCTGACTTCCTTCTTGTCTCCGTGCCTCCTGACTCACAATAAGGTGGCTGCTTCTTCGCTGTCAGCGTGGTTTAGGTGACATAATCTCAGAGGAAACAGGAACACCTGAAGGAAGCCCGTGCGGATGTGAGGAGGACAGGCAGGGAACTCCACACAGACACACAAACACACACACACACGTACACACACACACACACAGCTGGAGCCAGGAGCCCAGAACTCGTGGTGCCACCCAGCAAGCAGACACCAAAGAGTTTGCATCAAGTATTTTCCACTTATGGGTGTTTGTTTGCCCACATTTTGGGCCGTAAGAGGGATTCCTGCATAAGAGCGCGTGCCTCTGTGTCCCGACACCTTACTTAGTCTACTTCCCATGAAGAACGGGCTGAAAAATCACTTATATACTTTCCACACATATTCAGAATGCGAAGGCCAATCATCACTCTGCCGCACTCTTTGATTGCAGCCACTGTATCCTAAATGTGTTTCGCAGAAGTCAATATAAAACCCACTTTTCTCTTCTGGTGGCTTAAGGAACTGCTTATGATTACAGCTCCTGGTAAAGGTGCTCAGTCTGAGAGGCTACAGGGGACAACTAGTGGCATAAACGTGTGTACAGTCGTCTTGTACGCCACATCAATCATTACAAGAGCTTGTTTATGGCAAAAACTGTTACTGAGAGGCAGTTTCTGCGCAGCTGAAAGGCGTGCATAATATAATCTTTTTTGACCTTTACACTAAATATTTGCATCACCAGAATTCTGCAAAACTTCGTCATCCCGGAGATCCAGACAGCACTTCAATTAAGCATTCACCATAAAGTCCTTGGCATTATCGCGGCCAGGTCCCCCCTCCCCCCTTATCTCTGCATGCCAGTTTCCTCTATAAATATTTACTGTGGCTTTTAGGGAGGAAGCAGAATGCAAATGTTGAGCAAGAGGGCCTTACACATCAGGGAGACACTGCTAGCATGCAATTGAACATGGGTTTATCAGGAGGAAATGAACTGCACTACTGTTCTTATGTATTCTTCTGTAATTCTGAAAATAAAGGATAAATAAAAAAACATAAAATTCTTAGTGGTAAATACTCTGAAAGAGCAACAGATATTTTATGTCTCAGAAGAGAAACATTCGTACCATTTCCCTCTCCACTTGAGGAGGAAGAGCCAAAATAAGAAGTGATGTTGGGTGCAGAATTGCGTGATTTAATCAGGGATGGATCTAAAGTCATAATTTGCATCTGCCAGATGCATGCGATGGGTGCAGACGGCTTCATTCTGAAAGACCTCATCGTTAAAAAAGTTGGACAAAGGGTCTGAAAATGTACTTTAAATTGACAAAATGGTGTTGGGGGGGGGGGGTATTTGCCTGTACTTTATAAAGACAGCTAGTATTTTGTTCATGTGTAGTGAATAGAACCACCCTGGAGCTATTAAAAGACTTATGTTTTGTTTACTATACATGACAGACCATGTGTGAATGTTCACTGAGTCATCAGCCTGCCAACTGCAATTGATCAAATATACTTGGAGTAGTGTGATTGGGCATGATGTGAAAAATAGACTGGCCCGTTTTGTCATAGGAGGGACAAGTGCTTCTTGGGACGTGTCTTCAGGCTCTATGTGGTCAGGGGCAGCTACATTGGAGCTGCATGCACCATTAAAGATCATTCTGAGTAATGGGAATTATACAGGAACATTAGGCTTACAAGCTCCCTTGTTATGCTATTAATTGTCAACATTAACAATATAGAAGTATTCAAAGCCAAACTGCTCATATTGTTATGGATAAACTGCCACTGTCGTTACATCATTTTGATTAGCTCTATTCATCAACATGTATAAATATCACTTTGTCTGGGAGAGAATTACCCCGTGAAATGTATGCATTATGGAGCACGAACAGGACAAGGACCTCGTGATGTTAATCCACATTTTCTTAAAACAAATTAGCTTTTGACAGGTGTTGATGGTAATTAAATAATGTACAGGCATTAGTGTTATAATGAGACAGACTCTTTCCCATGAAATCTCACATTATGCAAAAGTAGCGTGTTTCTTATGGAAAGACAGGGTTAGTGGCAGACCTCTCAAAAACGATCGAAACATTTTGTATCATGAAACTTTTTCTTGAGCGTTAAAGCTTTTCTTTTATGTTCGACAACAGATATTTCATCTACACTTTGTAGATACTATCTTCTCTCTTTGTTCACTGATCTGTATGGCGACAGAGTTGATTCGTGAAAACGAGCACTAGCATTAGCTCAGCTAGCTGCTTATGAAATTCCTTCTGCGGACCGGCGCATTTTGGTGTGTTCACTTCACTTCTGTTACCCAGCTGTCAGTTAGGGGTGCAAAACTTAATCTTGTCCATGAATTCCATATAAGCTAACATGATGTACGTGTCTTTTTTATGTCTTTTTAATTATTTTATTCCCGTGAAAAAGCAGCATCTGTTCCCGTTCTCAGAAACACTTCTACCCTTTCCCTCTCCACTCGCAGAAGGTTTTGTCAGCAACCATATTTAAATGAAAGACATTTTTTAAACATAAGTTAAACTACAAATGTCTGTAGTGTGAAGTCACTTTTAATGTCCTGTGATCGTTCCATCTATCTGCTATAGCATATCCCGGTCAGGGTCATGGGGGGGCATGGAGCCCATCCCAGGCAGCACTGGGCACCCAGCTGGGGACACCCAGGACAGGATGGTGTCATGTTGTGTAAAATATACATAAATATCCCTCTGATGCTGAATCTCAGTATGAGATGTTTGCACTGGGGGGAGGGGGGCTGCCCCACTGAGAGCACAGAGTCATGGTGGGCATTGAGCCCACAACCCTGAAGGTGCAGCACTGCACGTCATGCAGACTGAACTCAATCGGCACATCTAAGAAAGTCGGCACAGGTCAGGCGGTAGAAGTGGCTAAGCAGCCCCAGTTGCTTCCTCAAGGAAATGTCCGGCACACCAACTGCAGTCAGGAGCCCCGTGATATCCGGTTCAAACAGACCTCCGCTCTGGCCGCCTGTCTTAGCTGGACTCTAAATGAAAGATGGTAGCAGAAACAACAAGCATGAATTCAAAACCTGGTCTAGCTGCCTTACAGAGGTGAGTAGAGTAAACAGACTTTGCTTTGAGAGCAGACCGCCATAGTCCTCCTGCACCTTGGGGACGTCACCAGCTGTGTATGACACATTTATTTTATTGTATTGCTTCTACTCTCTGAGCTGAATAAAACACAAAACTAGCTCTTTTTTGCTTTATAGCACATTATCACATCCAAGTGCCAACAAATGTTACAGAAATTGAACATTTTTTTCGAACCCCTCCTATACCGATGCATGGAAGAGCTCTGAAGGTTTTTTTTATTTTACAAAGGTCATTATATAATCCTTTGTAATTCATTTTAGTGATTGTAACTGTAACATGCACTGCAGCGTTTAACTCCAAACTAGAAGCTGCAATTAGGTTGCACCCCTATTGATTGCAAAAGTATATGCTAAATGTTTATTTTTAAATTTTATATAATTCTCCCCCATTTAAAATATCTACACACAATATCTTTTTGCCTATTTTCTTAGTGCCCTCTGCCTGTGTCACGGTTCGGGCTGAGGCGAGCGGGGAAGGAGGCGAGGGAGTCCAGGATACGGGGTAAACGGGGTTTATTCTGG
>JAODKC010000137.1:26940984-26958126 GCA_026777985.1 Mormyrops attenuatus | reverse complement strand
GGCAAACGGGAGGATTCCACACGGGGTTAACGAGGAGGTGTGGTCCACATGAGGGCGATCGGGGCTGGGTGTGACAGCCTGTAAGCTGGGCTTCCATCAAGGTGATCAGCAAGGTCAGAGAGGAGAGCTTTGCACCTCCGCCCAGCTACACGCTTCCCTGAGTCTGTACCTGGTTTAAAACGCACCCCACTGTGCCCCTGTTCTTCTCATGGCTTTCCAGAATGTAATGTTCCCTTTTCCAAGACTCCTTTTGCTGATCTGACTAAATTGCAAGAGAAAACCCACTTTGGCTTGACTGTTAAGACGGTAAAACAACTAAAGACATCAGAAAATTCAAAACACAATGTAAACCAAGTAAAGGGTAAATCAGAGTTGGTATTCAGTACAAGCACAGCCCAGTGAAAAAAGCTAAGTATTTTTACAGCAGCTCCTGCGCTGGACCCCCTCTGTCCCAGTTTCTGAGCACCGCTGTCCGTCACTGTGCCACATTTCTTGTCAGGAAGTGAGAGATCGTAACACCATTCTGGGATTGGCAGAACAGCGCAAAGGCCTGTGAGCTTCTCCAAGTGTTGTGCCACTGAAATCCCAGTGTAGCGGGACACTCTTTGCGGGGGCAGGGGGTTTTCACCACAGAGGCTCACTGGGGAGGTCGATCTACAGAGAGGTGCTTGTGTCAGTCACCAGGGGCCGGGTCACCCATTTCACATCCCATGGTGCCCACGAGCTGAAACTGAGTGTGACTCATAACTGTCTCCCCAGCAGAGGGGCGTGTGACACTTCCAGCAGGTACACAGTGGGCTGATGCTTCAAAGTACCAATAATCCTGTTAAAAAGGACCATGCGTTTCACCATGACATCCAAGATCTGCTGATACTACTTAGCTACTTGGAAAGACAGGTGGTACCAAAAAGCTATCAAGATCAGGTGTAGAGGGCTGTATAACATTTAAATGATCTGAATCAGACTCAGGTGTTTGCTTTCAGGTTGAACAATTCAATCTTCTTCACATGGGATACACTTCAAAAATGTTCACGTATTTCACTGAGCAGCACTCTGTGTGCACCACCCTCACCAGGCAGAACATATTACATGTCAGGGCTTTCATTACATTGAATGACTTTTGCATTAAATGTCCTCGCGTTTAATCAGTTCTTCCAATGGTTTGCATATAAGCTACAAAAACAAGATGAACAGCAGTCCACCAGACCGTGAATCAACCTGGTTTGAAACATTTTCCTTCTGAGCTGATGAAATTCGCAGAATTCGTACCTTGTACAGGTATGAGACGCCTTTCATTGTAGCTCCTTGCTGAAAATAAGGATAGTGTTAAAGAAGGGAAAAGGACAGAGAGGCGTCAGCACAGTCTGCAGAGTTTAACATGCCAGTTAATGCCCCACAAGGCCACTCGGGGGAAGAAGTCACAGGCTCAATTCATCAGCATCTCAATACGTCGCCTCAAGCAATGACACCCTCCGGCGGTCTCAGAGGAGATAATGACTCCAATAGCTACCGGCACCCCGCCTCTCCGCATCCTGCTCGATAAACCAGCACAATGGAGTCTGGGAATCAATCAGTGTTCCAGGGAACGGAACACGCTCCCGTCCAATCAGACGGGGCCTTCCGGCAACAGGTGATTATTCCCAGTCAGCAGATGATTTAAACGTCCCCCGTCGTGTCTCCTGATCCATCCATCAACTGCCTTCGATTTATGGAGTTTGGGGCCTCAAACCTCAGCTACTGCTTCTGTCCATTAGTTGCTTTTCCCGAGACACTTCCATTTAGATGTTGTCTAGATATTCCACACTTTACGTGAATTGTTTTGGAAACATGCGGATGAGTTCTTTGGCTCCGCTCACCCTTTTTTTTTGCCCATTTTTTCATAACTCTTTCCTGCTCGGCCAGTGATAACATCTGAAGCACGTTACAAGCCATCCGAGACTTTTAGAGAGCGAATCAGACCATTTCAGAGCCCTTAATGAGAATTGCTTTCACTCCAATTATATATGTGAATGTCTTGCAGGATCGTTTGCTAGGAGCAATGATGGCCAACTGTATATCTCTAGGTGTGATAATTGCCTAATTTAAAAATGGGCACTTTGCTAATTAAAATGCTGATTCGCCTCATAGCAAGAGCTAAAAACAGATCCCCTCTCCCCCCCAAACCACGTAACACGGCACGGATAGAGCTGCCCTAAGCAGTGCACACAAGCTGCACACCACAGAGAACATGAAATTTCCAATGGCGACAGAAAGGAAGAGTAAAGCTTTGCATAGATAGAAATCCATGCGTCATTTCAGACACTTTCGGTCCAACACTTACTTCCTCACAAGCTGGAACTTCACATTAAAGAACACTGAGAATGGGAAGGTCCTTGCATAATAAACCAAGTTAAACGTCATAAAAGGGGTTATTCCTATAGGTGATGAGGCTGAATCTATCCGTTCATCATCCATAACTGCTCATGAAGTACAGGTTGATGGTGAGCCTGAAGCCTTTTCCAGGCAGTACAGACCAGGGGCGCCCTATTCTGTGTGGCAGTCTATCACAGGGCACTATAGGAAATTCAGAGACACTGATTCACATAGGATCTATAGGACTATGGACTATGGTAGGGAGCAATAGGAGCCAGAGAATTTCTGCACTGCCATAAGGAGAACAAGCAGCACACAAACAGAGCGGGGGACAGGAATCAGACCCACAGCTGCGCAGCTATGAGGCTGAACCTCCTATTCAGAGGAAAAAGTGTCTTCTAGGGAAAAAAGTCAGTGTAATGAAAAGCAGCAGAATAAATTCATATAAATCACCCATTCAGAGCCACTAAAGAGTGACTAAACTGAACTGAATAAGCAAAGGAGCAGAGCAGATAAGCATCACAGATTCATCATTTTGATGAGATGTGCAGTTAATGAATTTAATGCTGCTGTTCAGCTCAAACTTTCCGTTTTTCAGACTAACAAAAGTATGTTTTCTTGGAAGTTTTTTAAGCAGTTGATATGCAGACACAAAATAGGCAAATCAGTCTTTTTTAATGCACTTACAGGCCCCCCTTGGTGCTTAATCGAACAGAAAGTAAAAAAGAAAAATAACGGCCAAGGGAAGCTGAGTAAAGGTGCGAAATGCGACACGGCACAATTTTAAAGAATTGCAGGCCGGCAGGGCACTGGAAATGCACAGTGACGGCCAGTTCTGGGGGGGTGGAAACAGTACAGTGTCAACTGGTCTTGTGGGGTCGGCGGGAGGGTGATGCAGTGATGGCCAGTTGGGGGGGGAGGGGGGGGGGCACAGTGACAACCACTGGGTGTGGGAGGATAGGGGGGAGGGCTGATGCAGTGACAGCCAGTCTGGGGGTGAAGGGCTAGGTGATGCAGTGAAGGCCAGTGGATAGCTAGTCTGGGGGGTGGGGGAGAGGCTTGGTTTCTCCTCCTGTCAGAGTTACGGTATGCAGAAGACAGCATGTGAGACAAAAAAAACATCCTGTTTGACAAGCAGTGGCAGGTCTCTGCTCTCCTACAAATTCATCTGGGTGCCCACTGATGGGGCACACTTAAGGCTTCTTCACAGCACACTGCATAGCAAATGGCTGCTTCAGTTTTTCTCTGCTCATAAGAGGGATTCTGATCCCTCATTCTGAGGGATGTGTACATGCTGAAGGAGGTGCGCATGCTGAGGGAGGTGTGCCTCAATAATGTCCTACAATTACTAAATGTGTAATAAAAATATAATTTGTCTGAGCATATTTTTTTCAAACAGACTTTAAATATACTTTTGTATACTATGAAAAACTATGTTAGAAATGTAAATGTGTTTTAGTGTACCTAGGTATACTTGAACTGAAGTACACTTGTTTGTAGGTGCTTGTTTTTGTGTATTTTTCATATATTTCTCAAAGATACATTTTTTTTAAAATATAATAAAAGCATATAGTATACCAGTCAAATTTTTGTGCTATTCTTTACATTTTAGAATAATAATAAAGACATCAGAATTATAAAATAACATATATGAAATTATGCACTGACCCAAAAAAGTATTAAACCAAATAAAATAAGATGTTGGGGAGGTGCTCTGTATGTCAGAAGGTTGCCGGTTCAAGTCCCTGGGTCAGCTGACTGATGCCACCACTGGGCCCTTGAGTGAGGCCCGTAACCCCAAGTCCTCCAGGGACCGGCTGACCCTACTGTCTCCTCCATGCCAGTTTCATGAGGTCTTCTCGTGGGATGCTTTTCCAGCTGTCCTGAAGGAGGTCCCACAAATATGCTGAGCACTCATTGGCAACGTTTCATTCACTCTCTGGTCAAGCTCCTCCACAACCATTTCTACTGTGTTTAGGTCAGATGGCCACGTCATGTGGCGCGACATCATCACTCTTCTTTGTAATCGGCTTGGTGTGTCCAAACTTTTGACTGGTATTACATTTATACTTGATTTTCCACTTTTGACATTTTAAACTATGTTTTAGTATAGCTTTTAAAATGTAATTTAATTTGGCACATTATTTTAAAGTAAATGTATTTTTAAAGATTACTTTTTAAAAGTTTCATGACAGTGTATTATACTGTAATGTACTGTTAAGATATTGCTTGAAAACTATGCAAATAGTGTACTTTTTACTGATAAATTAATTTTACTGTGCTATCAAAACATTGCACTGGACCAAAACATTTCATCATAAATCAAAACACTTTTTAAAATATTTTTGAATGCTTTTTATTACCTTGTTGTACCAGAAAATGTTTTATTTGCTGTTAGCATAGTTCAGTTTTACACTGATGAAAAGTTTACCTTTACTTTATCAAACCTCCCTTTGATGAATTTTATTTCACTTCACTACCTCCATATCCACGTTCCTACGGAGTTTTCAAAATGAAATTATCTCCATCCACACAGGCGTTTTCACATTGTTTACGAGGAGGGCATGCGCACATTGAGAATGACCGGTAAATTAGTTTCTTTTTACACAAATACGCAGCAGTCACACTGTATGACACGCTATTTAGTTGTATACTCGTTATGCAAATGAAACTTCATCAACCATTTGCTGTATTTTCTGACTCCACTACATGGTGCTCTCTGTTCATCAAAGGGCTCAAACCATGCCCCAAAGCCAACCAAGAGCACCATCTAGTGGGATCAAAAAATACAGCAAATGGTTCATAAAGCTTCATTTGTTCATCACTATTGTATACGGGTCAGGAACAGGGCAAGCACTGTTAAAAACAGCTATGTCATATCTGCTATGTTAGACTAGTGACTAGTTAGCCACGCGATTATGTGACTGTCAGAGCTTTTACAGAAGTCTCTGATTTGGGGAGCTGAAAACTCAGGGGTAGTATGGGGGCAATGGGTGAGAACGGAGACTAGTATCTGAGTTTTAAAATGAAAACGTAGCAGTGTGGATGTAACCTTAGGTAGTATTGAACTGCATGTTGATCAATCAGCTACAAGAAGAGTTTTAATCGGAGTCTTCTCTCCCCTTTGAAAATGAAGTAGACACTTGTGGGGTAGATGGTATTATATCACAGCTGGAAGAAAGACATGGAGGTAACGGAGAAATTCAAATTCACTATTTACTATTTTTGTGTCAGAGTAGAAAGCACCATGCTTATTAAAGACAAAGGTGAAGGAAACCTTACATTAATCACATCTCCGGAGCCTTACCTGTAAATAACTGAGTGAGACGGTTACGGCGATGGTCCTGCTTGCATTTCTTTCATGTAACTAAATTTTGAGTGAGTTTAACTTGTTTATACACAGACCTCAACATAGCTAGAATGTGAGGATGACAGCTATTTGTAACCTCAGAAAGAGAAGCTTATGTTCGATGAAGATGTCCTTTTAGCATTGAAAGGTACGTGGGCTGCAGTTGTAGTGTTACTTTACCATAAAAAGGTGATTCAAAAAAGTATTAGTTTAAGGATGTGCACACTTATGCAACCAGCTTATTGTACGTTTTTTATTTTTTATATCTTTCCCCTCTAATAGATTTGTTTGTTTTTCAATTGAATTGTACAGGTTATAGGTCACATTAAAGGTGGAAAAAGATTTCAAATGATTTATTGTGGTGTCAGTTTTTCATCACAAAAGCCTGACATTTTAACAGGGGTTTGTACAGTACACTTTTCATATCCACTGTGTATGGAGTGTGTTTGACTTAATATAGTTGCCAAATGTAGTGAAAACACTGAAAGATGGTAGAAGCAATTACAATTGCAATTCCTTCTGCCTCACATCTCCCTAGTAGTTCCTCCAGTGACATCCATCCTTCAGCTGTAACATCAAAAGCAGCAGGAACGGTAACAACATACAAGTGGTTGAATTTGAGACATACATTTCCAGGGCACTAGATCAAACGGAAGTGACACTGAGGCAGTCAAAATTTTATCTGTACTGTTTGGACAGGTCAGCCTTGCTGGAGGAATGACAGTTCAGAAAAGAATGTTTGATTGTCTTTCAATAATAAAAAGGCCAATTTTAGCTGAAGAGTGGGCTGTTGTGCTTTTCAGAAGAGAGACTTAGGCTTTGACAAGCCTCACCGGATAAAAGGCAATCAAAAGCCCTTTGGATCCTGAAAAGGTCAATACACTCATTAGTATGTATGAACATGTTAAAGGAAACTTTTGTATTTTCCAGTAGACACTTGAGTTGCTTGATTTGCTTCCCATTGTCTTATAAATGCATTTATCACAAGCCTGCTTGTTCTCTTATTATTGATCAGTGAAATACTGCACAAATGATTGTCCATCCAAGTTATTTCATCCAATTATTCATTATAAAAATTGTCAAGAAAATGGTTTGAAGTTATAGCTTAATTGCAATGTTCAGGTTTTCTTTTGTCAAGGAAATAAAGAGAAACACTGCATGTTTAAATTGATTGATCTATTTGGACTTACTGTAAGAAACCTTAAGATGCAGAAATACAGCAACATTACTCAGTAGTGGTTTTGAAATAAATAGATGTAAGTGATGGAAAACAACAATTTTTGACAATTCTGAACTTTTTTTATTTAGTTTGATGTTTAATTTATGAGGGAAGGTTTTTCTAAACTAATCAGTTCATTAACATCTTTTGGATTAGATCACTAGCTATAAAACTGACAGTTTTTTCAACATTATTGCTGACGGCTTCTGTACCATTTTGTTTTCCAGACACAGTGGTAACACAATTTCCTGGTACATCTCCATCAGAAATCGGGACCATCTTAAGATGAAAATGCAACAATGAAGCCTACTATAAGAGAGAAGAAGAAGTGTGTAAGAGAGAACAAGAAGTGTGTAAGAGAATCCTGGTGCTGATACAGACACCTGATTGGCTGAGTGAGACAGTGAGTAACTGGACAAGGAAGGACATCAGGCAGGGGTGACACACAGACACTGAATAAAAGACAAATAACAAAAACTGAGTTAAAGTGAAACAAGAATACAAACAGAAGCTTCTTGAAGGTCCGGAGAGGGAGTGTGTTAGTTAAATTGTTAGTTATATTAGTTTAGTGACCGTTAATTCATGTAATTCACTGATGTTATGCTCATTATACCCAGCAAAAATCTTACTGTTAAATTAATATCTACAGTGTTTGCTGGGCTTTTACAGTGTTCATTTGAAACCAGGTAGATGTTAATTAAACACCGGGGGTTTTACTCTGATGTTCCAAAATCATAAAACAATTTAGCATGCTAATTTTTAAAATTATTTGATTTTTTAATTTTTTTTACCTAAGATGCTGCATTTACTGTTTGGGACTAACAGATGGTAAACTTAAAGGTGCCCTTAAGTGACTGTTATACACAGTTAAGATGCATTAAAACATTTAAATATACTTGCTACTAATTGCAGACACACTTGATACTCATTTTAAATTAAATTAAATTACAGAGGATAAAAGTGCACTGAAGAAGACTTAATTTAAGTATGCTTTGTATGTACTATTTATTTTATTTATATATATTTTTTTTCTAAATGTATTTGCAATGAAGTATCCACACATTTTGATTGAAATATCTATTTCTTATATAAGTCTATTAATAGTCATGCTGAGGGAGGTGCGCATGCTGTGGGAGGTGTACAAGCTGTGGGAGGTGTACAAGCTGTGGGTGGTGATCATGCTATGGGAGATGTGCATGCTGTAGGAGATGTTCAGTACATGCTGAGGGAGGTGCGCATGCTGTGGGAGGTGTACAAGCTGTGGGAGGTGTACAAGCTGTGGGTGGTGATCATGCTATGGGAGATGTGCATGCTGTAGGAGATGTACAGTACATGCTGAGGGAGGTGCGCATGCTGTTGGAGATGTACATTCTGAGGCATTGCATATCTTTAAGCGTTTCGTCAGCGTAGCAGAGTGGGTCACTTTTAGGGGTGGGGCTCATACTCACGTGGTCACCTTGCCCCTCTTTGGGCACCTTCCCATAATTGAGACAAATGACTCCATGGGGGAACGAAGCAGCACAAGGAAAATGGGGTGAGGGTGCCTGATCCATATACAGCTCACAGAACCCGAGCACCCCCCCCTCGTCATGTAGGTCATGTAGCAGAAATCCCACATTCACTGGGACTTAGCATCCCGCACAGAGCCTGTATTACTGACTTGGGCTTCAGCTGGTACTCAGAGCCACTGATCCCAGCTAAAGCCCCACCACCAGTTGGCATTTAAGTGGCAAAGCACTGATATTAGCCCAATTTCAGGACAGAGGGCAGACAAGCATGACTTACCTGAGGTGGCAGGACCAGCGGGCTCAATCTGTATGCAAACACATAAAAGCTGGACCCGCCATCTACCTGAAAATCCACTGCCGCTAATGAGACTCCATATTGGTATTGGCGATTTGCAGCTGAACGAAATATAGCAATGTTACCGTTATTGGATTTCTTAAAGGAGTGCTTTTGAGGAAAGTCTAGCGATCTTGTGCATAGCACTGCACTGAGGTCATGGTGGAATTGAATTGTTTCTGTTAAATTTAATTAATTCAGCGCAATCAGTGAGCGGCGAGACGTCACAGACGAAAGAGCACTGTAATTGTACTAGAAAACAAAGGATTCGTAATCCTCCCTCTTTTTACCAAAGCAGCCCCTGCAAGCGGCAGAACAGCGAACGGCAAATGTGTTTCCGCCTGATTGGCCACCTTAAATATCACTGTGGCAGAAGGCAGCACAGTGGTTAACGATGTCGGCCAAAAGTTTATCAGACCTGCTTTCATAAAACCGAACAAGAGCCTTAAATCCGTGACTTCAGAAAAGATCCTGCTATATATTTAAATGAATCCATATCTGTTCATCCATCCATGTTCAACCACCTCTTATTCTAGGGCAGTTTCCCAACTCCATCCTGCAGGACCAGCCTGTGACGCAGTTTGCAGATTTCCCTGCTCAAACACACCTACTAAACTTGGCAATTAGCTGCTAAGCTGAATAAGGTCTGCTTGAGTGATCGATAAGGTGTTGCAAACTGGCCCTCCAGGACTGGAATTGGGGAACCTTGTTCTAGGGTGACCATCCATCCTTTTTTTGTCCTCTTCTTTGAAATGTCTGGGATTTCATTTTGTTTCATGTGGACATTTGCTTTCTACAGTCAGAGTTCTTTCTGTGTGCACATTTTCACTGCTTTGCCTCCTCTCTTTGCGCCCTGCATGTAGTGTCCTCTTTTTTGCAAAACATGGTCACTGTATATTATTCTGTACAGGTTGACAGTGAACATGGATACCATCCCTGTACCTACAGGACACCGTACACAGGATGCCAGGCAATGTCACACACTATGAACAACTCAAAGGTGGCAGATCGCCGGCCAGTCAGCTTTTGGACTGCAGGTGGAAACCTGGGAGTACCCGGGCAAACAAGGCAGCTCCACACACACATATACACACACACACACACACACACACACAGACATACACACACAGGTTTGTAATTATACCTCTGTGGGGACTCTCCATTCATTTCATTGGGGGAAACTCTAATCCCAACAATGATGACCTTAACCCCTACCCAGCGCTTATATTAACCATAAGTAACCAAACAAAATACAAGACTTCTGGCTATTTTAGTTTTTTGATTGCAGTCACAATTTTTTTATACAAATTTGAGTTTCCCCTTATGGGGACAGAAAAAATGGATTCACGTTGTCAAAATTTCAGGTTTTTATTACATTGTGAGGACATTTTGTCCCCAAAATGTATTATATACTTAGCCTACACAGACACACACACACACAGAGTCAGGGGCAGGAATGAAACAGACAAGCCTGAAGATGTGAGGCCATAGTATAACTCACTAAGCTTCCACACTCAGCTGGCGAACCAAAAGCTAAGGTAAGACACGGATGCACATCGGTGACACTAAACGGTCTAAATGTCACCTTGACCAAGAACAATAATCTGCCACTTTCAGGTTTTGGATTCAGAATGCTAAACGGCAAATGACACTTCAAGGCCAATTTACATTCCGTCTACAATCCACCTCAGATTCAGCTGCGGAGAGACAGATATGCCTCACTTTTATATTCTCAATTTTTTTCTCCTCGAATGTTTGTTATCAGAAAATTAATTCAGCGTTGAACCAAAAGTCTTCAGCTGACTTGGACGCAGTTTGTCTCAGTCTGAATTTCCATTAAGATTGAGAAATTCAATGAATTTGTAGGAACTCTACCATCTTTAAGGAAAATTCAATCTATAGGCTATAACCAAAAGATAAGGCTTACAAAGGCAAGCTCCACCGTAATATTCCATATTATGATCAATAACCGTAAGTTTAATATGTAGCATGAAATGCATTGGGCTGCTTCAGTTTGTAATATCATTATTTTAATTTATTACACTTTTAATCAATGCAGACAATACGTGGGTGTTTGGTGTCAGCAGTATTTGACATCTATCTAAAGTTGTACGTATAAAAAAGAGAGTGATCTGTGTGTGTGTGTGTGAGAGAGAGAGAGAGAGAGAGAGAGAGAGATGACATCGACTCCAATACATTTAACTTGCGGTTCATGTGCAAACTTACAAGCTTGTTTATGCGTTAAACAGGAGTGACAGTGAATCACAGCTGCAAACCAGTTTTCCCATCCTAACCGAGTTTTAACATCCCAACTGGGTTTTACAATACTAAGCCAGTTTTACCATCCTAACCCAATTTAACCACTCCAACTGAGTAAAACTGTCCTAAACTAATTTTACTATCCTGATTTTTTTATCCTGAGTTTTATTGTCCTAACCTAAATTTACTATCCTATCCAAGTTGTACCATCCTAAGCTAGTTTTACCATCCTAAACCAGTTTTTCCCTCCTAATCGAGTTTTCCCTCCTTGTCAAGGGGCATCGGATGAGCATGGATACCCTGTAATATGGTATTACCCTGTAATACCATACACCCCCCAGAAACATTATGCATCCATTCAGTAAATTCTACTGCAGGAACCAGCAGTTTCTAGGGTGGGGGACCCCCCAAGCCCCCAATTTGAGGGCCCAAGGGGACATTTTGTCAGGGGCCTCAAACATTCTAGCTAGGACCCTGTTCAGACCTGCTGGGGCCCCTTCTCGCCATTCTGTGCCACACGCTGCTGTCATAGGATCTGTGGTGGAAACCTTAAGGCACACAAATCACATTAAGATAAAATCATTTTCTTGAACGTATCCATTTATGGAAAAAGGAGAATGTGTAGTAGAAGGAGGAATACATTATTGCTGTTGATGAAACAATTGAATTGTAAATCCAAAATCACAGTAAGATTTTTATTTTTGTGAAAACCCATTGGCCATTGTCAATGAAACATTCCCCATGTAACCAGTGATTTGTGACTGTAGTATTGAAGTTGCAATGCATCCACTGTGATTCGTAATCGCAAGTTGAACATCGTAAACTCGTAAGTTGCAATTTGTAATTGCAAAATGAGGATTGTACTCATGAAACTTCGGCAGCAGGCACAGGTACATACCTTGCAACCCTTAATATGGATCTGTGTTTCATAAAATTTGAGCTCCAGGTAGCTGGGAGGGCGCAAAAACGTGGACTGCTGTGAGATCCCAAGAACCGAATTGGGGAACACTGAGCTAACCTAAATGAGCACGCCTGCATCATATATGTCAAGGCAAATAAGAAGCCCAAGGAGCCATTGTGAAGTGTACTTACCCTGTTGATGTTTATTGCAGGCCCAAACAGCATTATTCTTGTGGAGTGCAGAAGAATGCATTTTCATTCTATCTCAGATGGTACCACGAGTTCCTGGGAATCACATACGACCGTATGGAAAACACACCGCCATCGTAATGGTCTCCCTGGGTGTTTTTGATCAGCCCCCTTATCATCCTTATATTTGAAGAATGTTTGATTTTACTTCTGTTTATTTTTATATATCGCTCATCCCAACCATCTCATGGTAACAACATTAAGAGTTAATTAGAAACAAAGACAATAGCTAATGGTAAATAAGTGGTTCTCAACTGGTCTGGCTTTGGGACCCACCATAACCCCTTAATGACAAACCGCGACCCAAAATTTTCAACTTCTCAAATTTATTGAACGAAAAGAAGGTGCAGTTTGAACCTGAGATAGTAAAATAGAATATCACAGTATGCCAACGCAAAAAAATCTGATAAACCTAATGATTAACCAAAATGACCAGCAAGTGGCGATGCTAGAGAGGAGAATATTCCCTTTTAAACTCAATTAGCTGCATTTGAATTAAAACCAAAACTCTTCAGTAGTACTGTTAAAACTTCTTCAGTAACTGTTTTTATCAGACTCAACATTGCTTACCAGAGAATCCTCACTCATTGAAAATATGACAACCAGTAATGCACTATGGAAAAAATTCAGTCTCTTCATTAGCCGTTTTTTTTTAACAAAGAGAAATAAATTAAACCAAGAGTGAAGTTCAAAAGGATTCAAGTATACCAAATTAAATTTCTTCTGATTACCTTATCAGTAGGTAAATGCTGAAAACATTGTGCTTTGAAATAAATTAAGCAACACTCACTTTAACCTTAGGTGTAACACTGACACTTTAGACCCGAGTTTGGAGGAATTCATGGGAGGACTGGGCATGTTTTTTGCTCCTGACAAGAGTCTCAGAGTCTAATTGAATTTGTCATACTGTTCAAAAATGTTGTGCCCCCTCCCATGCACAGACACATTTCATGTGTTTAATTGTTCAAACGCATCAGCGGGGTAAGTAACGCGTGCGAGCCTCACACTGTTTCTTAACAGGTTGGCAAGAGGCGAATTGCTCTGAGCAAGAAAAGTAGGGATGGGCCGATCCACATTTTTTCAGTTCCGATCCGATTCTGATACAAGAGCTCTTTTTACTTCGTTATACTTTATATATTAATTTTTTAAGCCAACAAATACAGATGGAAAAAATGCATGACAAAAATATTTAATTAGGCTACTACAAACATATATAACGTACTGTCCCATCTCGTTTGTACTTCTTGTTTTAAGCGTTTTTGAGGCATTTGCAGTTCAATATATGAATATCTTCAGAGTAAGTATACACAAGTGGCGAATGCTTAAAATTTTAACACAATTTTTCTCCCATGGGCGCCAGCTCAGTTACACTTTGTTGCGATGGCAGCCCCTCTTGTATCACAAGCTGCAGCGAGTTCGCAAAACAGTCCAAGTTAGCGACTCCCAAATCATCCATTGCTTTTTTTGTCTCGCACAGTTGCGTGCCCTTTGTTAAGTGGAATTGTCCATTAAATGCTATTCTCACCTCTCAAAACTTTATTTTACAAAGATTGCAAATCGCTGTGCTACTGGTTTCTGTTAAACGTGTAAAATACTCCCAGATCGTCACGTCTTATCTTATGCTCCTCGTACTGCAAAGGGTATGCGCATGACGTCACCGCAGGCGGAAGTCACTGCACTCACACCCACTGAGTAGCAAAACAGACTGAGGGGCAGCGTTAGTGTTCGACTTGAATGCCGTAAAAAACACATGTAAAATGGGAAAGAGCTGTTGTGCGATTTTGCCAAAAACTAAATAAGTAAGTATAGGACATGGATCGGTCACGCATGGCCGATACCCGACCCGTGAAATAGGTCTGGATCGGCGCCGTTACCGATCCGCATCTCTAAAGAAAAGTTGCGATTTCAGCTCGTAGTTCATAAAAACGGGACAGTACCTTTCCCCTCAAAAGCCACATGCCAACACCTCGCTGCACAAAACACATTGAGGTTTTTGTCCTCCAAAATCCATATCTAATATATTCTGTGTCCTACCTGCGTTTCGCCATACTCAATTAGCATATGTAAACAAAGTATGCGGGTCTTCTTCTATGGTGTGAAACAGCGGTCGTCAACTAGCATTACAGGGCATTATCACCACCTACTGTTACCGAGTGTGAGCAGAGGACACTCTTAATTTTTTCTCAACTTTTTGTTTTTGCCCATTCAAAGGCTCGTGACCCACCAGTTGAGAATCACTGTGCTAAATGATACAAACAGGCAGGGGTGGAGCCAGGGACAGGTCCAGTGCAGGGAGCTGGTCTATAGCCTTACATCTTCAGGGTTGTGGGTTTGAATCCCATCCCCAATTGTGTGTGGAGTTTATATGTCCTCCCTGTGTATGTGTGGGTCACTCTGATTATCTCCCACGGTCCAGGAATACATAGTTACTGTAGGTGATTTAGTGTTTCACATAATGTGTGTGAATATGTGCCCTGTGATGGACTGGCATCCCATCCAGGGTGTCCCCTGCCTCATGCCCTGTGATGGACTGGCATCCTGTCCAAAAACAATATTTGATCATTTTGTAGCACTGTTGCGAACCTATAAGATTATTTTGGTTACTGGCTACAAGTTTTTTGTACAGAACACCACTATCGATCATGTACTAATTACTGTCACGTCGAGATTTCCGAAAGGCCCATTACATTCGCAGGGATGCACTGTAAAGCCATTAGTCAAATGTGTTTACGGCGCCAGAGCGAGTGAGTAATGTTAGCTTTGCCGCTGCAAGACCTGATCTATGGCCCTGGTATTTGAGCATCTGTAATTCAGCTATGAGGAGGCTATGTGAAAACACGGCGGCCTGTGATGTAGTGGCCAGGCAGCCTGTATGTCTTAGCCCATGAAGATCTAGTAGGCACGCCTTCGCCAGCAGTTTGTCAGGGCTAGCTGGGGCCTGGCAGCCAGCCTAGCACGCGTCAGCTAGCCAGTAGCATCGTTCTCAACTTATTGCCGTCAACTGAGTCGTGAGCAAGTTTAAATGGTTTGGTTTTCACAGGGTTGTTGTTGATTCAAAACTGATATTCCTGAGTGCTTTTTCACTAAGTGTTAAGCTTCATATGTCACCCATTCACAGAGCGGGATTACGTCACATACCAAATTGGCCCCTTGTGGTGCGAGCTGAAAACGGACTCTCCTTATTCCCCCTCTCGCTAGCTATGGCATTGAGCTGTGCCACCTGCAAACACACAGGAGCCAGAGGAAAATGGCAAGTTCTGGTACCCACTAAGGCATACGCATAGAAACAAAAGAAAAAAATTAAAAAATGTTTATACTTGGTGCCAGCACTGTTTGGTAACCATAGAAACAGATTCGCGTCTCGATTCACCAAACAACCCATAATCGCAAGGGTGCTGGTGGGCCGGTCTGCTTAGAGGACATGCGTTTTAGTCAATGCTCAACTGAATGAGTCATACTATCAGAGAAAAAAATGGCGTGAAATTTCATTTTATCACAAAATTCCTTTGAAAGATGTGTGTGTGAAACAGCCATTGGCGTATGGATATTTTTGGGGGAGTGACAGGACTGACAACAGAAAACAGACTCCTGTGGAAACCAGACTGCAAGGACTGAACAGAAGACTGACGGCTTGACAGTGACAGTCCTGTCACACAGAGGGAGGGACTCTGTAATGACATTAGGAGGGTTTCACACAGGTCAGGTGACCTTGATCACAAGACATCAAGTTCCAGTTCAACAAAGTGGAAGTGCTTCTCCAAACTGGAAGCCATTTGCACATTCCTGTGTCTGGAACACCCTGAGGCTGCTTCCCTTATTCTCCATGATATCTCTCCCTGCTTTTATCCGTCCATTTCCACTGTAACACATTTCTGCTACGGTGTCCCTTGCTCCTAGAACCATAGACCTCAAAAGGCTTTTCTGAGATGCACCTGCAACCATGTACTGAATAAGCAGAATGGAACATAGATGGACAATCCATTCATCCATCTTGATTCTGCTTCTCCTGGTGAGGGCCATGGTCTCTACACACCTAGCAAATCTAGGATCCGCAGACCTGTGTTGTGTGGAGCTTGAGCTTCTGGTAATGCCTTCCTTGGTAAACAGAGGTATGGGAATGAGCCAGAGAAACTAGACAAAGACGCTCACAAGAGCCACTAATCACAATCGGAGTATCCAGCATGGGCTAAGGCTGCCAAGAAAGACCCCTAGAGCCGGACCTGGGGTGGCACTGTTGGGTGAAGGCTTGGTGGTCAGGCCACCCAGATAACCAGCCAGGCTCAATCAGAATAGTCTACATGAATGCATCTTACGGGACCACCTCCTAATTGGGACAAACTTAGGTGCCAGGAACCAGCAAGCATAATGAGGAAGGGCCCAGACTGAAGACCAGATTCTGTATACTCCTTAATTTTGGACCACAGCCATGCAGAGCATTTCTGCTCAAGTAAAGGTCAGAAAAAGTGAATCCAATAACTTCTTTACACATTAGCTGTTCATTTTAGAGCAGAGGAACTAATCAGTTTCATATTTCTTGCTTAATCATGACCAATGGCCTCCTGGCACAGGCTAAGCGGTTCCCTGCTACGTGAAAACTAAACAGTAAACCTTCACTCATAACCCCATAGATTGCTCACTATTGGCTGGTGGACAGGTTCGATATGGCTGAGGTTTTTTTCTGTTTTTGTGGCGGCAAGCAGTCCATACCTTTCCACTGGTGGGAGTGTTCACAGCAGTTCCCCTGACCCTCTTGCTGCCATCTACGGAGAACGGTTGTTAGCGGTGACTACAATCGGCATGTAAGGCTCCTCCATGAGTGAGCGAGGCATATAACCTTTTTAGCATGGCATTAGATAAATGTGGGGGGATCTCCCAGGAGAGATGGGAAGCTCTCTACACTGGGGGGGGGGGGGGGCGCCGGGCGGGGGGGGGGGGCGCGGGCGGGGGGGGCGGGGCGGGGGCAGCGAGGCGG
>JAODKC010000137.1:26919690-26940974 GCA_026777985.1 Mormyrops attenuatus | reverse complement strand
GGTATTCAATCGGCCTTTTATGGTCCGCCATGTAGTTTCCAGGGATATAACCCTTTTACCCTTGGATTTTTTAAAATGGGGGGGCTCTCCCACGCCTGTTTGGCCTCCCCACCCACCCCCCCCCCCCCCCCCCCAGAAGGAGCATAAGCCCAGAGCAAGTGCTCAATAACCTTCAGAATCGAATAGTATCATATCTGCACCGTGAATCATTGGCTCACTCATGTACTTTTGGCGTCTGATTGACCATCAGCTCTCCTACAGGGGCCACATATTATCCCACAGCCCCCCACTGCTCCAGGCTCCTTGACTGGGGTCTCTTCTGAGCTCTTCCACACCAATGCATGTTGGTCCACCATAAACCAGTGCAAACAGTCTTTAAAGCTTTTTTGCCATGCCGTTGCATTCTGTTTATACATCTGAAGATATTTTTCCCCAATGTTTCCGTCTTTAAGCGTCAATACATAAAAACAGACAAGGAAAATTCATTTTTAAGCAAAAATGAACCATGTGAGTATTAAACCATAAAGTAAGCGACTGATAAATTAAAGAGTCAGACCAGCTTCGGGCTACAGTCTTTCTCCCCTTGGTTGTCATGATCTTCGTCGCTGTTGTATGTCACACATTGTGGGGAGCATTCAGGTAGGGGTGGCCATTTCACGCCAGACTGCCTGCCCTGGGCTATGTTGACCTCTACCCAAAGTTCCCCACAGTCCCTGTGATTTAAAAACCTGTTGGATTGTATCCTGTCCACCACATGGAGCTCTCAAGATGTTCGTCCAGCCCTGCAGTGAACACGCATGAGGGCACACACACAAACAAACCCCAGGCTGCTTGGATCTCACCAGCAGCGCCTTGCCAGCTCAGACGGGCACGTAATCCTGACAGTAGCGCCCAATAAAAATGAAATTATCGGCCTCCACGGTGAGGCCTCCTCGCCCCGCCGCATGCCGAGGCAGATGACAGACCGTGTCCAGTACCTCACCGCCCTGTCTGCAGTTACATACCAGGATTATGTTAGGCTGCCTTTGCTTTGCATACCACCCAGAGGGGGGCACTTTTTACGTATCAGCTAAGATTGGGCTTCTCAACCCTGCCCCAGGGAGGCTGGGGGATGTGTAGCCAGCCCCACCAGGGATCAGGGGGGTGAGGGTCACTGTTGGGAGCTGCACTGATCACCGGATCCCATACAGGTAGCTGTCGTAGTCAGGCATTTGCGTTCCCTCCATCTCCCCCGTCCATATCTACCCACTTGTTATTACCGGAAAGTTGCTTAATTACCTTCCTTCATGAGCTATAAGACAGCACCCTGCAGCCCGAGGTGGGTGGCCCATAAACACGCACCCACAAGCACTCGGCGGACTGTTTCATCAAGAAGTTTGGGGGTGGTGTGCAAGGAGAAGATAACAGCCGCTGCCCCAGATAATTTACTGAATGATTCACCAATGGAAAAAGTAAAGTTAAGTTATAAATTAATTAACTGAGAAGCCACTGTGGAATTTGGTGGGGGGGAGGGGCAGCTTTCAGATGGTCTTTTGTGGCAAAAGTTACAGAAGCAACCTTGAATGGGGAGAGGAGATTCTGGGAGCCGCATTCAAAGACATGCATCCATCATTAAGAAGCTCCATCCATCCAAATTAGCTTCTACAGCAAAGGATCACTGTGAACCTAGAACATCCAGGATGGAATCCCACACCATGACATGGCAGAAACTCAGACATAGCATGATATAGAAAAAACTGTTCACCTCACTGCATGTCTAGATTGTAGGAGGAAAATCACAACATTGCACGCAGAATACACAAGATGGAGGCACAGAAAGGCAGGGCAGGAATCAAACCCACAACCTGAGAGAGGGGAGGCCATTGCGCTGCCCACTGAGCGACAGCACCACCAAATTAACAAAGCACCAGTTTATACTAATTCTATACAATACATATGGCAGAAATGCGTTGTGGGTGCAATTATTGTGGGCTGTCCTCTGCCTGCTTTAGCCCATTGGAAACAAAAGAAGTGACCGATTAAGCTGGTGATTAACTGTCAATGTATAATACTCCCCCACACAGCTCATCTCAGCCATTATTGTCTACGACCCGCTTCCTGGTAGCTGAATGGGGCATTCAACAAATCCGCACAACAAGAGTAAACAGGACTCACAGCAGACAGATGCGCTACCGTCGGGCAGTGAGCGGGACTCAGGGAACAGCAGACCAGCATGCCATCATTCTCCTAAGGCAGCGGGAGTCACCCTGCGCAAGATCCTGATTTACGGCACAGCATCCCTGCTGAATGGCCCGGTTGGGAAAGACATCTGGCAGTTGGTCGGTAACGTTTTTCTAGAACTCTGTTACCCATAATTCCTAACATCAGCTGGAGCTGCACCGGGCCTGCTCAGTCACTACCGGCATGGCTAAAACGTGTATGTTTATAAACCAAAATGAGTTAACCCCGTCGCTGCCCTGTATGGACAACGCAGCCCGGAACCCACACAAAGCCAAATGGCAAATATGGCCGCTTGGTAGTAACAATCTTCAGTGAAGGCACAGAAAGTTCATTTCTCGAGCAGTACGATGTTAAGGCCAAAGTGAACAAGGGAGAGTGTGGTGGAAGAAAGCCAGAGTTTGGCGCACTGTGACAGGAGTCCTGGAGGACAGGCGGAGTGCAGATCCCGGCAGTGTTGCCCCACCCATAATCACACAGTGTGACTAGGCATGCGCTCAGCACGCTATAACCCCACTGCACTCGATACAAATCATGGTGTGACAGCTGAAATGGAGCATTTAAAAGTGGTTGGGGGGGGGGGGTTGCTGCTGCAGGGACTGGAAGGGGAGGGTTTGAAAATTGATAGTGACACAAGCGGGAATAGATAGCAGGAGGACAGGAAGCGACTTGTGAGGTGATTATTCCTATCGTGGGTCTGTGATTTAAGACCCTCTGGCCATTTCATGTAACGCTAAGAAGTCATCAGAAGCAAGACTACAGTGGAAGCCAATTTATACTTTGATCCAAAATGATTTTCTTAGCGTGGGCTCAGAGAATGGAGACCATTCTGCAAAGTCGTTAATGGGGCCTCTCTGGAATGAGGGACTCTAAAACACCAGACATAAAGTATGTCTGTGAATTATAATTTAGTGGCCCAGTGTGTGTTTGTAGGTCTGTGTGCAGGTGTGTGTGTGTGTGTGTGTGTGTATGTGTGGGTCATGAATATATTACATTCTATGGACCAAATGTTCCCACAATGTGATAAAAACCTGTTATTTTAACCTTGTTGATACATTTTCGGTTCCCACAAGGGTATACCAATTTTCTAAAAAGCTGTGAATGCAATCAAAAAGCTAAAAATGCCCAAAGTTTTTTATTTTGTTTGGTTACTTATGGTTAAGGTTGTCATGTTGTAATTAGAGTTTTCCCCATAGAAATAAATGGGGAGTCCCCACAAAGATATATGTGTGTGTCTGCATGTGTGTGTCTCAGTGTGCTACCCCTCCAGGATGAAGCTGAAGTAGCCCCCCCCAAAGAGCCGGTAAAAATCGCCACACTTACCGAGCAGATGTTTGGTGACACTGCCTGTAAATCCTCCCATGTGTCTAATACACAAAGCGCTGTAATTAACTAAAATGCTCCCCTATAAATTCACTTCACAGGATATTAAATCCTATCATATAACTGGTTATTGGTCAGAGGCTGTTTTAGCTCATGGATGTAAAATCATAGAATCATCACATCTCACGATGACCTTTGGGGGGGGGGGGGGTCAACACCGCTCTGAAGTTTGTCTAAAAACATTTGTCTGCCCATCCATTCTCCATAACTGCTGATCCAGGACAGGGTCAGGAAGCACAGGCCAGGAGGACATCATGGATGTGATGGCGGTGAGCTCACACTCACACATATCAGACATGGACTATGATCAGTTCAGAGTCACCAATTCACCACATGTACTGTGTAATGGACAGCACTACAGGCTAGCATTTACCCATTCTATCCCCGTCTCACGGCTTTGTTTACTCTACCCACCTAAGCAAGTATTACAGTCCAGTAATTCCCATCAGACAATACCTGCCTCACCATGTAACTGTCATCTATTTAGTAAACAAACCCATGAAATTCATTCTCTGCAATCGAGGCCCTGGGGACAGGCTCTGTTTCACAAGCTTTGCAAATTGATGCTAGTTTATCTCATATTTATTGAAGTCCTTTGGGTTAAGTGTGTAATTTACGCGTATAGCAGAAGTGAACATCCAAGAGCACAAAAAGCTTCCACATTCTGCATTGTGACACCGGGGCGGGATGCCTTGATGCCGGCTGCCCTTCCGCCTTTCTTTTCCCCTGGGATCGTCTGGATCTCGCCGTCATCAGGCCCGGCTCCCTTACAGGCTGCTTGGCAGCTGCCGCATTTATTTTGAGATCAATAAAAAGCAATTACCGGAGAAGTGCCGGCCACGCCGCCCTCACAGGGCTGCCTCGGCCACGCAGGCAAGACCTCTCACGTCCCACTTCCCATCTTACCGGCGCTCAACTGGCAATAGCAGAAAATAGATAGATAAAATAGATGTTGCTCTATAACTGGTCCATGTCTGCAGACATGAGAAAAAATATTAATTATAGCTACTGAGTTGCGCAGTGGAAGGGCTAAAGGATCTTAGGGTCACAAGGTCACCAGCAGCACAGGCCAGGGCCCAGCCGGGATTCCAGCACAAAAATGGCCTCATTAGCATCACTGATCACAAGGAACCTCCATCCTTTTGAGAGCAACAGCGTCAGGTGGCCATGGACAGCCGTGAGGGGGAGGGGCTCTCATTCATGACTCCGAACACCCTAAGAGACCTAACAGGGGAAGTGTAATTGCCCTTCATCATGATTACAAACAGCATCTCTGGCAGTATGAGAGTCAGAGTGATTTTTGCTATTCTGCTTTTCTCACTCGCTGCTGTGAGCTTTCAAACTGAAGATTTCACATCAGGGAAACAGCAGGGAGGAATATTTCCCTCACCTGTGACCTGTGTGGTGAGATATAGATGACCGCCCAGAACAAAAAAACATACGTTCCATCTCTTCCGCCCTGGAGCACAGCAAGCCCAGAATGCACTTGCCCTGCCTGTTTCCTGCACTCGGTTCTTTCTAGCCGGCAGTCATAGTGCTTTGTGAAAGATCTCCCCATCTGCAGACGGTCTCCATGTGACTGAGGTGAGCATGAACACCCAGGCCAGGGCTGCATTAATAGTGATTGTCACTTCATGAGAGGGAGGGAGTTTTCAATGATAGCTTCAGGTTCTGTGACTGACCTCCTGCTTTCAGCAACCCCCCCCCTGTCCGCCGGACTCGAATTACAACCAATTTAAATGTCCCCATGTGCACTAGGACCCTGTGCATATGAATCACTCTGAAAGGTGCACAATGAAGTAATCCTGCCACCCTCCCCCAAAGCCTGTCCTGAAAAATATCATAAACCCACCATCATGTACTGAATAGAAAGCCTTCAAATCTCCAATAACAAGCCCATTCTTCAGGCAGCAGGGCTTCTGGCCTTCTTACATCCCGAAGCACTCAGAAAAAACAGCACAGCCCACTATCCGGCTCACAGAGCACATCCAGATGGGCAGAAGGGGGAAAAAAATAATAAGTGGCAATTCAATTTTCCATTTTGCTTCTCTGGCTACCATAGGCTCTCCTCTGCCTCCCATGTAATGCAATGGAGCCATTCGAGAAATTACAGATCAAAATAAATTAGCCAGATAAGAGAAAAACCCATCAGGCTTTTATAGCCTCCCTCCAACCCCCACAGCCCCCACCCTTTGCCAGTCCTGAGAGGGCCCCCACAACCCCACCCAGAGGGAAAAAGCAGGGAAGGAAACAAATGGCGTCATGGGTAGGTAGGACGGAGCTGGTCAGGTAGTGACAGGAGAAATGAGGTTTTTGGGCACAGTGGTCGCCAGGATCGCTGCACACTGTCAATCAGGAGCATAAACCACTTCCAACTGGCTTCAGACTAGGCCATGAGTGACAGTGTGACACAGTAATCCTGGCCACCGTAGGCTTCAACCCGTCATTTCTCTGACTCCCACTCCTCTGGGAGCTGACCTTGCATTCAGAAAAGGACCGTGGGGTGGGGGGTGCGTGTCAGCTGGACAGACCCCTTCAACCGCCCCCTACCCCATCCACAGAGGAGTTGAGGGTCGTGTCCTTCTGTGATGTTGCTGAGACTTGATTTATAAAGTATTTTCACCAGTGCAAAATTTTCATCTGGTATCTTTTGAAAAGCAATGAAGACTCCCAAAGAAATTCATTTAAAGGGAATGTTGTTTGGTGTTTATTTCTTAAATTAGTCTCTATTAAAGGGAAGGTCAATTGCTAGCCCACTAAAAGGAGAAATTAATGCACAGATGAAGGCACTTCATCTGGTCAATAGCCTCTTTTCGTTATTTTATTATTTTATAAATATTTGCATGATATGAACATGTCACCTCATTTTAATGCCCTTTCCAGTCCTTCAAACCATTTCACAGTACAAATTTCCCTTATTATAAGCAACGGGACTAATGCAAAATACTAATAATTGAATTCAGGTGTTTCAGTCAATACAAGCTTATAACCTCCTACGGTTTGTCCCATTTCTAGCCAATTAGTCTAGAAAGAAGGAAACTAATGTATCAGCCTATAAGGGGTTTGAAAGGAGTACCCTTAATTGCTAAATCTTTTAAAATCCTCCCTTGTTTTCTTTTACAACGCTGACATCTAGTGGTTTCTTGTGTAACCTACATGTCTGGTATGTAAAGGCAGCCTAAATAAGAGAGTGAATCTCTAAGTAGTCACCTTTTTGTTAAATTTATTTACTAAATTTCATTTCCTCTGTTTTATCCCCGCTTAACGTTTAATTTCGTAGGCCAAAACCAGCGTTGTGGCTTAAGAAAGGTCACTGCAGTTAGAATTCCACCTTTTACGCTGCGAACATTCCCTGACCAGGATTGTAAGGTGGTTGGATATGAGTGCAAACATGCAAACGTTTACTCAGCGCAGGTTGCCAACTTTCTCAACCCCAAATGAGGGACACTTTCTTGCAGGTGCGCGCGCAGAGCAGCTGACCAACAATAATGGAAATCGCAAGGTTTCATACTATAAATCTACACATTTCACAGTGTATAATTTTGTTGCCACTCACCACTAGTGGCCAGTGCACACACGCACACCAACAGCCGTGTTTCATAGCAATGTTTGCATGAGTTTTGCCATGCTCACAGTAGTCTATTATTGGCCGACGAGGCTGTGATTGGAATACGGGACTGGAGCTGAAGGGACAAATCCAAATCACCCATATTTTGGGATGTCCCGGACAATTCGGGACGGTTGGCAACCCTAAGTACGGTACCGGTACTTTTGGTACTTTCGCTAGCGGATAGCGGAAAACCTTAACCCTCATTTTCGCTTGGTCGGCGGTTTGCTAAGTCCTCTTGTCTGCGGAAGGAAGCATGAAGTGCTCTAAAATGTCCTGGTAGACGGCTGCTTTGACTCTGGACTGAATAAAGCACAGTGGACCAACACCAGCAGATGACATGGCTCCCCAAATCAACAGAGACTGTGGAAACTTCACACTGGACTTCAAGCATCTTGGACTGTGTGCCTCTCCATTCTTCCTCCAGATTCTGGGACCTTGGTTTGCAAATGAGATGCAAAATTTGCTCTCATCAGAAAAGAGGACTTTGGTCCACTGTGCTTTATTAAGTCCAGAGTCAAAGCAGCCATCTACCAGGACATTTTAGAGCACTTCATGCTTCCTTCCGCAGACAAGCTTTATGGAGATGCTGACTTAATTTTCCAGCAGGACTTGGCACCTGCCCACACTGCCAAAAGTACCAAAACCTGGTTCACTGACCATGGGATTACTGTGCTTGATTGGCCAGCAAATTCGCCTGACCTGAACCCCCTAGAGAATCTATGGGCCATTGCCAAGAGAAAAATGAGAGACATGAGACCGAACAATGCAGAAGAGCTGAAGGCCGCTATTGAAGCATCCTGGTCTTCCATAACACTTCAGCAGTGCCACAGGCTGATAGCATCCATGCCACGCCTCACTGAGGCAGTAATTCATGCAAAAGGGGCCCAAACCAAGTACCGAGTACATATGCATGATTATAATTTTCAGAGGTCTGACATTTCTCTATTTAAAATTCTTTTTTCATTGATTTCATGTAATATTCTTATTTTCTGAGATTTTGGATTTGGGGTTTTCATAATCTGTAAGCCATAATCATCAAAATTATAACAAATAAAGGCTTGAAATATCTCACTTTGCATGTACTGAGTCTATATCATATATTAGTTTCACCTTTTAAGTTGAATTACTGAAATGAATTAACTTTTGCACGATATTCTAATTTTTCGAGTTTCACCTGTATGTATTGCTATTTAAGACAACAAAATACATGTTGATTACATTTTAACATATTAAACGATGCTGAATTAAATGGATTTAATAGTTTAGAGGTTACATTCTAAATAATTACTTTTTAGGATCATCTGTGTTGTGTAGGATGTTGTTTCACATTCATTACTGTTGTCCATCTATCCATCCGTCTTCCAACTCTTTATCCTGGTCAGGGTTGAGAGTAGGCCTTGAGCCTATTCCAGAAGCACTGGGTACACTCTGGAACAGATATTATTGTAGAATTTTTGTACTAAACATTATATTGCTAGTATTCTTAAGATAAGCCAGAAGTATTTACCTTAAAGCCAAAACACCAAAGGAAGCAGGAGGATATATTAACTTCATTAGTTTATTTGCTTAAATACCACGTTACATCAACTTACAAACAAATCAGGCTTTTCTTTGTTACATTTCTTTTGTAGGCATCATTCGTACACGTGTTTCTTCAGAACATACTCATCATATCTAGGGCCCAGCCTCGTACGTCAGGCCCTGCTGGTGCCGACACCACCCTGGGACACATGCTGTAGCCAACCATGAGAGAGTCATAACAGCTGGCTGGCTTGATTGGTCTGATTCCTCTCTAAGCAGCTTCAGTTCCCAATTTCCCCTCCAGGAACCTCATCTTTCTGCTCTCGTCTCTCAGGGTTCTCTTGAGTCTCTCATGTGATCCCCTTGTTCCTGTGCTGACCAGATCCCCCTGCTGTGACCCATCAGCTCCCCTCTACCACTTTCCTTTCCTCAATTCTGACTGATCCCGTTTCTCTTCAATCTTTAGCACTAAGGTCATGTTTAGTCTGTGACCAAATTTCTCACCTATCATTTCCTCCCTCCATGCAAACTTCTATGTCCACCATCTCTCATATGAACTGTCTGCTATTTCTCCTTTATCTGTGCTGTGTTCACGCCTGGCAATAGACTGTTACAGCAGTCAAATCAGCAGCAAAATGGCACCCATGTTGGCAACCTCTAGCTTTGAAATTCCCTAAATCCACACCTTACAAATATAAGGCCTTATTTCATATTCAGACAATATAAATATAACACCAATACCGAACATATTAATAAACTCAGTTGTACATGGTCAGAATATTAGTGTGCATCACTAAAAATGAGAAATATTAGTCATAGCATTTATGAACATACAATAGAAATACAAGACCATGGCAATCTGGATAAGTGCAAGAGGTCTACAAAACATTGGCTCTTGCCATTATTGGTTATCACGTTGAAATTTTTCACATGCGCTTTTTTCTGGGAAAAAGTATTTCCACCAAAAAAAATCCTGTCCTTCAGGTGAATCACTTCTGATGGAGCCACTATATCGTTCATGTCTGCCATTCTCAGTGCATAATCCAGAAAAAACATAGGCATCTCCTAATTATTCTTGTCTCTCTGACATCATCTTCAGTAACAACAGCACTCTATGACATCATCAAATGATCCTCCAAGACGCAGCCTAATTTTTCTGTGCCCTCTGATGGGAGACTGCTATGTGGCACTGGGGTGAAATAAGAACTCTATTAATCAAAGGACTCTCTCGGAGAAAACCCTTGAGTCCTTGAATAGATACTCTATAGCAGGGATGGGAAAATGAAGCTTCACGAATCGTATCTTGCATTTTTTTACCTCACTAGATGGTGCTCTTGGCTTGCATTGAGGCATGCTTTGAGCCTTTTTTGAACAGAAAGCACCTTCTAGTGGGGTCAGAAAATATACCAAGTGGTTCATGAAGCTTCATTTGCCCATCACTACTCTATAGGTACATCAGACAGACTAATGCCAGAAGTAGAATAGACTGTCATGCGGTTCTGTCCCTGACAGCCCCTCAGTCTCACCCACACACAAACACAGGTGCATGACGTGGCTTCAAAGACATCATACTGAGTAAAGTGCTGAGTGGCACTTTAACCGAAAATATCCACCTTCCTGGACTATGCACAAAGGCATTGCCAAAGTGGAATGCAAAATGCAATGGCCAAGGGCACAACCCTTCAGACACAAAAGGAACCTTGTTCCGAAGGCAAGCAGACACAACGGCAATCTAGGGCAGTTAAGTCCACCTGGTACTCGAAAAAAAAAAAGTGAAAAAACATCTGCAAACTGTGCGCAGAATAATATCAGGCCAAGCTGGGGGCAGCTACAATCTCATCTTAAAAAGAAAATACATCTGGGAGACAGTTCACATTGTATGTAATTTGGTTACAAGAGAGTAATGTTTTAATACTAAAGAATGTTTTGAAGACTGAAACACCACTAAGGGAACTGTTTTTTTAATTCAAAAGGATGTAACCTAGTGATACGTTTAATTAACGGTCTCCATAGTGATTCTGCAGCTCGCGCTCAGTTACTGGCAATTACTTCCGACCTCCCTGGCCGCAGTAATCAGGCTTCCTGGCTGCGGCATGGAAGTCTGTTACGGTAGCTCAGTTGAAACCTGACCTATTTGGAAGGTCAAAGGTCATGCTTACTACCAAATATTCATGAATATGACAAATTTACAATCCAAATCAAGGGTCTCTAAATCTAGTCTGGGTAAGCAACAGTGTATATACAACTGCAGAATGCTACCAACCCTAGTACTGACAAAGTAGACTAAATTAGTTAAATCAGGAACATAATTCAGACAAGCACTAGAACAAAAACCAGTGCATGCACTGTCCCATTGGGACCAGGACTGGTAATCCCTTCTTAAAATTATGCCACCTTTCAGACACAACTTGTAGGTGTGGAAGTTTGCCGAATCTCTGCAAGCTGCAGAACCACCTGTTCCTGATTTATTAATAGAAACGGACCCAAAGTAAGGTCCAGGGGGTCTAACAGTCCTTGACAGTCTTTCTCAACAACGATGAACAGAGAGATCAGACAGTTCCGGGACAAGCCGTTTTCACATAACTTGACCTCCTTAGTCTTACTTTGGTGAAATCTGAGTTGTGTCCATCTCCAGAGAGAGCAGAGAGGATCATGCTTTCAGCTGGGCAAACATACACTGAGCTGTCTGCCAAGCCAATGACACAAGCCTCCTATAGCTCAGATTCTATTCAAAACAATTACTTCAGCTTTGTCCCCACCTACTGGCCTAAAATTGTAATTTTTTTAATGGAAATCATTTTTAAAGTAAACTTGTTTAACTTGTTCTACAGAAAATATTGGTACTTGACTTTACTTATAACAGGGATTCCTTACACACCAGCTGAGGGTCTGGGCAGTTATTGAGGGAACCCCATCTCCCGCATTCATCACAATTCACAAGACTTCATGAGAATTCATAAGATATTCCTCCTTTCAGAGGTCTGGTTACTACAGGGTTTTGTCAGACCAGGTGAAAATTAAAATGAGGTCTTGGGCACAGCGTGGTTTCGTTATTACTGATATCGGATAAAAACGTTCAATGTTTTTCCTCAGCTCTTGATGTGTGTGTGTGTGTGTGTGTGTGTGTCTGTGTGAGTGCATGCTCCCCCAACATGCCTACGCCTCCTTCTCCCTGAGGAGGGCACGGACGCGTTTTCGCATGTAGAAGGCGGTGAGCGCACTGCAGCATGCCGTGAAGACAAACAGGGCCACCGAGTCGTGCGCCAGGTCACCATGGAGGCGCTCATACAACGGCCGTCGTGCGCCGTAGTCCAACCGCACGGCCTCCAGCTGCGCCAGTGTGCACAGCACCAGCAGAACATGGAAGATCTGGTGGCCCTGGCCCACGAAGTCACAGCGGCCCGGGAACCAGCGCTCTGGGTGAGGCCAGGCGAAAAAGTAGGCGCCGGCCACGAAGAAGAGAACCTGGTAGCCATGGTAGACCACAGCAGGGTCGGCGCAGGCCTGCTGCCAGCAGCTATAGATGCGGTGGAGCACGGGGCTTATGTCCAGGCAGTAAGCCAGACCTGACGGCACCACCTGGAAGAGCTTGTGGGAGGTGCGGGATAGCCGGCCACTGGCGTACTTGCCATAGCAGCAGCCAGTGCAGGAGAGCCAGGCTAGGAAGGCAGAGGCCGGCAGAAAGACGCCACGCACCCACATGTGCCACTCCTCCTCGATGGCGTAGTAGAAATGTGCCAGGGCACTGCCGAACTGGTAGATGGCCACGCCCACGTAGTCCAGGAAGTAAAAGGTGTAGTGGGACATCTCCGACTTGGCCGAGAGTAGGTGCGCCAAGGCGCTACAGGCCAGGTAGGTGAAGGCGGCCAGGAGCACGATGAAGAAGGGCTGGGCATGGGGGTCGCGCAGGAAGTCCACCGTCTCTGCCACCTGCCGGAACTTGACCAGGATGACCAGGGCCGCCACCAGATGAGTCCACACGTTCACGGCCTCATTGTGCCGCTGGAAGAGCGTCAGGCAATAGTAGCGCCAGCTCTGGTCCGGCGGGCGGTAGCCGGCTAGGATGTGGGGCTCGCGGAACACCCAGGGCACGTCGGCAGCCTCCATGGTGCATGGCAGCTTGGGGAAAGCCGACTCCAGCAGTCGGGGCACCTGCCGGAGCTGCCTCAGCTGCTGGGCGTTAATGAATAGCCGGCCGATCTGCTCCATCACCACCGTGGCCATACTGAGGGAGGCTGGCAACTATGGGATCTACAGGAAAATGAAAGAAACAGACTGCTGGTGTTAACAAAAAAAAATATATAAGTATTTATATCATCCATAACATATCCGGAGTGTGTAGGGGGAGTGGGGGGGTGGCAGTGAGCCTGTGATAAGTAACATGAGGAACGACATGGGAGAATATCCTGTATGGGCCATGCAGTAATATAGGAATAATTGCAACAAGCTTAAAATTTCATGTGCATTACTACATGATTCGATTAAAAAGAAGTGTGACCACACTATCGCACGGTTCGGGGAATGTAGGAGCGGACGGACGGGTTGTGTGACTTGATGAATTTTGTCGACCCGACGCCGCGCAACGACAGCGAGCGGAACTGCAGCCGGTGAAAATGTCTGGAAGCTGGTAGTTGCGTAACGCACGACTCCCCCGATCCGACGCTGCACCGCTCCTGCTCCATCTCCACTGAGTCCAACATGCTGCCGCTGAAAAGCGAGTGAATGAACGGTCCGCCGCAGCGCCGGCAGGGCGGGTGTGCCAGCACAAATCGTGAATAATTCAGTGACTGCATGCAAATGAGTGCCGTTTTTAGCCCGGAACGCTGATTTCTGCACTAAAATCAACCTGAAAACACCAGTTTAACAGCTGTTTTGTACGTGACTGTGGTTCCACTATTCATTTTCTAAAAGAATAATATAATAACCCGCAATCATATAATAATGTAACAGATGTGAACACATTGTTCCTCTATTTGCGTACAGTATTGCACAATGTGGTTTATAGTGTACGCATTATTTCGACGTTTCCTCCGTTTAAAAGACCTACGACAGACATGTAATGCACCCATATTTCAGTGATAATTAGCTATATAGAGGCGAATCAAAATGAGAAATGTCCCCTTTTCGCCACCCTAAACCGTAGTCCTGGAATGAACTGCAGATATGGAGACATCGGGGAATGCGCTCGCCTACCTGAGGCTGGGTGATCGTTGCGGGTGTCAGTCCTTGTCTCACAAAGGCGCCCTGCTACGCCGATCGGTACTGTCAATAGGCGGCATTTTGGGAACCGAGGAGGAGGATTATCCCTTTTACCCGTAAACTGCCGTCGACTTTGTAAAGGACGGCTTATTAAGAGATGGGTAGTGGTCTGTCTGGAAATTGCCGAAGGTTTAACGGACATTCTCCTCAGCCAATCAGGTGCGGAGTTGGAGGCACGGTCTCTGCAGTATCGTCGGTTCCACCCAATGGCGTGCATGCGTTTGATTCTCCCCGAGCACCGTTGGCACGCTGTTTCCTCCACCGACCCTGTGTCTGTTTACACGTTCAGTCAAAAACCGTGAGAATCGGGGATTTAGCTTGGCTTAGCCGATCTGGAATCAGTTTCTTAAGGCTGGGTAGTAACCGGAACATGCACATCTTGGGAGGGATGTAGCAACGAGCAGGGCTTTAAATAAGATTTTCAGCATAGCTTGTAACACCCCGTTCGCGTTTACGGTATACGTAGGCTATTCCGCTGCGTTATTTGTGCATTCGAAAAAATCTACATGCCACTGCGATCGCGGCGAAAGCCTGTACTTATGTGAATACGGTGAAAAGTTGTACACTTTCAAACAACTGGATAATATGTTTCTGATATTCCACTACCCGGAGGGAAAGTATTGCAAAGCACTTTGTGTCAGTTTGATTGTTACGCACTGTACTAAATACTAACAGATCAGTAAAGTAATGCTGAATGTATCCAGAGCTGGTATACTGATTTCTTTACTAGACAAACTGGACTTTTTGACTTCAGTCATCCAACCGATACAGAGTAAGCTATTTTAATGATTTTTTTCTGTGTTGCTCATACCATGGCCTCGCCCTCATGCTTTATGATTATGATTAACTTATATTTACTTTTTTAGCAGACGCCTTTATCCAAAGGGCCTTGCTCAAGAGCCCAATGGTGGAATTACTCTTCTAGTAAGATTTGAACCAGCACTGATCACAGACACAGCAGACCATCCCCAGGTCCCTGTCTCTCTCACACATATATCTCAGAGCAGGGTTGCTACATTACTCTCTTGTAATCCTTCCCTTCTTCACCAAAGGCACACATACTTAGAGCTGATCACATGACTTTGGTTCAGATCAGAACCCTTACATATGCAGGTGGTGGCATAAGTGTACAAATTAAACATGCAATCAGAAAAAAATACATAAAACAATAAACAGAATAATGATAAGAAGGAATAAATACACGAACATGCCAGCATGTAATTAAGGGTGAGACAACAAGATGTTTGGGGTATGCGGAGATAATATTCCAAATACAACCCTGGGGGGGTGCTGTGTGGTTCAGAGGCTTATGCAGTGGCAAATGTGCTTCAGCATAATTGGATGCCACATTTGCAATATGGCAGTTTGTGAAATTTCTTCCCTGTCAAATAGTCCACGGTCAGCTGTAAGTGGATTATTGCAAAATGGAAGCATTTAGGAACAAGAGAAACAGCCAGGAAGTGGCCAACGTAAAGTAACGGAGCAGGGTCACCAAGTGCTGAGGCATATAGTGTGTAAAACTCATCAATGCTCTGTTAA
Organism: Mormyrops attenuatus; assembly: GCA_026777985.1. NCBI lineage: Eukaryota > Metazoa > Chordata > Actinopteri > Osteoglossiformes > Mormyridae > Mormyrops > Mormyrops attenuatus. The sequence continues at coordinate 26,925,445 of JAODKC010000137.1, read as the reverse complement.
CTCAATAGCAGCAGAGTTGTAAACTTCCTCTGGCATTAACCCCCACACAAAAACTGTGCCCCGAGAGCTTAATGGAATGGGCCTTCGTGGCCGAGCAGCTGCGTGCAAATCTCACATCACCAAGTGCAATGTCAAGCGTCACATGGAGTACTGTAAAGCACGCCGCCACTGGACTCTGGAGCAGTGGAAACATGTTCTGTGGATTGATGAATCACACTTCTCTGTCTGGCAGTCTGATGGATGAGTCTGGGTTTAGCGGATGCCTGGAGAACGGCTGCATTGTGCCAGCTGTAAAGTTTGGTGGAGGAGGGATAATGGTGTGGTGTTGGTTATCAGGGGTTGGGCTTGGCCCTTTAGTTCCAATGAAGAGCTCTCTTAATGCTTCAGCATAACAAGACATTTTGGACAAATCTATGCTTCCAACATTGCGGTAACAGTTTGGGGATGACCCTTGTCTGTTCCAACATGACTGCGCCCCAGTACACAAAGCAAAGTCCATAAAGACATGGTTGGATGTGTTTGGTGTTGGAGAACTTGACTGGCCCACACAGAGCCCTGACCTCAACTCCACTGAACACCCTTGGGATGAACTGAAACAGAGCCAGGCCTTCACATCCAAAATCAGTGCCAGACCCCACAAAAGCTCTTCTGGATGAATGGGCAGAAATTCCCACCAAAATTCAGTCCAAAATCTTGTGGAAACCCTTCCCAGGGGAGTGATAGCTGTTATGGCTGCAAAAGGGGGACCAACTCCATATTGATGCCCATGGATCTAGACTGGGATATCATAACATGTCCTGTAGGTGTAATGGCCAGGAGTCCCAATACTTTTGTCCATATATTGTATATATGTGTGTCTCAAAGAAGAGTACGATGAGATATGAAAAGATATTCCAGTATACCTCTACTGATGTAAAGCATCAATTCATTACAAATAAGCCTACAGTCAATAGGAGTATAAAGAACAGTGGGTAACTAAGTGTGGAAGGTCCCATAGGGACAAGTGTGCTTCTTATGGGACCTTGTTTGGGAGGGTAGTGGTCTGGGGGAAGAAGCTGTTAAGGTGGTTGCTGGTCCTTGTGTTCAGGGCTCTTACTCTCAGCTTCTGCCGAGATAGGAGACACTGGAAGAGGGGGTGACCAGGGTGCGAGGGGCCAGACATTGTTTTCTTAGCCCTGTTCCTCATCTTTGATGAGTACAAGGCTTCAGACAGAGGGAGTTGGCAGCTCATGACTCTCTCTGCACATCACACCATTTGCTGTAGTCTCCACTTTGAGTGTCAGGATGCAGAGTCAAACCAAACCGGAATGGAGGATGTAACAATGGTTTCTGTTGCAGCTGAAACAAAGCTGTCAATGTCATGTCTATGACAGCTTGCATCTCATCAGCTCACACAAGGCACTGTTGGGCCTTCATGTTTTAGCAGGTGATGTTGGTGTCCCATTTGTCAGTGCCTAGAAATCTAAAGGGCTTGGTTCTGCTGATTGTAGTGTCCTTCATGACCAGTGAGGGTGGTGTTGGTGATGGTTCCAGAAATCCACAGTTCTTTGTTACCTTTGCTACTCCACCACAAAGATTTAGACTAATATGGCCCTTCAGTGGTGAAATAAGCCATAGCCCTATTGAGACGTGAGATTTATGATGTCTTTGGTAGCAGAAATGATTTGTTGTAGCTGAGGAGCAAAAAGAAACGGATTAGTAAAGAGGGGACTTTGTTTTCAATGTGTTAACACATTTCATAGACTTTTCTTTATAAATTATGGATACCAACATAAGAGCTTCTCAAACCAACAAACCAGGAATCATGGAAGGCTTACACCTGTTGAATGAGGCACTGTGAAACATCTCTGGAGTGTGTTTATTTAGCTGCCATTCATTGAGTCACTAGCTTCATTGCAGCCCCCCCTCCGGCCCTATGCTATGGTCAAACCTGCCTGCCTGTCTCCTACGCTAGTGCTGTCCATAATGTCCCTTTGTGAAAGGGCTGCATAACCAGCATCGATGAAAGACCACCATTGTGTGCAGAGACCCACTGAAGGCACGGAGAAGTATTCGGTGCTCTCTCTGGCTCGTCCCAGTCAGAATTCCCGCACCGGACACTAAGGCGATGTGTTTCCCCATAAACAGCCCTAGCCAGAAAGAGTGTCATAGAATACTCCAGCCTCACCCAGTGCTCTGCCACCATAAACTGCAAAGGTACTCACTTCCAAAGGCTGCCCTTGTCATGGAAGTCACAGGTGGAGTTCCCACAAAGAGCAGTAAAGGACACAGCCATAGAGATGATGAAACAGGGGCCTATTTGACAGCCTTTTCCTTAAAGTGCATTTACTTTTGCATTTACGCAGCTCATTTATGATCAGGATTTAATTAATGCTGTAACGGGGCCGTGGAAACACATTTGTGACAGCTCCTGGTCTAGTCCAGCAGAGCGATATAGTACAACAGGACCAATGAGCTAACAAGTTTATAATCTGATCACAGTCCAGCCGAATCTAGTGAAACAAGGGAGGCCTTGTGTCAGCCAGCAGCACAGAATTCCAATGTCCAGCAGCAGCCCAAGCATGCCTGTGGAGCGGAGTGTCACTGCCAGTTCCTAGGTCTCTGGGTTTGGCTCATTCCAGGTTCAACCAAACTGGGAGCTCCACCTACATTTAGGCTGGAAATTATTGCCATACTTAAGGGTTTTAGCGAGGCTTGGAAAGCATTTGAATCCTTCCAGAAGTTGCCATACTTTGTTATTTGGGAAGGGCCTTAAATTTAACTGACAATCCACTTGTGCCCCACCCTAAAGGCAGTTTTCCTTGGAAAACTGAACACATTCCAAATTTACCACTAGATGTCAGCAGAGTCAAGGTAAATAACCAAAATTGCAGCCACACAGAAGGCAAGTTAAAATGTTAAGTCCTTCATGTAAAACACCGTGGATGCTAACCAAATTGAACCATTTTGCTGTCCAAGGCATCATAATAGTTTAAATTTCAAGACTTGAGACCTTGCAAAACTATCAATGTTGCCAGAAGTCACAATTCAAACACAATTCATGTCACTTTATTATTTTTTTTTTTTTATTTTTAAGCACAATTTCCTTAAAGCCAGCTAGGTTTCCAACACCACAAAATGTCATAAGTGCATTCCAAGACAAATATCTTTACGCCCAGAATAGTAGCCCCAAAACCTGGTGTTAAGATGCCTCAGCATAGATCAACCCCATGTCCTAAACCCCCACTGACTATCCTGCCAATACTTAGACTGAGGGTAATGTAGCAATGTCACTATGCGCTAAAGCACTGAAATTCAGCACCTACCCACAGAAAAAACTACTACAATGACCAGGTCTGGGGCCTCTACTCTAGAACATTGAATGGTACAATTAGGATGCGCCACAATGTGGTCTATTTAAATGACCCCTTAAACCACTGCAGTGCCAGTAAGGCAGTATTCCAAAACTTTACAATTTCATGAACAAGACCAATAGTAAAATGTTACAAGATGGCAATTAACAGGCAAGCCATACAGTTTAAAAAAAAAACAAACATGAGTCAAACTGCAACTTCATTAGGGTTAGAACAGTGGGTTTGAAATACGGATTAACTCGCACTATGCAACAGAAGATGTTAAGTCATGCATCTTCATAGGTAAAAAAAAAAAAAAAAACTAGTTTAGTTGTCCAACTGTTTAAACTGCAAGATAGAAAACAAAATTTCCACATCAGGCATTATTGCAAGCACATGAAAGGGGGGGAAAAAAATCCTATACTGTCTTCAGTGTAACAAGGTGGCAAGCGAACAAAACAAGTATATATATACTGGCCATGAAACAAAAAAAATAAATCTTTGGATAAGTAATAAAAAAAATAAAATAAAAAATAAAACACAAATAACCTACACCATCCCCCGAATTGCAACACTCAATTCTCCCCCCCTTCTTTGGTCTCTTTATTCTTTCGAACCTCTTCGAGTTTCTTATCCTGAAACGGGACAAAAAGCAATTTTTATGAACTGGTCAGATGTAGAGTGGGCTAACCATAACACTGCATGTTGTGAAAAAGGCTCACCTTCTCTTTGAACTTCTCATTCATGGCCGCCATCCTTGCGGTGCGATTCTCTTTGTTGACTTCCATCTTCTGGTTCAGCTTCTCTTCTGCCATCTTACTGAAGTTGTTGTTCTCCTCCATTGCCTTCTGGAGAACCTCCTTCTCATGTTCTCGCTTTTCAGCCAGGTGCTTCAAGACTTCTGCTTCATGCGACTAAACATACCATTTTAATCCATGAGTGTGCAGTTCAAATAACAACTGCTGTGCATAGCCTTAAAAAAAATAAATAAATAACGACGACGCGAGCATACCTTGCGCCTCTCTTCTGCAGCATCCAGTTTCCTCTGAATTTCCTCCAAGGACACATCCTTCTTCCTTGGGGGAGAGAGGGGGAACTCCCCTTTAGGATCTGGGGCAGATGGACTCAGGATGACCTCAAAGGCTTGACCAGATGCTCGCTTGTCCAGCTCTTTCACCTGCATATCTGAAATTTGAAAGTGTTCTTCCTGAAATCCAGTCAAGGAAAACTGAAGCATTTCAAGTAATTATTTGATACCAACTTGAATCCCACGCACAATATGGGCCACATCAAGAGAGACCAATTATAAATTCTCACCCCCCCCCCAAGACAGACACCATGTCTACAATTCAACTTACCACCAGAGGACGCCATTTGAACCAAACAGGGTAGATGAGGCACCTAGAAAGAAATTATAATTGGTATGAATGTATGCAATTGTATTCATGCAACCGGATGAACCACAAAAACTCAAAAGTAGGACTGTCGCGTCCCCGTACGATTCCTTCTACACATCAATAACGGCACCCATCAAAATCATTAAAAACGGCCGGTATGAATTGGGAAAAAAATAATAAATTTGACAATACAGTGGCGACACCTTTCGTTGAAGTTGTGCAAAAACAAAGGGATTACGTGCACATCTTCACCCAAACCGCGTATTATTTAATCACGTTTAACAAGTCTCATCCAAAAAATAATACGTCATGAAAATTACAGCGCCAAATTTACAAACAAGTAATCGTCTAAGAAGGCAATCCGCAAGCATTCTGGGCAGACAAACCATCCGTCAGATGTATCGACGGCTAATAATCCAGTGTTGAATATAAGCCAACCAATATACAGCGATGAGTCTTAAACACGGCAGGATATGGGTCTTATGAAACGCCCAGGTGCAAGGGCCATTATAATCTGGAATTAATTCAGCCTCAGGGATTTCAAACGCTACTACGGATTAAAGCAATCTGAAGCCACTGCTCGCAAAACACGGCATAGGAAGCCTCATCTTATAGACAAGTTAAGTGGAAATCAATATAATACTATTGTTAAAACGAGATCACAAGGCAACGTAGCGCCAACACACGTACTTCTCATTTGACGGACCTCTCTCTAAAGCGATTTATAGATTAAAAGTAGAAATATTAAAAACAATAGTGGCTTATCCCCAAGACCTTTTAGCCTGTCATCAAAACAAAGGGGCTGTTATACAGTTCAAGTTAGGAGGGGGAAAAAGCAGCTGCAAACAAAGCATGGGCCCCCCGTGTCTGTCGCCCCCCCCGCCCCGCCGCCGCCCGGCGCGCCGCCCCCCCCGGGGGGCCGGCCGGGGGCCCCCCCGCGGGGGGCGGGGGGGGGGGGGGCGACCTGACAAGTTGAAATCTCCTACCACAGCTCTCTGGTCCTCAGTGGACTCATCAATTATTTTC
>JAODKC010000137.1:26908961-26919590 GCA_026777985.1 Mormyrops attenuatus | reverse complement strand
CGTGTCTATCACCCCCCCCCCCCCGCCGCCGCCGCCGCCGCCGCCGCCGCAAAAGAGCCTCAAGTTCAACCAAGCAACCTCCCCACAAAATTCGCACAGTTGCACTCCTTTTAATCTACGGCGACACAATTACTAAATCCGATCGTATGTTTGGGGGAAAAATGATTCTCATCCCAAGGTTTAATCTAAACGCATTCGAATGTCGGACTCACCCTACAAAACATAAGCAGGACCAGACAATAGACCATGCGCACAATCACTGGCCGTCACTCCAGACGCTACCAACAATATAAGTTAATGACGTTTGATATATTATAGTCACACAACTCAAAGCATCAGATGAACTGATATCTCGCAAAGACTATGATTCCATTTCAGCACACATTTCTGGGGTTAAATTTAACACCTAATACCACAACAAACATCGATCACACCCAAAGTGCCACCAGCGCCACTTAAGTGACGGTAACGCCTGCATGCGCCAGCAATGAACTCGACAGATTCCGCACATGAAGACCCACCAGAAAACCAATGTGGTACTAATTAGTAATTTGCAAGTAACCTGGTCAACTAAACAGGGCGCATTCGATTGCATGCTTGTATGGCAAGCAACTAGTCACTGAATAATGGGTTCGACCCAATACAGAAGGTTCCAGACGGCGTTTTCCTCCCCGTAAACCGCCTTTAAGAGAGCCGATCATAGCTTTTTTGTAATAAAATTACACCCGCGTGTATGATGCTGACATACACAGTGTAACATAGAGTGAAACTGCTTTTAAAATACTCAAATGCCCTCGTTTAATCACAGTACAAAGTAGATAAACAATTCGACATGCTGGTTACCTAATCACCTTCTAGGTTTAATTACGACCATTCGCTAACCACCAAACTTAACCAATAGTACCAATCTTGCATGAGCGTGCATGGCTTGTATTATTATGATCCGCTGCGCATGCATTGCTTATTGTGATCACCAAAAAATCTGAGCATCCTCTTCAACGAAACGCACATCGCGCCATCACACCCACCTTCCCTACTGTGTGCTCTTCTTCTTCTCACCGAACGCTTCCCGCGCCGAAACGTACTACAGCTCGGGCTCTGCTGTTCGCGCAAAAAACAGGACCAAAGAAACAACGTCACGTCCATGTCTGTAGCCTGATTGGGTAATTGCTAATAAAAATATGGCGGTTCTTTGCACCCGCAAGGCACGCCGGGAGTTGCAGTTTTCAAACCCCGCGCTCAAAATAAACCGCGGGAGAAGTGAAGGTAGCGGGGTCTTTTGTTAAGCTAATCAGCCATGTTCTACCCTTGGTGACTTGATTTCGCTTACATTAAAAATAACTTTATTGACGTTTGTGTACATTTAACGACTCAGGTGCATCACAGAAATAATTTTCTCTTTAGCCTTTCTTCAACTTTCTGCCTCTTTCATTTTTACTAAGCTTAAGTTGGCCGTCAGTTGCTTATACTAATTTATGTATTAAACTTGTTTTGCGTGTATGCATAACTTCATTCTACAAAAAAATGTAATAAAGATGCATATTGCTTGCATCGTACATACAAGATAAATACATTATACATATTGTAGCTTCTGAAAGGAACACTTGGCATTGCTCAAATATTATTCTATGCTTAAAATAACAATACTTTAATCATCACCTGCGGCGACAACACTAAAACCTGATCTACCACGCCAGGGAACCATACCTGCCAATTTTAGGTTGTGAAAAATGGGGAGATTTTGCCGAGTGCGGGCAATTTTTTTGGGGAGGGGGACATATATAGGGTTTCATCGGTACTATATGTGGAAAAACGGGAGCAACCTGTGTAAATGGGGAGTGTAGGCTGGTATAGAAACTGCAATACCTTTCCTGCACTGGAAATGAATGTGAGGGTTTAAAATGATCTAATGGCGTTTTATGAGTGCAGACAATTGTGCGTGATTCGACGTGAAAATGCTAAAGAAGAGTGCCATGCATTTCAACCGCATGTCAGAATGAGTTAGCGTGCATTGCGCTTTTGGCGGTTAAACTCTTGTTCAGACCTGTTCGAGTTTTTCTACAAAGCAACAAGTAGTTACTAAACGACGATATGCGACACAAAATAATACCCAACAGCACAGATTTGGTCGGTTAAAATATTTCTCAGGTTAAGCAACAAAGATGATAGATTGCATTGATTTTCGTGCTTAAATAACAGCATTTTACTAGTTAAAATAACAGCATTGTATAAGACAATCATACATAACTTTAGTGCCTCCAAAGAATCCTGTATTATTGCATAGTGTCAGAAAAAAAGTACCAACCTGTACCTTCGCTTGTCACTGGGGCTTTACCTTCAGTGGTTTTCCAATTGTACCCTAGCTGTAGATAAATGTACTGTTTAGTCTAATTGTACATGTACAGAAACGGACTCTAAAGAACATTCGCAAGGTACAAACAACATTAATGTACCCTGAATGGTTCAAAAATGTTCCTCCCAAATTTCCATTTCTGTGTCTTAAAAGGTGCAGAGTACATCCCCAGTGACAATGAAAGGTACAAATTGGTGCTCTTTTTTCTGAGTGTATGCTTTTTTGAAGAATGCAAAATGATTGACTCAGGAATAAATTATGAATTTACTCTGAAACTCCATATGGCATTAAAATATCATTATTTGAAAGCTTAGTCCCAAATAATACAACTTTATTTGCAGACATGTTTTCTTGGAAGAAAATGATTGGAAGAGAACTCATATGGCTGGCGTAGACTGAATGAATGTCTGGTTATTTCTGTCATAACAGTGTATATATTTTTGGCTTTAAGGTCAGAAAAGAGTTGTGTAACAGGACTGCAGTTCAGCCATGGATGACTGTCCGGTAGCTGTAGCTGTTTGTGGGTAAACTGCAGTTCTTTGAGAGTGGGAAGGTGTAGCTGTGTGGGGCGTTCTGACTGGCACCTCATTTAACGCATTGTGTTATTCTGGCAGAGATATTCTCCCTGATGTTCGGTCTTGTAGGTCTCATGCACACCCCCGAACGTGGCCAGCACCTCTAGCTTTTTAGTCGCACGTTCGTTTGGTTTTCCAGTGGGCCGAGAAAGTGTGGCAGTGGCTGAAGGAGAGGCTGGCAGGTGGGCCACCCTGGACACACGATGCTGCTTTGCCCGTGAGCCACATTCCCAGCCTTTTGGCTATTATGGAACTTCAGACACTTGCTCAGAAAGTTTTGAAAGTAAGACCAGTCCTGCAATTGATTAATTTATATTTAAGTATTTAAATTCTGGGGCATTCTTCCTCCAGTCATGGGTACAGAACAAGAGCTATGCTTCTCCTATTTATTAGTTTTATCATAATTAGGAAGAAGTCATTTAGACGGCATTCTTCCAGGAATTTGCTCAAGGTCGTCAGGCTTCCCAAAGGTATGTTTGTCGCTGTGATGACTGAGCCTGTCCATCTTATTGCTGGGTGTCCTCTTTGTCCTTTCTCTTCAGTTTTTCCAAGCATCACTGCTTTTTCCAGTGCACTGTTTCTTCTCATAACATACCCAAAATAGGATAGTTTCGTTCTGGTTTGCTCACTTTATTAGTTCACACTATAACCATACCATATTCTGAACAATTCCGATCTTTGTTCTGTGCCATTTCCTCTGAAGATGGCCTCTTAGCAGTTTTGGTTTCCCCCAAAAAACATGCAGTTACATTAATTGGCGGCTCTGAGTTGCCGACATTGTGCTGCGACCTGTAATGGGCTGCGACCTGTCTAGGTCTTGTGCTCTGTACTACGTAGGTTGGGCTCCAGGCTCTCCACCACCCTGTATTGGATAGGTGCTTGAAAGGTGAGCGACTAAATATTAGATTATAAGTGGAATAGTTGCGTTTAAGCCTTGTCACAACACAGTTTTGTGAAATCACTATTCTTTATGATTTGCACTGGGAAAATCTTGCCTTTTTAAAGGATCTTTCACACACCTTCCACCGCTGACAAGGATGCATTATCCAATTTAATCAAATGTACTGCCCCATAAACGTTTTCTGTTTTTTTACATTGGTTTTATTGGTTCTGTAAGAGTATTTCTACATGTATAACATCTGATCATTCCTTTTACATTTTAAACTGTTTTCTTCTGATCTCCACAGTTTCTTTGAAGAAAACAAAGCCTATAGAGGAAAGACAAAGGTCTCTTTAAGGAAACCCTCAGTACAGCAATCCTCAGTCTCCTTTAGTTATATGCCTTATTCAGTAAATCGGGGTGTCAGCAAGTAGGCAACAGGATATGACAGACAGACATGATCTACTTTGTTGACGTCTCCAGTCTCCACTCTCCTTTCTTCCTGCCATCTGGTGGCCCATGGCTAGGGGTCAGTGGGTCATGGCTCCTCCTCCTGGTCCTCTATTTCACTCTTGGGGTGTGGGTTCGTGGCAGCACAATGCCAACAGGCACCCCTCAGCTCAAATTTGGCAGGACACAGTTCAGATCGAACCCAAAAAGGGGCTTTTGAAAGGCACGAGTCACAGTAAACTGGTTATGCTGAGGGGATGTTGTGCCCCCCCCCCTTTTATAACCCATTATAGTGAATGGTTTAGCTCTGATTCACTTCTAGTGATACGGCTGCCCACCATGACCTGGATGAAACCACTTTGACGGTTAGTAGGTAACAGTTTTGGAACAAAGGGATTATAAAAGTCCCAAACTAAGGCTGCCTATCCCGTCACTTCAGCTCAGCATCTAAGTCTAACTGTGCAAAATGCAGGAGTGACACTGGTGTGTCTCAGCAGGAGGCCGGATTATGTAACAGCGTCTTCCACACGGCTCGCTTTTCATCCATTATAAGTGCCAAGCCACACGTTTCCACAGCCACAGAAGAGGCTTTTAGGCCACATGAGTGCATGTGGAGTTAGCATCAGATTAGCAACATGCGAAGAGAAGAAAAGCCTCTTTAAACCTGTGATCAATACCGCAGCTGCATCAAAATCAAGGCCCAGTGACCCTTTGTCTTGCTTGCAAATTTATTCTGGATGTACACACAGACGTTTACTTTCATAAGCTGACTTTTTAATACTCTGAAAAATATATTTTTGTTTTTAATCGTTACTTTTATTTATTTTTAAATATTTTATTTGCAGATAGCCCAAATTGGGCTGACTCGTTGTTTTGTTAAAGCCAGTTTCGGATGGATCTGAGCTGTGCTGGTCGAAGCCCATGTAGAGCTGTAGGGGACACTAACTTAGCAAACTACCAACATCACGAATCCCCCCCAGGCCAGCTTCACTGCTCAATTTCACTTTTACTCAGACATGCAGGGTGTAGGGGACAGTGGCACTGGTGGTTTGCTAAGTCGGCACCCTCTCAGAAGCTGGCGCCCTAGGCGGCTGCCTATGTCACCTTATTGACTGATTGGATCTCAGAATTATATGAGCGTGAGTGGTTCATGCATTTTGGTTCTCCTACACTGCTGTACTAAGCAATGAGTCCAGAGCAAAAATAGTATCTTCATTTACATTCTGCATTTGTCTGAAAACATCAATGCAGAATGAAGTCTCTTAACTCAGAAGCCAGTTCTGTCAGCTGCTGGTTAGCCTGCTTTAATGTGCATCTGCAATTATTGTTTCCAGCACCAGTAGATCAATACCAGTCCAGTCAAGGGCCCACGCTCATGCCTAGCAGCAGACCTTAGCTGTATAGCTTTGTAAGGTCATTGGCTGGCATAGCACTGTCATGATCACTGTTGGGCAAGTTACTCAGAAAGAGTAATAAATTGTTTTTTACTTATTACTTGTTTTATGAGAAATAATATTACTTACTTATTACTTAGTATCAAAAGTACTTAGTTACATTACTTGTTGTATTACTATATTACTTTTGATCCCCCAACCCCCCATAACAAGGTCATACAACTAGCTTCTATTAAAAATGAATCCACTTCATTGAAACAATTAACGCTGTACAGAAGGAGTCAAAAGTCAAACTACATAACCACAAACACTGGAACCTGTATGAAAAAATGATAAATATATGAAGTACTAGTCTCTCCTGACTTTTTAACTGGAGAATTCTCACATTAGAAAGGAGTGTAACGGTTTTACCAAACATTTACAAAACATTAAACGTTGCTTCACATTAAGGATATCATGTCCAGACTGCTGGCCAGTCTGACATTAATCATAATCCCCAGTCAGCACCAAGTGTCATATTGCTGCTGTGCTACCGTGTCAGATGTTTTAATAAATTCGACGTTATATTTTTTTGCTGTTTAAACCTTTTGCTGCAGATGTTCTGTCGAGCTGAGCAACTTTGTCGAGGTAGGCTACCGTAGTGCTAATCGATAGCCCTAACCCTTACCCTAACCCTAACCCCCAACAAACCCCTGAAACTCCTAAAACCTAACCCTAATCCCAAAACGGTGGAACTGCACATGCGCAGAAAGGCTCAATGGCACGTCTTGATAGGTAGCTCAACTCGTCAGAACACTGGGACAAAGGTAGCACTGTCCTGATCTTTCGTGGGTGCACGTCATAATAAAAAAAGCTTATGCATGTTCTGGTTTCGCAGCATTAGTTAAATTAGTAATTGTAATATTATTATTATTTTGGAAATTGTAATCCCTTACACTACTCGTTACCGGGGCAAGGAGTAATATTAAAGCAACGTATTACTGAATAACACGTTACTGCCCAACGCTGGTCATGATTAACAGAATGTAAACCATTGTGAGGTTTTAGCTCAGTATTGTTATTAAGAATCAAGGCACTGCTGTGCTATTTGCAAGACCAGAGAGGGAGCATGGTGAATATTTTACACTGTATGCTTTGTATTGGCACGAGGCTGCTGATCAGAGTCTGTCTCACTGTAGATCAGGTTTTCTGTGCTCTTAACTAGATATGCAAGGTATGCATTAAGCTGTTAAGCTTTCTATGTTCATGATGCATCACACTCACATATTCAGTCAAAGTACCTATTGGTTAATTTTAGACATCTTAAAACACATGTAAACTTATTTACATGAACATTTTAATATTGTTCTTGCTAAGCAGTTTAAGTTTTGGCTGTCAGATCCTCCTTACTCGGACACCACTGTCTATCGTTATCAAAAAAATCCTTCTGGGACAGGGAGGGCTTGGATGGTACAAACAAGGTCATGGTTGGGTGGCAAGCTCCTCTACTCACCTCAGACAAATGACGCAGGAGTATAAAATAAGTTTTTGGTGTGTGTTAGGGAGAGAGTGCCAAAGTATTCGCATGTTGCTAGGTTCTCCTGCACAGTACATCTAGTGAGTGCCAATAAAATCGCCCCATTCCTTCCTCTAGTCTGTGTATCCTGTGGCTCTGTTTGCTAACTGTAGTTTTTCACAATCATAAAATCCTTGTTCTTAAGTGGTTCCCAAGAGATTAAAAACATTAGACACCTTAGAGTAACCTAGTGCAGCCATAGGTTGATTTTGTCAACTGGCTGCACCTCAGACTGTTTCAGACACAGGGATCATGATTACTGACACAGGGGTCATGATTACTGACACAGGGGTTATGATTACTGACGCAGGGGTCATGATTACTGACACAGGGGTTATGATTACTGACACAGGGGTTATGAGCATTGACATAGAGGTCATGATTACTGACACAGGGGTTATGAGCATTGACATAGAGGTCATGATTACTGACACAGGGGTTATGAGCACTGACATAGAGGTCATGATTACTGGCACAGGGGTTATGAGCACTGACATAGAGGTCATGATTACTGGCACAGGGGTCATGATTACAGACACAACAGCAGGTGATGCAGGACTCCCTGAAGCTTGTGCCTATGACCATATTGTGTGGGATCTAATGAAAAATGGCTGCCTTTCAGCACTGAATGTCTAGGGATTGATTTTTCTTATACTGAGAAGTTACATGATAGCATAACAATGGTGGCACTTGCAGTATTTCACCATGCTACATCAGGGACCTACTGCCTATCCCCTAGTTGCCACCGGCTGCTCCCCCCACCCTCCCAAATTGTGCTGCACCCCCCTCCACTGGCTGGCCTCCAGCCCTCCGCCTGGCCCCAGTCCCATTAATCTTGTTTGGGGAGGCGTGCAGCCGGTGCAGAGCCCTGGGGCAGAGCAGCAGATGGCTCAAGCAGGCAGCCTCCACGGCTGAGTCTCTCGCTCACTCATGGCACACTCAGGATGCTCCCTGAGACAAAGGAGCGTGAATGAATCAAGCTGGGGGCTGAGGTGTCTAACCTCACTGCAAACATCCGGTGCACGTGTGACCACACACCACCAACGGCCCCCTTTACGCTTCCCCTGTGGTGCCATCCCAAAAGCAACAGTATACTGTACGTCATTTATTTAGGTACGGAACAAGAGGGCAGCAATAGTCTAAAGGCAGGTATTAGTGTCTCAGAGGTGGCCACACAAGCAAAAATAGCCCTGTGTTACAAGCACTGCTCAATAATTGGCCAGCTTTTTTCTGCCAATGGACAAATCCCGCCCCCTCTACACGGATGACATCATTATAAGGGAACAAATCTAAATTCTCCTGGTTGCAAAAACAACACAGATACAGTGCTAAGCTGTTGATTTATGACACTCAAAGCAAGTAGTATTAATTAAGGGCAAAAACTATTCATTCAGCATGTGCACTGCTATTCAGTGTCACTGCAGCTGAAAATAGTTGATGGCTTTAACTGTAATCAGTGCCCAGGGGTGTACTTAGTAATTCTGAGCATGGGAATGTATATACACCCTTGTGCAAATTAATTGAAACAAGTTGTCACACAGCCATGTGTGCAGTGGCCTGGGACCTGCAGGTTTCCACAGCCAGCAAGGCAGAGAGTATGCTGAGTGGACAGAGGAGGCACTGTGCCTGTAGATGGGCAGGCCTGCTTGGGTGGGGTTAGAGCTGGGTGGACGGACAGAGGAGGCACTGTGCCTGTAGATGGGCAGGCCTGCTTGGGTGGAGTTAGAGCTGAGTGGACGGACAGAGGAGGCACTGTGCCTGTAGATGGGCAGGCCTGCTTGGGTGGGGTTAGAGCTGAGTGGACGGACACAGGAGGCACTGTGCCTGTAGATGGGCAGGCCTGCTTGGGTGGGGTTAGAGCTGGGTGAATGGACAGAGGAGGCACTGTGCCTGTAGGTGGGCAGGCCTGCTTGGGTGGGGTTAGAGCTGGGTGGTGTGACTGTGTTTCAGCCATCCATGTATGTTTTAAGTGAGTTTGGGCATCTCCCTCTGTCATCGTGGGGTTTCCTCCTGGTTCTCTGGTTTCCCCCCACAGTCCAAAAAAATGTTAAAGTTAATAGGAGTTACAAAATTCCCCATAGGCATGAATGGTGTGGTACCTGGATTGGAACCTCATGCAGGCGTTGAATTGGCACCTAATCCTGGGTTATTCCTATACAATTTTTATCGGCCCACGAGATCCTAAATCCAGACCCTAGACCCATAATTATTAATTACTGTGACTGTGACGTTCCATCTTAACTGTGGTCAGTCTGTCTGCTTATAGATGCGACAGTTTGCTTCAGTTAATTTGCACAAGGGTATATGTGTTCAAGGGCGATATGATGAAGTTAAAACTATACTGCCTGAGAGGTGTGATCATGCGATCATACAATGAGCAGATGTTGGGTATGTATATGGTCTTCATAATGTGTCATAAAGCAGTGTTTGACAACCCGGTCCTCAAGGACCCACAGACAGTCCGTGTTTTTGCTCTCTCCCAGCTCCTTGCCAAACAGTCCATATTTTTGCAAAAATGTGGAGAGTCTGTGCGTGACGAGGACTGGATTGGGAAACACTGCTATAAAGGACGATGAAATATCACATGGACTCAGCTATCTGCGTATAAATGCATGTATAAAGATGACCAATCTATTTACATTAGAAAAAAGTATACATACTTAGGAATTTATACATGCATATTCTTTAATATATAGCCATATATATTAGATTCTTCTAAGAGAGTGGATGCTGACAAAAATGCTGTTTTGTTTTTCAGTTGCTGTTAAGTGTGTTTGAATATGGAAATACTACTTATTGGCATAGAGAGATTATTAATAGTCACTGAATGTTGGTCCCACCCCTCCCCTGTGGGATTGCCTGGGCTTCCTCACATACCCACCACTCAGGGTTTTTTTCAGTCCCACGCTGACTATTGTTCCATCCAAGGTGTAGTGTTGCCATCACACTCCCATCGCTGTGGGCCCCACCAGCCACCATGCCAAGGCAGCATCCCCCCTCACCTTGCAGGGATAGGGGAGAAAACAAGGGCAACCAGGCAACTAAGTGCCTGCCTGTGCGGAGAGCCGCCCTGGGCAAAGAGCGTCACATGGCAGCACTGCCTCTCAGGTTGATATGGCACGGACATGTGTGTGCTCTGCTGCCGCGGAATGAGGCATGTCCCCGTCACAGCCGTGTTCCCGTACAGTGCCCCCGTCACAGCCGTGTCCCCGTACAGTGCCCCTGTCTCAGCCGTGTTCCCGTACAGTGCCCCCGTCACAGCCGTGTCCCCGTACAGTGCTCCCGTCACAGCCGTGCTCCCGTACAGTGCCCCCGTCACAGCCGTGCTCCCGTACAGTGCCCCCATCACAGCCGTGTCCCCGTACAGTGCCCCCGTCACAGCCGTGCTCCCGTACAGTGCCCCCGTCACAGCCGTGTCCCCG
>JAODKC010000137.1:26897083-26908479 GCA_026777985.1 Mormyrops attenuatus | reverse complement strand
GCTAATTTTGAGTGGTCTCAAGTGACAGGAGCTGCAAACAAATGCGTCTGGCCTACAATGATATTGCATATGTAAATGAGAGTGAGAACAGACACGACTTCTCTGTTAGGGAACGCTTTCATTTACAGATCCATGGTGTTACTATAAACATCTCAAGTCTCTGAGAGATTGTTCTTCTTCGATCATATGCCTGAGATGGAGATTTTGTTACATTTCAAAATGAGTCTCATATTCCCATTTTATGGCATTGGTACGTCTTTAACAAAGTGCACTAATCTTAAACATGCTCATGCTGTTCAGCAGTTAATTCAGCAGGCAGTTTGAAGACCATCAGCATTTCCTGCACCATGCATTAACCCATAATTGGTTAATGAATAATTGAAGCCTGAGAGTACACAGGCTTTTGCCTCAGAACCAGAAATCTCTCTTATAATGAGTGCACCCATACATTCTAGTGACTGTTCCTGGTCCTCAACATTATGTGCAGAATTCCTCTTATCAAACTTGTCCACTTGGTTACAGCTGGAAGCAGGAGCTTTGTGGTTAATCTTTGTTTTTTTGCTGCTTTTTTCCAACACGATCTTGTCCCCTGATTTCTTAATATGAAGATAAACACTAGGTCAGTGCACCAGTGTCTGCAAACCCTGCTGGGCCCCAGACTCCCAGGACACGTTGTGTACCTAGTCAGTTGCAGCAGGGCAACACGCTGACTCAGATATGCTGGCGACTCAGTTACTGAGCACTTATACTTCATGTATCACTGACAGATCTCCCGGTATTCTGCAGGGATTTTACAGTAAGCCTTCAACTCTTCAGGACGTCCATTCGGCACTCTTAAATGTATGTAACCAAAGTCTTTACACCTTATGAAAAGGAAAAATGCTCTAAGAAGATTAAAAATATATGGATTATATGGAAATAACCTACATCCAGAACTATTAAAGCTTCAAACTTGGAGGGGCCATTCATTTTCTGTAACTGCTTGTCCTATTCAGGGTTGCAGGGTGTTCGGAGCCTATCCCAGGGGCTACTGGCACAAGGCAGGGAACAACCCAGAACAGGGCGCCAACCCATCGCAAAGTATGACATTATTGTATGCCACAACTAGTCTGGTGTGCGTATGAGAAAAACAACCTTTAGAAATCCGCTGCTAGTGCAATTTTTTCTGTGTTGTTTTTTTTAAACAGAAACCTTTTTTTTTCCTAAGTACTGTCTCTTTAAGTGACCTTGCATTGTTCATTATTCAACTCTGTTCTTGCAGTAGCTAAATGTTTTATTTGTGATACAGCTTTCAGATGTCTAGCTGTTTCGTTGTTTGCTGGATTGCAGGAGTTGGAGGCTGTATCTTTATGGATATTTCTTGGATGAAATACAGTTGTCACTGGCTTGTTTTTTGTCACACCTCGTTTTTTTCCCTGCAAGTATTATTCAAATCAGCTAAATTTGTATGTGTGCCTTAGCTCACGGAGGGGCGGCCAGCTTCATCGCAGGGAAGGGCTGATTTCTCTTGCAAAAAACTGCATTTCCTGCATTAATAAAATTGGGATTTACACCCGCCATATAGCACACGGGCACTGGGATTGGTGGCATCGTGGAAGTAAGCTGCTATTGTCTTTATTTCCTTCTGTCGTCACCGTTTTTGCTGTTCTAGTGGAAAAGTACCAGCAGTTCCCGGGAAGAATGCATGTGAAGGCCCCGACCGCTCCGACGCAGGGCCCGTGCTGGCAGCCGCCCCGATCCGGGAACACAATGGGCCGGCAGATCTCAGCTGCCGCCTGATCCGGGCCCGAGCGCCTCAGTGGCGGCAGAACAAAAGGAGCAGTGATATGGGTGAAGAAAGGCCGAGAAGAGGAGCAACCACCCCGCCTGTCACATGGGACACCCTGCATACAACCACCGCAGCCACGCTGCCTGTCTGCTCTCCCTGAACGCGGAAACACACACCCCTGTCCGTGCTGACCCAGGCACATTGGAGGCCTGCCAGAAATGCAGTCTCTGTACCGGTTAAGGGCCGTTTCTCCCGGGTGGCGGGGAACATCTTGAAGGTGCGGCATCATGTCTCAGTGCGGCTCCCTCAGTAAAGCCGCCATGCAGACATCTGTGGATTGTAGCGCCTGGGCCATCCCCCCACGCACAATGTCACGATTTTGTCCAGCTTTCAGAGCAGTCAGGGCAGGCTCTAACTTTTCAGGTGCCCTAGGCAAAGTTTTACTTGTGAGGCCCCCCTACCAAGAAAACTGATGACCATTTCACTTCCTCCACAAAGCAGATAATTCAGGGGCCCTTGGAACCTGAATATTCTACCTATAGTTACAGCCATATATATAATACTTATATTTCTTCATGACTTTGTCTGGGCCTCCTTGTGCTGACAGGGCCCTAAACAGCTGCCTAGATTGGGCCCTGGGAACGGTCTGGATTAATGGCAAACAATTTTCCTTTTTGGACAGGACATGCTAAGGCCTGCTGCTAAATCCTGCTTTTGAGGAGCGTTCGTCCCATTGACTGCAGGGGTAGAGAACTGTCCCCGGGGACATGAGGGAGGGGAGGGGCTACATGTCAGATGCTGAGTAAGAACTTGTTACAATCATTGTTTGAGGGGATGTCAGGGCAGGACAGCAATGTCAGGGTGTGTCTGTTGTGGGGTGGGGGGGGGGCAAGGCACATAAAAGGATCAGATGAAAGATGATAATCACCGGGGCTGGGGAGGGGTGAGGGGCTGTAAGGAGAATTGCATGCTTATGAAATAATAAAATGAAGTTCAGAGGGGATAGTCTTTTCTGGTCAGTTTATTAAGCAAAGCAAGAATCAGAAAACAGAGTCAGCCAGGGTCCCTAGGCAGAGTCCCTAGTCCTGACTAATCAGAGTTAAAGGCAGTATTACTTTGCCAGCCACAGGATTTAAGCAAGGGTTCCCCAATTCCGGTCCTGGAGGGCCAGTCTGTGGCACAGTTTGCGGATTTCCCTGCTCATATACATGTATTGAACCAGGCAATTGGCTTGTCGGCTGAATGAGGTTTGTTTGAGCATGTTAATCTGCAAACTGTGTCGCAAACTGGCCTTCTTGGATTGGAATTGGGGACCCCTGATTTAAGCTCATATCTTCTGAACATGAGCAGTGGTGCCTAACTAGGCTAGACACCTGACAGTTATTTGGGGAACTGACTTGATTTGGTTTTTGAAGACCTCAGTGTAATCCTGAGTTTCAGATACAGCTATTGAACTTTTCGTAAGAATTTGCCCTTCCAGAACTCCATTACCAAAGTGGTAGCTGGTCACCTGGATAATTAACTTGCCATTGGTCGTCTAAACCTCCCAGCAGGTTTTTTGGCCCCAGAATGCTTCTGTGGTCTGTTTCTCTCCCACGGTGATGCCCTTAGGTAGCAATTTTCCAGTGAGCCTTCACCAATGACTTACTTTCTGCATCTGGCTGCCATATATCTTCGACTGATTGGGACCAGTTTAATCAAAGACTTCCTGCGGCCTGATGGGAGTAATTGATTGTCTCCCGGCTGGGATTATTGTGTGATCAGTGGAGGACTGCTGTTTGCTTACTCAACACACTGTGCCAGTCCCAGGGAACCAAGCTGGAGCTTATAAGACATCAAAGACAAAACGTTATGTGGTTTATTCTAGTTGCCATAAAATTTCTAATTGATTCATGTGACTGTTTGATTAGGCAGCCAATCATATAAAAATACTGCTCATAAAGGGTATATGAAACACTTAGAGAACTGGATGTGTTGGCCACTCGGAATATCTTCGCTCCTGTAATGTCATTATTTTACCTGCCTGAAAAACATAATTGAAAAATCTTCAAAAGCATAAGGAGCTCGGAGATCAGAGAAGCGGGAAATTGAATGAATTGCATTCTCATATTTTTTTCATTTTGGGAATAATGCTGTGGTGAGTGGCATATCCAGTCTGACACTGACTCCAGATCCGACCCATATTGGAACTGGAAACAAAGAGACGTTCGTGGATGCATGACTGGGGATTTTTAGTGACATCAGCAGCTCTGACAAGAATGTGAATTTGCTGACATCATCCTGTCAGTGTCATCCAGGCTTCCTAGAAGAGAGCCAGGTTATCATGGGGCTGTACATCTTCTGAGATCACCACTGCACTCACTCAAAGTACCATATGCTAATGTATGAGTATTTCTATTCAAAAAATCCCCACCAGTAATCTGGTAGAGGGTTTATTATGTACACCTGCTAAATGCATACTGCCGCCTTCTCCAGACAGAGAATCATGTGGCTGTAATTGAGTCCCACTCAAAGTTCAAAAAGCAACGGAGCAGATAAGATGCGGTGTGATTGTTGGTGCCACATGGTTCCTACGCCTCAGAAAGAGCCATTCCACGCACCACAGTGTCCAGAATTTATGGAGAATGGTGTGATGATCAAAAAATCAAGTCGATGGCATTTCTGTGGCCAGAAGATTGTCAATGACAGAGGCCAGAGGAGAATGGGCCGATATGTTAAAGCTAAAATTTAGTACAAGTCAGTATGGCAGTGATGAAGACTTCTCAGAATACCACACTCATTTACCTTCAAGGAGGTTCTGGATCCTGCCCGGAAGCAGCTAATTAAAGCAGTGGCCACAGAGTGTGTATTTGTCTGGGGTGAAGCTGCACCTTCTCCCTGAATAGATGTGGCTGTCAGCTCTCCTTCCACACACACTGATCAGACTGTGATCGCAGGCCGACTGCAAAGCCCCTCTCCCTTGGATCACCACTCTTTGCCATCAACCAGCCCCTGGGTGTGGACCGGTTTGTCCATCTGCCTGACGCAGCCTGGGCTCCTGATTCTTTTTCTGTCTATTTCCCATCTCTTTCCCTCGCTTTCTCTCTCTCTCTCTCCTTCTTTCTCCCACTCCCGAATAGGCCGCTATGGTCACCCACATGTCTGCGTACTTTTATAGGCTCCAGCTCCCATGATTCATATGTTACCCTCCTCCCAAGTCTGTTCCCCTCCCGTTTTCCACGATGGATGCTCAGCTGCCAGTGATCCCCTCCGTGGCTCCGCCCCCGTCACCGTGGTTGCACAGCTGATTTGCAGTGTTCCGGAATGTGGCCGCTCTCCGCCCCCTTGGTGATTAGAATAACTACGGCTCTTTGGCTTGGGAAAGGTCAGCTTTTTGCCAGACTCTCCTGTCAGCGGCAGTGCAGTTTATTATGCACAGCAGCTACTGATGTGATACAGAAATTAAGCAGGTTATTTTTAGGACTTGACGTTAGCTTGGTTTAAGCACCAAACTGCCCCCGCCTCAGTTTCATGCAATTATTGCCCTCTTCTGCTCCATAATTATGCACAAGAGTACTGAGCTGCTACTTCCCAAGGTTTTCCATGGGGGTCTGTACTTTTATGCAACACAGAAATTGTGTTTCCGGGTACACTACTGCTAGATTAAAGCTTCCATTAATGATGAGTTACCTGAGAGTTATTTGTGACTTGGATGGATTTACCCTGACTTATAGATTGGGTGCAAGGGGCTGAGGGGGGGTATCTCCGCTCACTTTCCATCTGGGTGAGAATGATGAGCTAGATGCTGTGGTCTCCATAGCGACGATGACGGAGGCAGACACAAAGTCAAGCTGATGCTTTGTCTGGGAAAACATACGCAGATTCCAGCTGGGGTGTTGGCTGTAATTGTTAAGCCCCTCCCACTCATCATCAGTTATCTTCATCCCAGGTGTTTTTGCACATGTATCTTTATATGGTGAGATGACAATAAGGGATCTCGGATCCTTCGCTCTGACAGGTGATGGGGAGGACTGGGAGACATGTTGGCTCATCAGCCCTAGCTGGTTCCTCCCTAACTGCCAAGTTGTAACACTAGCAGGTGAGCGTCCTTCATTCAGTTTTTAAAATCTGTGCGCACATGCAGTGCCTGAGAAGTTTTAATTAATAGGAAGACTTAGGTTTCAGCTGTAACTAGAGCTGTTTTTTAAATGTCTTATATCCATCACTGTACAATATGTTGACTTCACTCAGTAGAAAGAAAAGATGAAGGTGGGCTTTGTAACAAAATATGGGATTCAAAAAATTCGAATAAGCTGGGTAATCAGAGATGTGTAGTGTATAGATGTGTAGTGTGTAGATGTGTAGTGTGTAGCACTGTTTGAGAAGCCCCAGCACAGAATTGTTGCTAATCAAGAACCAACCGTGGAAAAGTGCAGCATCAGTTGTGTTCCCTGAAAAGGAGAGCGGAGCAGGGATGGTGGCCGGAAGCGGAGGAAGCTGCGGATTATCGGTCCTCCGCACGGCAGGAGCAGGAGCGTGGCAGATGGGCAGACGTCCTGGCATATTGAAACAGCCTCTCGCTGCATCTCCACTCAATCAAACAGATGGGCTCACTCAGCCTGCCTGAAAGCACTACACCACTGAGGACACTTCAGCTGGGCTTAGGAGTCAGGCCGTGTTCCCCAGCCAGGCACCAAAGCACCAGCTCTCCAGTGACCACCCCCCCACCTTTTTAATTAGTCCCAGCTTGCCATTGGTGAGTGACCTGAAATGACACTGGGGTTCGCCTGTTTTTCACTTGTCGTTATCTTTCATTAGTCGAATGGTAAAAACTTGCTATTCAAACTACATATAAATGGTTAATGTCGAAAAGCATATCATATTGAAAATGAGTGCTTGACTGTAGGTCAAAGTATCATCTATTGCTATAATGTTTCAAGTTATATTTAGATGAACAAATGAATAGTCATTTTTGGCATGGCTGTCCATCCATTGTCCATACCTGCGTGTCCTATAGAGATTCGCAAGGATTTGGACCCTATCCCAGAAGCTATGGCCGTAAGGCAGTGAATGACCCAGGACAGGGCGCCAGCCCATCGCAGGGTTGGCATAGCTACTGAAGGTAAATTTGGATTTTAGAGTAGATTAGTGGTTCTACAGGAGCCAGTCTCCATTTTACTGTTTTTGTGGCGTTCCACCAGCTGCATTCCAGAATCAGGCATTCACAAGCCTTAAAATCAGCTGACAGGTAAATTCAGACTGTGTACCTGATGGAACAGAACAAAAATGTGGACTGGCTAAGGGGACGTAAGAATTGGGTTAACAACCATAGTAGGGATTGCCAAATCTCGTGATGACCAGGCGAACACGTCAGCAATATCGGTCCCAATGCAAGATATTCCTTGCACTTGTGTATATGTGTGTTATCTCCACCACAGGATCTTGTCTGGGGCACCAAATGATCATCCTCTTGACCCCTGACTGGCCACGTTATGGCATGTTACTAAGGATGCAGAATCACCTCAGCACTATTGAATCACTTGGTTAGTATTAGTCATTTTAATGCGACAACAGCCCCCATAATTGGATGTAGGAAATGTATAGCTAAGGAACAACCAAACATCATCAACATCTGCCACCTATTGTTTTATAGTAGCTAGTACTGGCTACTCAAAGATACATAGCAGTGCATGTCTCAGTGAAACTTGTTTTATATACCAGAACCGCCAAAACCTCAAGTCATTTATTCTCTGCTGTCTGCACAAAGGACTTGTCCTGCACAGCCTGAGGGTCTGGGATGGGGTTTAATACTAAGAATGTCTCCACCTAGTGTTAAATATGTGAACTGACCGACTGACTGCTGCCAAAGCTCACCAGTGAAGTTTGTGTCCTTAGTCATCATTCTGCTACAAACTACCCCAACAATCTGGTTAATCCTTCCAGGGTATACCCCTTCCTCATAACACAAATAGCACATGCATATATATCGATATGTAACAATATCTTTTTCAGAGTGTTATTATTCTTGTTTATTATAGAGTAATATTTTACTGTGTAACAGGTAGCAGTCCTGTGCAAGATTTAATGAATTACTGATTACGTGTCTGTATTCATGCTTGGTGCCTCTTGATTAACACACTATTTGCACTTACTTTTCAATTATAGCTTTAGCTACACAAAATGTAACTTAAACATTTAGGAATTTATGCAGTTGGGCTATCAGAGATACATGGGTGCCATGTAAAAAGGTCTAAAGTGTTTTTCCTTGACAGACAAACCTTTGAGATACAGGTTCAGGCCTTTAGCTACAGTGCCACCTGGCAAGTCAGAAACTAAGTATATAAATATCCAATTGACAAATATGTTGTATTTGTGGAGCACACGTGGTATCCGTAGCGTGAATGGCTTAGATTTCCATCACAGTTTTATCTATTTATGTTAGATACTTTCCAGAGCAATTCAGAGATGCTCTTCAGTAAAGTGTCAATTAGTGTAACTCTGTAACCCCTAAGTGCCTTACCGCAAACAGACAGCAACTGCTCCTGGAAATACGGCAGTCTTCGGAGGTTCATATTTATCAAACAAAACCAGAGCATAATACAGACAAGTAAGTTCAATATAAAAGCCACTCAAAATGTTTCTTTTAATAGAGTGAAATCAAAACATTACAAAATCGGCCGAATTACAGACAAAAAAGCAAAGCTAAAAATAAACAAAATCGGTGTTTTGAGATACAGAAATGTTAGAACTTTTTAAACCTAAGACATTCGGTCAGATAATAGGAAGAACGTAGGGGTCAAATTTTGAAAAGATCTCGGGAGAAAAATCATCGTATGTTACAAATCTTTAAATAAACTGAGGTTGACATACTTTCTCGAGACACTCTGCTGATAACAGTTATAATAGCTGAGGTTTTGATAAATAACACATTCTAGTTTGACACTGAGGAATTCACTGTTGCATGTAGATGAAGGTAGTTAAATAGTCACTGGTTATGTGATTTAAAAATTTCCTGCTTAAAAACAACCCAGGATGATCTAACATTTAACAAACCAGTTGTGTTTCAGTCAGACTCTGGATTGTGGACAGAGGGTAGGCTCACTAGTAAACGACACAATGTACATCAGCACTGTGTATATACTCTGGTATATCATGTAACCCTATATATAAATTCTACAATATATACATGACAGATTTAAAAAAATACAAAGGAAGGCCTATTTTCAGCTTTTTTTATCCTGACAAATTTAGTGTAATATCAGCAATGTGAAGTTTCTCTAAGGTAATTCATTGGTATCACTGGGAACACGACTTGCTTACTTTCATTATAGAAGCGGTAAACAGGAACTTCACAGACAAACCGTACATTTCAGGTAGAACACACTGACGTGGTTATATGTGAATACATGAATTAAAGTACAGTCAGAGCAGGCTGCATAGCCTTGGAGCGTGTTATATACATACAATGCTTTGATTTGGGGCCTTTATGTTTAATCACACTTAACATTGTACATTCACAGAGAAATGCGAAGAAAATCAAATGACATCATCCATCTACTCACTGGGGTTTTCCTTATATGGTAAATGGTAAATCCAAGCATCAGCCTCTGGTTCTTAAACTTGGCACAGCTTACTTTGCGTTATGGAAGGTCAAACACATTTAGCCCTCTAAGATGTCACTTTGTGCTATGAATCGAGCAGGGGTTCAAACGCAATCGACCTATGAAGGTTCTTGAAAAAAAATAACTTTTTTTGCTGACTTGACATCCTTGTAACACCCTGAATTATCAGCAATTCATAGACTCCTGTTTCGTACTGTGTGCGCCTCTCTTTCTTGAAAATAAAGTACCATTAAAACTCAGGGGAAGTGTCTGGTTGGAGGTGCTAAGCAGCCATCACCAAAATGGTACTTTCAAAACTCAAAGCTCCACCTTAAAGCTCATTAAAATATGTTTTGTTATCCTCCAACTCTGATCTGAGCCTAGGTGGGGAAGAGCGAGATGAACAGTTTTCGACAGCCACCCCTGCACCTGTGCTGTAGTTCTACATACCTTGGCACCCCAAAATGTCTGACTGGCTATCTGAGCTCAGACCTGCATTTTAAACTGATGACATCAGGTGTCGTTCACATGTGGATAGATCTGCATGAATGTGTGACACTGTAGCTGTTATCTGGGAATTGAGACTCTCTCTTATTACGTTTCGGAATTCAGAACAGCGGGATAAAGGAACTGGCAGTGGTCTGCATTCAGTCGCCATTTATTCATGTTCCCGGTTCACTTCCAAACAAAGAGCTTACCTCACGCTTTTTATTTTTTAGATTCTCTTGGAAACCCTGGGCATCTCACCATAACAGGTCAGCCGGTGGCATATGCTACATGATTCTCAAAAGAACGGCCCTCATGCTATGGGCAGCACTTTCGCCTCTCCCTCAGCGCGAAGCGCACACCGGTCCCAAAGCACAATGTTCTCCTGACGCCTCTCCCTGCGAGGCGGCCGCTAGAGAGCCGTGTGTCAAGCTGGAATCCGAAAGGCTTGCATACTTTCAGCGTCTTCCGAGAGAGGACTTTGAAGTCCGACCGGACCACCTACAAGAAAATTCCAGAACCCTCCCAGTGTGGTTTCTTTCAGCTTGAAATATACAATGGATTGTTGTTTTTAGAAAAGCAATGCTAAAAAATTCTCCAGATATCAACACACACACATTTAAGAACTAAAATTGTTTCCTTTGTGATTTCATAAAAATGGATTGTTTGTCATTTTAAAAACATGTTCTTAAAAAATGTTGACTTCTCTCTCCAGTTGTCTGCTCCCTCTTATTTTTAGTGTAAGAAAGTCTAGTCCTTCCCTCCCACAGCACTGTCCCTTTAGAGGTTTGGGCTCTCACTGACCCCCACGCCCCCGAGTCCAACCAGCTTCCAAGGTACCAAACAGGTGCTACCTTCTAGCGATGCAGATACTCTTCAAACAGGCTGACTCTCCTGCTCATCTCAACCATCATTCTCTCTCAAAGGCCCCCTTAGACGGTGGGGCCCCATTCCCGGTCCCTTATGATCCACCGTCTTTCCCCTCGGTGCCTTCCGTGGCAACCGGGGGTTCTTCTGTGCTGGGAGACTGGGCCCCATCTGGTCCATCTGAAAGGGTGGCGGTCAGGGAAATGGAAAAAATATATAAGAACACAATTTCATCATAATGTACCAGCAATACTGAAAATCAGAGGTGGAAGAAACAGATATATAGACAGACAAAAATAAACACAGAGATAGATGGAGTGACAGACAGTCAGAGACAATCTAACAGGAAAGCAAAGAGACAAAGAGAAACACAAAGACAGATACCAACAAACAGATAGATAGAAATAGGCAGAGAGACAGACAGACAGAAACAGACAGGCAAATAGACATAAACAGTCAAGAACTCAAACAAGGCAGACAAAACAAGACAGACAGTCAGGCAGATCAAAAGATAAACAGACATAGTCAGGCAGAGAGACAGACAGATGGAAACAGTCAGGCAGACAGATACAGACACACAGAAACCGTCAAGCAGACAGACAGACAGTCAGACAAACAGAGAGACAGACACACAGAAATAGTCAAGGAGACAGAGAGGCAGACACACATTAACAGGCAGATTGAGAGACAGACAC
>JAODKC010000137.1:26866668-26888077 GCA_026777985.1 Mormyrops attenuatus | reverse complement strand
CCCCCCCACCCCCCCCCACCAAACCCCCCCCCCCCCCCCCCCCCCCCCCCCCCCCCCCCCCCCCGGGGGGGGGGGGGGGCAGACGACGACCACCTCTCCCTTCTGGGTGTTCTCCACTGGCTGGTGCCTCAGGGGCTGTATGGTGGGGGCTTATCGTCTGGGGGGTAGTAGGGAGGGGAGTATCGGGGAGGGATCTGCGTGGGCCACATCGCGCTTGCCCCGGACAGGGAGTCATCTGAGAGGCCTGAGGAGTCCAGGAAGGCGCCGGGTGCCTGGGGAGGGCGAGAGACACACATGCATAAGGCTCCTCAGGGCGTTTAACATTTCATTAGCGATACGAACGAGACCCGCTACCCAAGTCGAGACCCGCTCCCAAGCGTGCCTGTTTTCGTTATTAAGAACCATTATATTTCTCAAATTTTTAATATGATAGGCTTCATGGCGGACCATTCATAAATACCAGCTGTCTGTAAGTCGGACATAAATCGGACCCGTGCACTGCCTGTATTAGAAAGAGAGAAAAATTCTCAGAAAAAAATATGTCTCCATTTTCATCACAGTCAGGCAGAAATGAAGGCCCTGTTTACAGAGGTAGCAGTGAGATGTGCAGGTGCTGGGATGGAAGGCAGCATATAGCATCAGAACTGCCTTGTGACAAGCAAATGTGCAAGTTTACTATGTTGCATCAAAACACGCTGGAAGTATAGAATTCACAACTAACAAAATAGTGATTAAAATCATTCTGTGGCTCTGCAGATGTGGGCTTTATGCATGTGATTAGAAGGTTGCAGGATCAGATCTCATGGCTGGTTGAGTGATTTCATTGTTGGGCCCTTGAGCAGCACTTAACCCTGATTGGCTGACCATACTTCCCCATGATTAAATAACTGCATCATTTACAATCATTTACGACAAAAACAGATTCAGCATAATGTGTCTCCATAACCCATTTTGATTAACTTTCTGCATGTGCTGCTTACTGGACATTGTTGCTATAAACAGTTTCTTGATACTTTACTACACTGATTATCATTAAATGGCATCAAAATTAAACTTCTGCTTTGCATCACAAACATCCTTGTGATTTTTAACTTTTGGACCTGCGATTTCCACCTCTGGATATGACTTCACATAACTGAACATCTTTGTGGTGTGGGAGGCAACACACACACAGCTGGGATACCAAACTGGGAGATGCTGGGCAAAAGCTTAAATGTTCACCAGCCTGACATAAATGTCGCCTTGGGTTTATTGAACTCAACGTAATATCTGCAAAAAAATCTTCCCTCTTAAATGTATATGTATCTGCACTGGTACTCATACAGTACATAAAATTTGATTCCAGTTCTAATACTGGAATATTTTGAAGCTTCATTTCCACGTCTTCGTTTGATCTGTTTTGCTAGCTCTTTGGTGCTGCAGCACAGCAGACGGCTTAGTGGTTTCAGATGCCATGCCGGTGACAGAAAGGTCGCAGGTTCGAGTTTCAGGGCCAGCAGACATTGGCTACTGTTTGGGCTCTGAGTGAGGCCCCTAATCCCCACTTGCTTTTGGGTGCTGGATGCTGGTGAACCCTGCACTGTGACCCCCAAACTGTCTCTTGCCTGTCTCTAACAGCAATCTGGGATAGGCAGACAATTTCCCTATAGCGGTAAATAAAGCGTCACTGAACCATTATCCAGAGCGAACTACTTACTATGTGGTTTTTCCACTCTTATCACTGGATATTTCAGTGACGTAATGTGGTGGAGAGGTGAAAATGGCAACAACTTCCTTGAGACTTGAACCTGTGACCTTCTGGCCATAAGTCACTAAGCTGGCTTTATTTACATCATGCAATGCTGCAACGCCGGTCCATCGGTTAGAGGGAAGTTTAATCACCTGCAGATCATAGGCCGTGTAGGGGGGCAGGCAGGGTGTGCTGTTGTGGTAAGAGCTGTAGGATGAGGTCGCGGGCTGGGGGTCACAAGGAGCAGGCGGTGGTAGGGGCTCCGTTTCACAGCTGTCTGGCGCTGGAGTCGGTGCCTGTCCAAAGCACACGCGATGCCGTAAGTGATATTAACTCGTATCACCGCACCCCTTTGGCCAACCGACTGAAACAGAAAGTGCCCCCATAATAATGTGAATGGTGGCTGTATGCACTGAGGTCAGCTTTTAGCTCCTCCCCCACCACCATGGAAGTGGGATGCATTAGACGCCACACAGAGACCAGTTCATCTTTCCGTGCTTGTGGCTGGAGCAGCCAGACGACAAAGTGGAATCTGACGTAGCACAGAATGTACTGTCGAAGTCAATATCGCCTGGGTAACCCAGGCAAACACTGTAGAGCAATGTTTCCCAATCCAGTCCTTGGGGACCCCCAGACTGAGCTTGGAGGGAGCAAAAATGTGGACTGTCTGGCAGGAAGCTGGGAAGGAGCAAAAATGTGGAGTGTCTGGCAGGGAGCAGGGACGGAGCAAAAATGTGGAGTGTCTGGAAGGGAGCTAGGAGGGAGCAAAAACGTGGACTGTCTGGAAGGGAGCTAGGAGGGAGCAAAAACGTGGACTGCCTGTTCCCCAAGGACCAGTTTATGAAACACTGCTATAGACAACTGAAACCAACTGGGTGGAAAATGGCTCATATATTTAATGTTCTTTGCATTGCAGGTATTACAGAGATAGACAGCTAAAGGGAACAAAGGAAACATCCCATTATTAAATTCTATCATTATTTACCTTTCTGAACTGATTGAAAGGGAAGATACGAACAACAAACTCATTTTTGCTGTGTGTATTTGCAGAGATTGTGTATTTATCATGGTGGGAGGTCAGAAGAAAATCCACACTGCATCTTTCTACACTGCATAATTCGACACTGCATGTTTGCAAGGTCTACACTGCATGCTTAAATTTATTTTATTTAGTAGACACTTTTGTCCATAGTAACAAACAAGTGAGGCAAATAGCACATTACAAGCATACCTACCATCGAGGAGTCAACTAGGAGCAGGAGCTACACAACAACTTCTAACAAGACAAGAACCTAATTCGACTATTCTACGACCAAGAGCAACATTAAGAACATTCAGGAAACGTAAAAAGGCTTCAGGCTAGTATTGGAATTTCTGGAACAATTGGGTCTTGAGGTGTATGCATATATGTCATAAATATTTCTCTTCCCTTAAATTTTTACAGATCACACACACTCCTGTTTGTGCTTCCACGTACCAAGTATTTACCATGTTCCAGAATTTTTCTCTGGCATGAATAAAGCCAATTTTAACCTTCGGCACACAGTTTCTTGAGCTAGTCTTGGTAACTAGAGCAGACTCTGCCTTAGATGATGGCAGTTGCCATAGATCGTGACGACAGCTAATGTGGCTCGATGAAAGCCAAGGCCGGCGGCAATGATCAGTCTCTCACCATATCCTTGAATCCGCCAAGGACGGCGGCAGTGATGATACCCAGGAAGAGAGCCACGATGTTGAGGGTGGTCGCCGACCAAAGCAGGTGGTAGAGGTGAATGACGTCCTGACAGCTTTGCACATCTGTGTACTCGTGGTAACCTCCCATTAGCTCTACACGACTGCAGTGCGAGAAGCGGAAGGAGAGACAGACGTGGAGGGATAGAGAGATAGCAAAGATGCCCGTAGGCTGGAATAAGAAGACAGAGGGCAAACAACCACCAAATAATCGACATATCCTCACACAAACGCACATCGCCACACGTAAAGAAGGAAAGGGCCACATGCTTACGGGTAAAAGAGTGAAGGCAGACGAGGCACACTGACTGGTGCGAGACATTTTTTTGACAATGAGTATGATGAACGTAAATGTGGATCAGCTAAAGTCCTC
Source organism: Mormyrops attenuatus (assembly GCA_026777985.1). Lineage (NCBI taxonomy): Eukaryota > Metazoa > Chordata > Actinopteri > Osteoglossiformes > Mormyridae > Mormyrops > Mormyrops attenuatus. The sequence continues at coordinate 26,884,244 of JAODKC010000137.1, read as the reverse complement.
ATTTGGTGTTGACATGGACAAGCTATGACTTTACAAAGTCGGGGGGGGGGGGGGGGGGGGGGCCGCCGGGGGTGAAGAATAGGCCAATGTGTACAGTAACACAAATGTGCTCTCAACCGGCACTACAAACAAATAAACACCCAGCCCAGGAATTGTTTTTTACATGGTTTACTTCAATTCCTTCACGTTTCCACATTAAACACGTTACAGCATTATGTAATTATGCCTGAAAACCCCACGCGTCTCACTGCAGTCAGCAAACAGCCTGGACGCCGCGCTCCCCTTTCCCACCGTGTGACGTCACTCACAACCATATTTTATCTCCCCCATTAACACAGCAGTAGGAAACAGATGGCAAATCACGCTTTTGCTCTAGAAACAAATAATTCCAAGAAAAAAAAGGGTTTCCTCTTCTCAACATCTGTAGCTGAAAGAACAATACCATCACAACTGCGCTATTCAACAAAGACAAGCAACTCAGAACAGTAACGAAAGTTTGTATTGGCTGAAATAACCGATTCAATAAATAACCTGAATGTGATTTCTACATCAACGTGAGCACCAGACATTTTTACTAAACAAGAAAACACTCTCTTCTGTGGAAATATTTCCCCAATCGATTCATAAACAATGATTCATTGCATTGATTTATTTCAACTACAGCAAAGCACAAGCCAAACTGGAGTGTTTCATGTGAGCAGCTAATATCTAACGGAGTAATATGTCATATTGAGCTCACGTGTAGGACCCCGCATGCAACATATGCACCAGATTTTTAATATACTAAAAGGACCCATTGATCTGGCAACGGACACTTACAGGATTGAACGGGATGTTTTTGTCGTTGGCAAGCCCAGCATCCTCAACAAAGTAATTATCTTCAGTGAGACAGCTATGTCTCTGAAACTCCAGTCCAGAACTGAAACACACCCGGCTGTGAGGCACAGATTCCAAATCACGTTTATGACTCATCCCGGCTTCTGATTCCCGTCATGGGCTGGTGACTGGGGGAGACCGCGGTGCGCACAGACCATGACCACAAACACCAGACTCCAATCAGATACATGTCAATGCTGCCTGACCCTGGATCAGTTGGTGCAAACAGTAGGCGGCAACTGGTTATGTGAGTTTAAAGCTAACAGTCAGCTAATCCTGAATCCGCACCCCCCCCCCCCCCAGTCTAACTTCATATACAGCAGATAGTTTATGGCTGTTTCCCTTTCACTCTGTAATGATTATCTTCCTATATTTTCAGGGATGCAATCTGGTTTTGTCCATCAAGCAGACCCATCACCCTCCGGCTAAATGGGTCCTGAAAAAATACTTCACAATCAATCACAGTCATGTCTGGTAATGGCCCACCTCAGGATAACATAAAGGTTAATTATTTCCATTGTTACATTAAAATTTTTTCACATACTATGTTTTTTCGCATCACTTCCCAAAAGCATAGCAGTAGCCAAGAATTAAGTCAAGCACAGATTCTACATACAGAAGTCAATATTGTGCTATGTCCATCCGTCCATCTGTCCATGTGAGACAGGGGACACCCCGGGTGGGATCCCAGGCCGTCACACACTCTCAAACACACTATGGCCAAAATACAGACTCCAGTGTACCTAAGCCGCAGACATTAAGACCTGAAAGTAAAGAAAAACACCTAGGCAAACGCAGGCAAAAAGAACATACAGTTTACATAACATCTACGTTTCTATGAAACTGCCAGTTTTTCTGCAGCACATCAGTATTCAACCAGAAGAGCAGGACATGAATGTTGCCATTGTAACGGGAACGTCAGGAACTGGCAGCCAATCAGCAGTGCCTATTTTAAGCATGTGACACGGGTCGGTGAAGATAACGGATACGCAAAGTGACAGAAAGCGGTGCGCCTCCTCATACCATCCAGAGTATTGAAGGGGACAGCCTCTGGAGAAATGAGTGGACGGCAGCTTTGGGGCCGGCAGCCGAGAGCAGCTCTGGGCTGATATCGGTGTACCACGCCACAGGGCTGGTGTAACCGGGGCTGACAGATCGCAAGGAATAACTGTTGGGTGGAGGATTGCGCTGAGCCGTGGAGTGCGGGCTGGTGGTCCCACTCTGACAGCATGTTCGATATGTAAACGGCAATCCTTACAGCCCAAGCGCTGTTCCCAATTTAAATTTAAGTGAAGTGATTGACATGGGGGGCAGTCGCTGAGACAATCCCATGGGACATTTATAAAACCAAAACGATTACATCCTGAAACGCCCCCCCCGCCCAATCACATGTCAGCTGTTTGTGCCACCCCCCACCGGCAACCCAGAAACCCACCTCCGCACCCGTACGATGTCCTGAAGCAGTGGGTGGGGCCCTGCATGGACAAAGGGACCAGCGGCTTCTCTCTCCGAACAGCCAGCACTGCGAGACGCAAACGAACACACCTGCCTTTGCACCCCACCCTGCTGCCTTCCAGAAGTTTCTCCCAGGAACCAATGGGCTTGGCTAGGCACAGCGCTGCTGCGATCGTGCAGCCGCATCATTCACAGAACGAATATTTACATTTACAGCATTTAGCGGACGCTCTTGTCCAGAGCGACACACATTTTTCTAAATTCAGGGACAGTCCACTTGGAGCAAGGTGGGGTTAAGGGTCTTGCTCAGGGACCCAATGATGGTACTCATTGACTCAAATGGGACTCAAACCCACGATCTCTTGGTCCAGAGGCAAGCATCCTAACCACATACTTGTCCTCACCAATGACTAACTATTACTGCTGCTTTCTCACGTCTTCTGTAATGATATTTTACGTCATTAAACTCGGGAATATTAGCTCGCTACTTATTGGTGATGACTGTGCTGGTACCTGAGTCGATGGAGACGCCGGGCGCTGCCTAGGAGGAAGCTGTGTGAGGTACATGAGCACGCACACACGAGGGAACACGTGTGCGCAGATCAGCAGCCCGGGCGAGTTAATGATAAGATAACGAAAATCACCAGTGGCTTAGCTGGACACAAACTGACAGAGCTCTGCTCTGTGTTGATGTATGTATGTGTATACCGGAGAAAACTCAGCATTTAATTGGCTATACGTTACTGTCAACCCAACTGCTTATAGACATGGATAAATAAACAACTTGAATAAACTGTTACAAGCCGATGGTGGGATGGGGCCTGCCTCTGTAGCACTGCTCAAGAGTCGGGGTTTGAACCCCACCTTCACGCTGTATATCTTTGCATGTCTCACTGGGTCACATGGGGTTTCCCAAAATTAGTCTCCTCCCACAGTTTGAAGACACGCAGTTAGGCTAACTGGCAAAATGTGTGTGTGTGTGTGTGTGTGTGTGTGTGTGTGTGTGCATGTGTGTACCTTGCAACAGACTGGTATCACATTCAGGGGGGTCCCTTGCACTGTGTCTTATCCTGCCTGCCATAAGATCCAAGTCCCTTGTGACCCTGATCAGAAATAATGGTTTAAAGATGAATGAACATTATAAATTGGATATGCGTAACGCCTTGAAGAATATTAATACTGCTCAGCATGTTAGCCGGCGTCCCATTCTGAAGGGTGCTGTTTCGGCTAAATGCGTAACATGTAAGTAAATTCTGAACGACTGAACTATTACACTTTCCTTTTAACTGGAGGCAACAGCAAAGGCGGTGCATATTCCCACTGGTCATTAATTTAGGCTGTGTGACGGCACCACTAGGCAGCTCACAGCAAAGTCACTGACCTATGGGGCAAGAGCATGGCAGCAGGCCCTTATGGGACGGTTTGATATGCGGCTAGGATATCTCACCTGTCAGATAACAGCCCGTCACTGTGTGTGTGAGTCTGTGTGTGCGTGTGTGTGTTTGTGTTGGGGGAAAGTAAGTAGATAATATAAGTAGACTGCAATATGACCCCAGGACAAGAGTTTTCCCCAGAGCTCAATGCCCCCCAAGGGATGATGTTGCACCCCCATACAAGGTAATATATCACGGTCCCCATAGGAACCCAAAAGAAGACAACAGGGCCACGGGGAACTCGAAATTACTAAGTTTTATTATTAGATTTTATTCCACGTTTCAGCACTTCGACTGCTCAGTTTAAAGGTGTATATCGCTAGAAATAAATAGTCGGCCGACCCTCCCTTTGGGATCCATACAAGGGCCTTGCGTTTAGACTCCATGATCGCTTCTAACACGTATTTCTGAAGCGCTTCCCAGGAAGCAAAAGGCATCGGCGCTGGAGGAAAGTGTTGCGGTACCTAAATCAGATTTGTGCCGGCGGTATAACTTTCCGCTTGATTTCCTGTCACTACGTTTGCGATCGGCAGATAAATAAAGAAGTCAGTTATAATAATTTAGGGGCACTTACAGCCCCGGGCTCGGTGTCACAAAGTGTCGGGGAGGCTGCCACTCCGGAGTCCGGCTCCGAAAATGCAAGCTATTTATCATGCAACATTTATTCAGAGGGGAAAATGAAAAGGTTCATATCGCGCTTTTGAGTAAATTGCAATTTAAATGTAATGTTCGGAAAGGCGCTGGGGTGCGCGTGCCAGTTAGGAAGGGGTTTGGAAAAAAAAGTTAAATCCGGATTGCAAGCGCTCCAGGTTTCGATAAAATGTGTGCATCTTCATCTAAAACGTGAAGTGCTCCCGAAATTTTTCTATTAAAATATACTGCCGTGGCACATTTTTTTTTTTCTGGTAAACTTAAATAACCGTTTTGGTCCTGCACAGATTTAAGTGCAAAAGTTGCATCCGAATCTTGTAGGATGCCATTTGCGTTTCACGTGAAACATAAATTAAAGCAAATCTCCGAGCATTACTCCATTAACGATGCCCAAAGCTTTTCCCAAGAACGCATCGGAGTGGCATGAGAACACGGACAGCAAAGAAGGCTTACCGATGGTGAAATCGCTGCTTGTAGATGACAAACACAAAATCCAAAGTTCTTCTATATTTTCTGTTACCCTGCGTTAAAGGAGAATGACGCCGGAGGCTGAACGAGCTCCGAAGACTCAGAGCATCCTCACTCCCACCGTCGCTGACACCTTGTTGTAGTGCCTGTTCTCCGAGTGTGCACAGGGTATCACTGAGGGGGCGGTACCAAAGATAAAGCACGTCGAGGGGATATCTCAACCGAACAGGCTGGAAAGCTACAGCTGGGAAATGAAGAAGGGAACGTAGATGTCATAGCTTAAACGTTATCAACATCTTTTTAAGTTATATATCTTTCTTTGGTCATTTTCAACAAAGTCAAACAAGATGTGAAGTAGTTCGATTTTGGAAAAATCCGACTCCCCCTTTTGCTTCCTCGGAGCGAAATGGTACGTCTCCGGTTTAGTTCCAGCAAGGACATAGGCGAAGAAGCGTGCTGTGATCGAAAGCGAGTCGGCGTTATTGTCAGACTTGCCAGTACATTACTTGTCGGAATCACCGTGTCGTTCAACAGGTCTGCAAATTTTTGAAAATGAAAATAAAGCTTATGTGGCTTTTGTAACCTTTTAACCAGTACCAAAACATGCAGCATTTCATAGGAACGGTCAACGTGAAAATGATCTTAAAGTGGCTCGATCTGTATATATTTTAAAAAAACAGATGTTATTGAACAGATGTCTTGAAGCAAAACACTTTCTTATATACTAATATTTTCTACCACTCAGTAAATGTTAACACATGAAAGCAATGTCTTATCTTTTCTCACGCACAGATAACAATAGTTCCCTTTATTGGTTCCAGGAATAGACAGGCTTGTCATTTTAAATCAAGAAGTGGGTCAGCCCAATGTAGACACAGGCTCCTGTCTCCTTACATATTGATGTCAGGCTGACACAGCTGATTCCCGATGCTGTGAAGTTATGTCATGGATTCCCCAAAGCCGGTGACTCACTTCTTGAACCAGTTCAGAGCGATTGCCTCCTATCCTGTTTGGATTCTAACTGATGACTCCAACATCCACCGGAGCCTATTTTCCTCCATCTGTAACTGCAGACCACTTGTACTAAATGAAACTGATGATCCCAGTCATGTTCCCAGCTGAAACTTGTTTCCTCTAAGGTTATATTTTAGTTTATATTTAACAAAGCAAAACAAAACACATGGGTTACTGGCGTATGGCCAAAAACCATGAATGTTAGAAATGCTTGTGGTTGAAAGTAGTATAAGTGAGAAGTGGTTGCATCTGCTGAACTTGTGAGTTCTGTATTCCTTTCCGGTGTGATGCACAGTGTGATGAGGGAGTGATAAAGGGAGAGAAATCTCACCTGCTTCCCATTTGTCCCCCGCAAAAGCTACAGCGATAAGCAGTGTTATCTGTAGCTTGAGAAACAAACATTTTGCAAACTTGCAAACATAACTAAGAAGCCCAACACGCAGAGAAGTTATCACTCTTTAAACATGTTCCTCTCTTTGCCTAAAGGGGTAGTCGGTGCTCTGCACTACAATTTACTGATAAAAGGGGAGAATTAAATCCAGCTTATCGGCCCAAAAACGGAATTCCAACAGAAACTGAAAAGCTGCTTGCATGCATGCAGCCCTCTCACCATGCATGCATTTCAGAAATCTTCATCCGATCTCCAAAATGTGATTAGGATATCCTGAATCCTGAACTGTTATTTCACGTTTTAAAAACTGCAGCAAAGTGGCTCAATGAGTAGCACCTTTGCTGCCAACCATGAGATTTGGCAACTCAGTCCTTCCCCTGCTCTCCCCACCTGGTGTGCCGGCTTCCCTGGGTACCTTGGTTGCCCTTCAGAGTCTCTAAATTGCCCATAGTATGCGTGAGCCCTAGGCTGGACTAACATTCCATTAAGGGTGCCAGGGATACCCCCAGGCTGACCTGCAACCCTCTACTAGATAAGTGATTGGAAGATAACTTATAGAACGTAAATATGAACACTGTAGATGCAGACCTTTTCATTAGGATGTTGTGACACATTCTAAGGCAGCCATGGATTTTTTCCCCCATTCTTGCTTACAGAACCGGTTCAGCGATTCCAGATTCACGTCTTGCATGAATCGCTTGTCTCGGGTCATTTCTGTTGGGTTGATAATCCAGATGGTCTTTTGTAAACTTAAGACGAAAGCGTGATCCTTTTTCCCTGTCTTGAAGAAGGCATTTCCTCCTAGCCAACCTGATATGAATGTCTTTGGTATTCACTGAGTCACAAGAGAACAAGCAGCTGCAGGTGGACATCAGGTATATCAGGGTGCCTGCAGCTCTGTCCATATATAGCACACTTACCATCATTTGTTTTTCAGTAAGAAAATGACCCACCTCCAGGCCGTGCAGAGGAGGAGAGGGATGCAGCAGGTTACCGTGCCTCTACAGTCACTTGACCTAAGCTGAACAGAAGTGTTTGGGATGAGTTGAACTGGAGCATGAAGGAAAAGCACCCTAGGAGTGCTGGGAATATGGGAGAACTCCTTCAGTTCTGCTGAAAAAAGATCTCAGGTGGCAACCTCATGGAGATGCTTTAGAGAATATCAAGATGGTGCACGGTCTTCACCAAGACAAAGGGTGGCTACATTAAAGATTCTAACATATGACATATGTTGAACACCTTTTTTAATTATTGCATAGTTCCATTTATGTTGTTTTGATGTCGTTTTTATTTAGCATTGTAGGAGTTAGTAAAGATTTTGTTAGTATCTGTGTGCAGCTCTTTGACTGGTACTGCAGTTCTGTGTTTCTTATTGTTGTGCAGTGGGCCCATTTTGAAGCACGAAACTTGCGGGCAGAGTCACCATGACTTTAAATCTTATAGTAAGTCATATAGCACACTGAAGAATCTCAGATTTCGCAATGGGTTTGTAACCATATTCAGGCTGCTGAGTATTTGTCACATGCTTCCTGAAGTCCTCTGACATTTTATTAGATAACCATGGTGCATCCTGCTAAAATGTAAGGGAAAACCACAATGAAGTGATTGCTCACCTTAATATAGCAGATTGCCACCCAGTTTCCCCCTTGGCTCTGTAATTAGTTACACAGCTCATCGTGCTTAAAGAATCATGTGCACCACTTATTTTTGCACATACAAAAGAAATGTCTAAAGCTGTTTGTCTGGGTAGTAAGTGCACTTTTGCTCAGAACAAAAAAACACAACGTAACATTAGAACATTTGCAAATTAAGAGTAACACAATAAAAACTAGTAAGAATTTCTTCTGTTCTCTAAAAAGTCACTGATGCCTAGCTGGATGACTAGATGAACACCTCTTCAGTTCCCAAACCTCTCCTCAGGGACACTTCAGCCTTTCCAGGTCTTTATTAAATTTCACCACCAGCTCACTTAAGTAATTTAATTAGTTAAAATCAATGTGATATTAATTAGCTGTACGAGGTGTGCTAGTGGTCGTGTCAGGAAGTACATGGGTGTATTGATGGTTGCTCTAAATACTGGGATGATTTTAGCAGAAGTTCTGAAATGACTAAGCTAACATACTTTGACAGACATAATAGCATAGCTTAACACCAGCATGAAGATCATTTAAACATCATTTTCTTTGGTTGCCTAAGACTTCTGCACAGTATTGTACCTGCAATTTATTTTTTGCACATACTTTCTTTAGATCACAGTGGGGCTCAGGTGATACCAGCAGAACCTCCCACCTGGGTTCCTTTCCTGCCCCTGGATCCGTGTGTGCTTCCTGAGATTGTGCTGGTTTCCGCTCACATGTGTGATTAAGGTTAATTAAAAGGTATAGGTGTCTCTAATTTGACCTCAGTGTGTGCCCTGCAATACACTTGCATCCCTTCCAGGGTCCCCCGCCTTGTGCCCTGTGAATACTGGGATGGCTCCACATTCACCACAACCATGTACTAGAATAACTAGATGATCAGTTATCAAAGATACAGTAAATGTTTTCATTTGGCATTTTACTGGAAACAAAATTTTTCTGATTTTCCAGGAGGACATATACGATATATACTATATACAGTAGTACATATACACTGTATGATATATACTAATGATACAATAAAGAGTTTGTTAGAATTTTTAGGTTTGCGATTCACAAAATGTCGAGCAGATCTGTACATAGACCTTATGAATAACCCACTACCTACTTTTCGGGGTTTCTCTTGGTGGCATCCTTTCACTGACTAATTAGGATGAACGTCGGTATCTGTCTCATTAAGGTGACTTTGATCTCTGCAGGCCACAGCAATGTGCCTTTAATCATGATCACTTCAAGGCCATCCTGGATCAGGAAGTGTACATAGGGTTGGAGAAACATTTTCCGGATGTTTCAGGATGATCTTGTTTCTGGGTTTACAGTTTCATTGCGTTTAGTCCCTGGTGCAAGTGGGGCTCTTTGGTTATTTTTGGCATAAACACAAGCTGTGATTATCATTTCATGTACAGTGTTTAACAGTTTTTTTTTACATAATTATTACATATACTATATGGACAAAAGTATTGAGATGCCTGGCCATCATACCTACAGCTATAACATTACATTACACCTACTGCTATAACAGCTGCCACTCTTCTGGGAAGGCTTTCCACTAGATTTTGGAGTGTGTCTGTGGGAATTTTTGCCCATTAATCCAGAAGCACTTTTGCGGGGTCAAACACTGACCATTCTAGTTAATCTCAAAGGTGTTTGATGGGGTTGAGGTCAGGGCTCTGTGTTGGCCAGTCAAGTCCTTCCACACCAGACTCACCCAACCATGTCTTTATGGACCTTGCTTTGTGCACTTGTGGCCAGAGTGGTGGCCCTGAGGTTGGGATCTGTGCCAGCAATCAGAAGGTTGCTTCTTAAAATCCCATGAATGCCTGGGGTGATTCTACTCCGTTGAGCCCTTGAGCAAGGCCCTTAACCTGCAATTACTTTGTCTTGGGCATGATGTTAATCTACATACAGCCTTGCAAGCAGGTTCTCCGACTTACAGGGAAAATTTGGGGGTTGGTGACAGGATTGGCACTGCAGCCACTGGAAAAAACCTCACACTGTTCCATTGGACTAGTTTAGTGCTGGGGTATCACCTGCTGTATGGCTACACACAGGCTCTCATCCCTGAGGTGTGGTGTCGTGTGTAATCAGCACAGGCTCCTTACCTCCCTCTCTTTGTGCACTGGGCCACAGTCATGCTGAAACAGAAAAAGGCGTTCCCCAAACTGTTCCCACAAAGTTGGAAGCATAGAATTGCCTGAAAGTTCTTGATATGCATACTAACATCAGTGCCTGACCTCACAAGAGCTCTTTATATGTGTTTGTGTTAGGACAGTTACACATGCAGGTGAATTGGATTTATGGTGTGTGTGTGTGCCCTGTGATGGCATCCTAGCATCTTCAATGTTTTCTCCTGCTTTGTTCCCCATGTTCCAAACACTCAATGACCCTGTACTCGATATGCAGATTTTAATTTTGTGTGTTTACTATGAGAATGCATTGCAGTGTGATATTATGCACACAAAGCAATGCGTTCTGATCTCTAAACACGGGGCCCATACAGGAGGTATTTTGATATTATTTAGGATTAAATCGACCTCTCAGGAGTGGAACAGGTTCCATTTAATCGACGGTACTTTCATTTCACCACACTGACATTTAAATCAAAGAGGCGTAGCCTCAGTTATTTTGCATTTGCTGTCCTTGCGCCCTAAATTTGCCCTTGACGCAGTAAAAGCCGCAAGAGGAGGCCTGCCTTCAAATGGCACAACATACACACACGCTCTTACCACCGGGCCTAGTCTGTGTTTCGCCGAAAGATGACTTTGTGTCTGCTTTTCAGTATTGTGAAATTGTTATCAAATGCCCCTAAATTGAAACTCAATACAAGAAATATTAATATTCTCCTTTGGTCTTGAGAAATGACCCATTGGCTTAAAAGTGGGTTAATTTTGCATATAGTTCAATTACCGACAACCAAAAATACCTTAGAACTTTGATTAGCCTATGTTGGCAGTTTGCTAAGTGTTTAACCTGAAGACTCACTTAATCTATAATCCTCTTCTAGAATAATACTGTTTTACTGGACGTCATGTCAAAAAAAAATTCTAATAGGAAGTTCATTTTAAAAATTGGGTAAAAACAGATTGTGGAAACACTGAAAAAGACACAGGAAAAACACAGAAAAATAATCTTATCCCTGTTCCAGGTTGGGTTAATTTCTTGGTTCTTTAAAAAGATATACACACATATCTGTGATTTATATTTCTGAAGTGTTTCTGTCTCTGCATACTCCATTGATTATTTTATTGCTTATAAAATTTCCTGTCATTTAATAAAGACAGAGCTGTGCTACTACATACATTCTGCTATCCTGTACTGGCAAACTGGCTATGAAAGATGGATCAATGGATAGATATTATACTACCCAGCACAGACACTGCCCCATTCATTATAACAAGACACCGAATGCCATGATGCGCATATCACAGGGCTGGCATATGGAAATTAGTTCACGTAGCCCGATTCAGCCCCCTAAGAGGACATGTGCAGGCTTGATCAATACAGGAGTGGGAATTATGTGAGGAATCAGCTGACAAGCATTTAATCAGTGCTAGTGCCTTCCTGGTGGGAACTGAGAGATTGGGGGGAAATCGAGAGATTCTTGTGTGAGAAATGGGGGCTGCAGTTTAGGTGTGATACCACCTGCGGCCCATAGGGGGAGACATAGAAAGGTGTGCGAATTAAGGAGACTTGCATGGACTAGTACAGACAGGTTATGCAAATAAGGAGGTATCATTGCCTCGGTATATTTTTGAACAGGCTAGGCAGATGCAAATATAATCAAATCAGCCATGCTTACTGAGAAAGCAAGGGCAATCAATAGATGTACATTGCTCAAAAAATGAAAGGAATACTTTTTAATCAGAGTATAGCATCAAGTCAATTAAACTCCTGGGATATTGATCTGGTCAGTTAAGTAGCAGAGGGGGATGTTAATCAGTTTCAGCTGCTTTGGTGTTAATGAAATTAACAACATGTGCGCTAGAGAAGCAACAATGAGATGACCCCCAAAACAGCAATGGTTTAACAGCTGCAGGTCACTGACAGGTTTCCCTCCTCATCTTGTCTGACTGTTTTTCCACTAGTTTTGCATTTGGCTATGGTCAGTGTCACTACTTGTAGCATGAAGTGATACCTGGACCCTACAGAGGTTGCACAGGTAGTCCAACTCCACCAGGATGGGGCATCAATACGTGCCATTGCCAGAAGTTTTGCTGTGTCTCCCAGCACAGTCTCAAGGGCATGGAGGAGATTCCAGGAGACAGGAAGTTACTCTAGGAGAGCTGGACGGGTTCGTAGAAGGTCCTTAACCCATCAGCAGGGCCGGTATCTGCTCCTTTGTGCACGGAGGAACAGGATGAGCACTGCCAGAGCCCTACAAAATGACCTCCAGCAAGTCAATGGTGTGAATGTCTCTGACCAAACAATCAGAAACAGACTTCATGAGGGTCGCCTGAGGGCCCGACGTCCTCTAATGGGCCCTGTGCTCACTGTCCGGCACCGTGGAGCTTGATCGGCATTTGCCATAGAATACCAGAATTGATAGGTCCGTCACTGGCGCCCTGTGCTTTTCACATATGACACCAGGTTCACGCTGAGCACAGGCAACAGACGTGAAAGGGTTTGGAGAAGCTGTGGAGAATGTTATGCTGCCTGTAACATTGTTCAGTATGACCGGTTTGGTGGTGGGTCAGTCCTGGTCTGGGGAGGCATATCTATGGAGGGTACGAGCACAGACCTCGTAGCACAGACCTCCACAGGTTAGACAACAGCACCTTGACTGCCATTAGGTATCAGGATGAAATCCTTACACCCATTGTCAGACCCTACACTGGTGCAGTGGGTCCTGGGTTCCTCCTGGTGCACAACGGTGCCCAGCCTCATGTGGGAGTAAGCAGGTAGTTCCTGTAGGATGAAGGAATTGATTCCATTGACTGGCCCTCACGCTTGCCTGACCTAAATCCAATAGAGCACCTCTGGAACATTATGTTTCGGTCCATCCGACGCTGCCAGGTTGCATGTCACTGTCCAGGAGCTTAGTGATGCCCTGGTCCAGATCTGGTAGGAGACCATCTGTCATCTCATTAGGAACATGCCCCGACATTATCAGGCATGCATACAAGCACGTGGAGGGCATACAAACTACTGAGTACGATTTTGAGTTGCTGAGTTGAAATTTCACCAAAATGGACTAGCCTGCCGCATCATTTTTTCACTTTGATTTTGGTAGTGTCTCTGAATTCAGCCCTCTGTAGGTTGATAAGTTTGTTTTCTATCAAACGATGTGGCATTCTTTCATTCCTAACACATTACCCATCACATTACTCCATATCAGTATAGATATCCTACATGATTTTTTTCCCATTGAGATCTGATGTGTTTTCAAAGTGTTCCTTTAATTTTTTATTTTTATAAAGGTTTGTGACAGTGTGGCTGACCAAAGAACTACAAGGAATCAGACACCTAAATGCAGAGGGACTACATTTGATAGTCCGTCTTCTCCAGGAAGGTAGTAAGCTTAGGTATTCTATCAACACAAGCAGACATGAAGACTGATTTTCACTGCTATCACTGTTGAGGCTTTGTCACTCCAGCGTACTCAAGAGAACCTGATGACCCAGTTATAGAGAAACTTCTTAGCTAGGATGGGGAAAAGAAAAGTCTTTTGGAGAGAACCTGAAAGACAGGAGTGAGGCTTTTCATATGAAGAAATGGAAATTAATCACTGTAAGGAGAGCTGGCAAGCAGAAGGGGCAGACATGCATGGGGAGACTGTTTGGAGGCTAGTTTGGAAAGTCAGAATTTGCTGTTTCTTAGGCAGCAAACAGAGGCAGATATAACTTGTATACACAGAACTGCATGGTCAGTGTAATGTTGTTCATTTCATTCTTCAACTTTCAGCTTATAAGAAACATGTGTCTGTGGATGGTCGTCAAGAATGCAAAATTGTCTCCTGAAGGTTGTTGGTTCAGATCTCATGTCATGTCTTCCTGCATTCTTGAGCTAGAATGATTGGAATTCCTATATTATACAAGATGCATGGACAGACATTGCTTTGGAAAAAAACAAAAGCTAAACAGCAAAATAATGACTATACAGGAGCTGCTGTTAGGAACGTGACTAATATGTACATGGGAGACACCTGGGAGTTATTAATTACCTCTTCAAATCAAATAACACCACCTGATCATAGTAGCTGAAAAGGAGTTTTTGTTCCAACTCAAAAGCATTATCCAGTTATGGGGAAAGCAAGCAAACATACCCCAGTAAGGATATTAATTGCTTGTGAAGGCATCACGATGACGCCTCAGTTATGCTTCAGCTGCTGATCACACCTGTGCACCACTGTGCATGTGGATGTGAAACCCCCATCCGTGTTACTAACCCTAGCTTTTTTTACTGCAATTTTCAGGCCGCTTCCTTTCTCAGTTTCCATTACAAACATGAGCCGAACCACCACTGACATTTATAAAATACTACTTGCTGAAAGTACAAAGACATGATAACAGTGATAATACATACTGATCCCTGTGGCCCTGACCAGGAGAAAGCTGTTTGTAGATGGATGGTCTAAAGATTCGGCAACTGAGCCAATAATATGAGCAGGAATCATCCTTTGGCGGCTAATTGAAGTAGCTGAGTATTAACAGATGGATACGGTAATTAGCTTACTGCTACAAATGTAGTATGCATTAAGAGTTACGAGCGGCCCGCTAGTCAAATTTATCTCAACCCCCTATTCCACATATTTATGACATTTATGCCAAAGACAGCAATAGTCTTGAGGGCATCTGGATGACTGTATTTGTTATCCTTGGCCTGGATGGAGTAAACCATGTTTAATCTACTTGTTTAATCTACCATATCCACCCAAGCTAAGAGCTTCACTGAGGTCCAAGAGGGGCTGTTTGGGAGAGAGCCTCTGCAGGACGTGGTTCAGATTCCCACCCTCCCCGCTGCTGAAGAAAATGTTTTAGCTAAAGTCAAGTGGGTTTTTTCATTGGTTGGAGGTTGTGGCAGATTGAACTAATCCCAGCCACAGAGCTGGAGTTTCTCTGCATAGACCTGCTGTTAGCACAGGCGCTAACATTTCTCCGCGTTCACCACTGCCTTTGGCATTAATGCGGCTATGCTGTTATTAAATTTCTTATGTTCTTATTTTGTTTAAATACTAGAACTCGTGGCCATAAGTGGAAATTAGCGGGAGAACAGCATGTAGTTAGGGTATGGAAGAGTCTTCCTGCTAGTGTAGCGCAAGCTAAAACCCTGGGTTCCTTTAAATCAGAGCTTGGTAAGATTTAACAGGCCTCCTCTCGTTTGTAAATTTCTTATGTTCTTATTTAGCACAGGCGCTAGCATTTCTCTTCGTTCAGCTATGCTCTTAGCAAAGTTACATTCATTTCTCTGCATTCACTATTGCCCTTGGTATAATGTAGCTATGCTGTTAACACTGCCCCATCACATTTGCAGTGCTAAGAAATTATCATCTAATGTGCATGGGGAACTATATCCCAACTATTCACGCTGATCTAGTGGTGCCCATGGATTCTTTTCCCCACAACTAAGGTTACCAGTTAATCCATGTCAGGAAGGACACTTTGAGCTAGGACAGGATTTGTAAATTACCATTTCAATAAAAAGGGCCTGGACCTGAGTGATTGCTGTGTGCTGGTTGGTCAGTCTCCACTATTGCTAAAGTGAAACAGCTGCATGAGTCTTTCAATCAAGGAAACAAACCAGTCAAAGCACAAGAAGAACTGAAATAATTATCCAAGCACACGAGCCTTTCAGTTTTAAAGTAGTTTATAAAACCTGGTCCTTTCTCACATGGAATAAATGGTAATCCTACCAAAATAACACTGCTCCTGCTGTCGGGGACCATGAATGAAACTCACTCCCAGAAGGATACGGTTTTGGAAGGATACGGAAGGAATAAGTACTCACATTATGGCATGGAGTTCCCTGTTATTTTATTTTTGTTGAATACAAAAAGACAAATATGCCTTTCTTATTTCAGTGTAAAATTATTGGTATAATTCTCCAATAGAGGGCACTAGATTTTTACATTTTCCTTAAACTTTATTTCTGTACCGCATAGATCAATCTATCCATCCATCCATCCATCCAGTCCCCAGTGTCACCATGAGCCTGCCCTTCCAATGATGCATTAAACATTAAATAATCATCCTAAATGTGGAGGTTGTGCTAGAGCCCAGAATGAACCCATATTTACAAATGTACATGTGTGTGGTGAGTAGGCTGTTGAGGACATTGGTGTGCAGGTCCTAAACACTGTGCTCATTTAAGGCCCCGATTGCCCGTGGAGAGAAGCTCTTCCGTGGGCGGTGCGGTAGCGCAGTGGTTAGTGTTGCTGCCTCGCAGCAAGAAGGTCCTGGGTTTGGTCCAGGGTCCTTTCTGTGTGGCGTTCGCACGCTCTCCCCGTGTTCGTGTGGGTTTTTGCTGGGAGCTCCGGTTTCCTTCCACGGTCCAAGAGCGTGCAGGATAAATTGATTGGCGAGTCCAAATTGGCCCTGTGTGTGTGTGCACCCTGCGGTGTGTTGGCGACTACCCAGGCTTGGTTCCTGCCTGCGCCCATTGTTCCCGCGATAGGCTCCGGTCCCCCCAGCGACCCCGGTTGGGATTCAGCAGTTTCAGAAAATGGATGGAGAAGCTCTTCCTCAGCCTTTCTATGCTGGCTGACAGGCAGGGGTAGCGTTTGTCCAACCTCAGCATAAAGAAGAGGACGTTACTGGGGTGGCCGGGATCCCTAACGGTCTTTGTGGCCCTGCATTGTCTGATGTAAATGTTCTGGGGTTCGGGGAGTGCAGGTCTGATCGTGCATCTCGCTGGCCACACTGCACTGATTTGGTCGTAGTATTAGGAAATTTTAAATTTAAATTTTTGTTTTAATGCCATAGTCAGTTAAAGATAAACATAATGTTTTCACGGCATGAGAAAAATACCGCTTTGGACAATGTGTGCTTAATTAATACAGAGAAATACACAAGTAACAGACAATCACATATTACTGATGTACTTTTTTAGCTGGCTTAAAACATATAGCTTAAAAAAGCACCTGCATCAGACCTCAGAGATAAAAAGATCAATTGTACAAATTCATAAAATGATTTAACCAAAGTGATTTTACCAGCAGCTCAGAATATTTCTCAACATAAAATGCTCCACTGAGCGCCACGGGAAATCATTCCTCCCGACGGCCGTCAGTCTGTACCGCCACTGCCTGAAGTGCAGCAGTACTCACCGCTATGCAGCACCAGCACCTCCCTCTTTCCCCTCAGAATAACTCTCAATCAGCTGGTACTCAATAATAAAAGGGGGCACCTGTTTCTCACTACTTCAAGCACTATGTGCGCAACTGGTAAATCACTCAGGGCTCTTGTGTAATATTACACACACACGCAGGGCTCCGGACCCCCTGCAAACCCTAATGGGATAAGCGGGTACAGAAAATGGATGGATGGATAATTTATTTTTATAGCACTTTTCAAAAATAAGTAGTTTACAAAGTGCTTTACATGGCACAATCAAGAATACACAACAATTCACGAATACAAGGATACAAAACAAGAAGGCACCAATGAAATGTTATATGTATATATATATATATATATATATATAACATTTATATAA
>JAODKC010000137.1:26838729-26865395 GCA_026777985.1 Mormyrops attenuatus | reverse complement strand
TATATATACGGGTGTGTTTGTGTGTGTGGTGTGTGTGTATAATTTATGCTTTTCGTGAAATATCTTACTGGCGAAATTTAAATATTTTTCACCCCAGTACTGTAATTATTTTCATATTCACCTACTTATTACCATATCCATATTATTGTGCATTGCCTATTTTGGTCTTTTTGTGTAGCTCTGTACTGCACAGACTGTAATTACAATGTATTTTCCTCCGGATAATAAAAGTAGACCTATTGTGATTCTGAATATGACGGTAATAATTTAACAGTAAATTATATGTTATATCGTTCAGTTAATGTTTCCTGCTTATAATCAAATCATTAGCACTGTGTTCAAAACGATACCCCAGGACAACGTTTACTGATTTTGATCATTTTTTTTAAAGAAAGAAATTGCCTATATATCAAATATATTTCATTTCACCATCCATTTTCTAACTGCGTAGCTGAGATATACGAACGTAATTTATTCGCAAATTTTGCTAATTAGATCCTAGGCGATATTTCTTGCGTTAAAATGCAAATAATTCGGGAATGATATAAGTTTACCCAACATGTAAGATTTGGTCGCTAGGGGGCTGTCTTCCGATATGTTCTTGTTTCGCAGCAAGGTTGCCAGATGATGCGCTTTTAAGTAACACAGATCGTCCAGTTATCTGGGCAGGGCACCCACTAATGAGCTCCACGGTCACCAGGCTGGTTTTCTTCTGCCCAGGATACTGTGAAGTCCGTCTCAAAATGTTTGCTATTTGATAGGGGGTCTTATTATCTGAGGTAGCAAGGTGTGTCCAGGGCTGTGGGTTCGATAACTGGCTCCACTCCTGCAGAGGCTTTCCTGTAAGCCTCAGAGTGGATAGCCAAGTGTTCTCAACACGTTGGGTGATGTCCCCATTTATTCCAAACCTTCGGTTCACATAAAAAGGACCTTTTGCTTTTACATACCACACGTGTGCTATATAATGTGCTGGCGGCGTGCTGTTTGTACCATGCTCCCTTACTGGTGCTACAGTAAGAACCGTGTTCCCTCCGCCATCCACCCATCCAATTGGAAAACACCTATTCATCCCCACCTCACGTGATCACATACCCACCTATCCTCATGTGATCAAACCACCCTGTGCAGTGCACCCCTAGTGGCCAAAATACATGATACACCCCCAAAGCTATAAATCGCTCCCACAACTCCAGTTTCCAGAGTCGCCAATCACAGACTCAGGCCTATCGGCTTGTCTAAATTGCCCCTCTTGTTCGACTGAGAGTATGTATGCATGTACCCTGCGATGGCTGGCATCCAGGGTGTATTCCGGAGGTGTGCTCTGTGCTGCCTCGATATGCACTAGGCAACCTCATCCCCCCAGCCCTGCAGACCATATCCAGGATAATTAAACGGTTGGAAATGGACGGATCTTATTATGAAGTGTTTCCACCCTGATATGGATAGTACATTCAGCCGGGGTGCCGTTTGGCTTATTGCTTTGTAGCCCCCCATTTATTGGCTTATGTCATGACTAGCTTTTTATATTATATATAAGTCTGCCATCTATTAGTCCCCCCGGTAAAGACTCTCCATCCATTCATCTCTAACTACACCCCTGACATTCAGTTTACTTTAGCAAGAACTACATTTTAGTCATTAGAATTCAATATTTTTAATTTAAGCAACTTAAATAAAGCGCATTGGTCAATGACACTACTGCAGCTGCCCATTTGGTATCTCAATTCAAATTTTCTTTTTTTTTTTATCATCGTTTGGTACCTCCAAACCGGTACGGGAGGTTACTGTTAAATCACCATCTCAGACTGGCAACCCCATCAAGCTGAATAGAATGGGGAGAGGCGGCCGGTGCGGCCACTCACGGGAAGGGGAGCGTAAGCACGTCTGCGGTCGGTCGCTCGTCGGCGTCATTTTCCGTATTTATTTTGCGTGATCTGTATCGTTTTCCACCAAAGTAAAGAAGAAGAAGAGGAAGGAAAGGAAGATGGGTGCTTGTATGGCATTATGTTCTCTGGCCAGCTGCGTAAGCCGACATTTCATTTCCATGGCGTTCAGCGGTGGCTAACGCTAGCTAGCTAAACGCTGCGTGCAAAAAATGTGTATTAATGTTAGTGACTGTTGTCCTTGTTAATGTTAGACTACTTGAAACTACACGCGACCGGGGAGATACTATATAACGTGCAGCTGGCGATCATTTCAATATATTGATGTTAAATGGTTAGCTGTGTGGATAACTTGTAGACGGTCAAATGTGTGCATTTATTAATGTGCCGCTTAGTGTGTAAAAGCATGGGAGATTTTAGTATGGCTGGTGAGTCGTTTACGTGAATCTGTCAAGTTAAAATCTCAGAATCGGTTTGTAATGTACTTAAAACGATACCGTTCCTTGGTGTCTTGTAAATTTGGATCAAGGCAGTTTAAGGAGTTGGAGCAAGGGTCAGCACCACGACGAACTATGGCGGACGTCTTGATCAAAATACAGTTTTAAATATTTACGGACGTGGTATTTAAAAACGTAGCTTACACTGTTTTTTTTTTTTTCCCTCACTGAAAACATTTTGCCACCTATACGTGTTCCGTGTACGGAGAGGTTGACGAACCCTGAGTCTTTGCTATTAGTCAGTGATGTTTTAAATCTATCCCAGTTTACTGATTCACTGCTTCCGTGTAGGGTTTTGCAATCCCCCTCCTAGTGCTGCAATCGATTTCTTTTCTTTGGAATAAAACTTCATAAATTGTAGTGACGTCATACATCAGACCGTGGTGACTTAATTTAAATTACACCATGTGTTCAAATGAAATTCTGAAATTCTCCACCAATAAAACATGACCTTCCAGTCATGCAATGGTGACCATTTCCGCGCTTATACAATTTATTCTTGCATATGTACTTTGTAGGGGTATATTGGTACACGGTTTGGTGCAGTTTCAGTACTACAGGGAAAACAATAATTTGCACATTGTACAAATAAATAATTCTAATGTCATAACAATCATTAAGTAAATTCTGTCTATATCCCATGTTCTCTACTGCGTAGTGCGGTTGCATATCTGTGTGTATTCATTCATTTCATTGTGTGTACCAAACCGAAAATGATGTACCGAATGGTACATGAAAAGAATGAGTACCGTTTCAGCCTTGGTCGCTTGCTTTAAAATATAAGTGGGCAGTTTTTGTGTCTTATTATTTAAGAGTAAGAGTTTTTCCATAGTGAAGCATGTGTTCCTGTGTAAGCTTTCTCCCACAGGATCTTTTAAAATGACATTACTGAAACTGTGCATAACCAGTTTTAACTGGCAGCAATGAGAACTGATGTCGTTAAACCAGCCAAACCTTCATTGTTTGTGCTATGACTTTGTTTTTCTCTTACGTCCTCAAAGGTCATTCCCTTTCTGCCCTTTTGCATCTACCTGTCCTACTCATTGTCTTTCTCTTGTTCTCATTCTCACCAAAGATGACGTGTCCAGTTGCTCTCACCATAGACATTGTGTCCAGCTGCTGTCTGCATCTAACAACCTGTCTCTCTCTTTCATATTAGGCCTCCTGTCTTTGTGGTTCTGCCCCCTGTCTGCTGTGTGGCTGCTGCCCCTTCAGCAACAACTCCACGGTGACCAGGTTGATCTTTTCCTTCTTCCTGCTCCTTGGTACCCTCGTGTCTGTCATCATGATCCTGCCAGGCATGGAGGACCAGCTCCGAAAGGTAAGTCGGCCGTGCAGCTGAGTCCCATCCTCACCCACAGGACAGATGGCTCAGCTGGACTTGTCGGTAAAAGTGACCTTATGTGTCAGATTCATACTTGGCTGACACGAAGTGCGCACACCACTCAAGGGGCTAGCAGTGGTGGAGATTTCTGTGCTCCCAAAGGCTAGAATGATTTGACCCAGTGGCTCTGTGCTGTCAGTGTTTTGGATTTGATCTCAACCTTGAAGGATTCTCTAGGTACATGGGAACAGGAGAAACAAGTTTTAAATGTGTTTACTTAGCAGGTTGCTCAGTCTGTGATCAGCTTATGGTGAGGTAACGGTGTTGAGCATGCGTGGGTACATGTGCATATGTGCGCCTGCTTGCCTCAGTGGCCGTGTGCTTCTCCTGTGCTTTCAGATTCCGGGCTTCTGCAAAGGTGGCAGCTCGATACCAGGCTTACAGAATCAGGTGAACTGTGACGTCCTCGTCGGCTATAAGTCCGTCTACCGCATGTGCTTCGCCATGGCCTGCTTCTTCTTCCTCTTCGCTGTCATCATGGTGCGTGTGCGCAGCAGCAAGGACCCCCGTGCCGCCCTGCAGAATGGGTACGTAACGGCGCAGCCCTCCGGGGGGGTCCCGGATACATATTTTGAGATGACATTATATTTTACCATTTTATACAGGTATAAAGGGATTCTTTAGTTTTTCGTATATCTCATTATGCTCTCCTATTAAGACACACACACCCACAGATATTTACGGGTGAGAGCAAAGCTTGGTGTCAGTGCAGAGGGTAATTTAGCAGTCCTTGTGGTTAAGGGCCTAATGGTGATATGATCACTCTGCTGAGATTTGAACCGACGACCTTCTGATTATAGGTCCAATCCTGCAAAGCCACACACCGCTGATCCTAAGGAAGCTTTCCACTTTATTTGAATAATCCTGCAGCCTTAATACTGGGGAAGACCTGTACAATAGGCAGCGGTTGGTACAGCAGTAATGCTGCCGGTTCAAATACCAAATGGTACAAATGGCAGGCCGTTTTGGAGAGCAGCCCCCACTCGGTGTGAGTGTAAAAGGTTTGGTAATGCATAATTAACTCGGTGCACACTCACCAGACTGCCAGCACCAGGATTAGGAGCGCCAGGGTTAAATGTGATCTTAAGGGGGTGGCACCCTCTGCTGCCCAGCCTTGGCAGTGTCTCCGGGCACCAACACAGCCACCCAGACTGGCAGTGAAGAAAAGAGGGACATTCATGGCTTTTCTTTTTCTCTTTTTTTTCTCCCCCCTTTCCCTGGGTAAGCTTTTTTCCTACTGGCAGGGATATGAGAGCTGCTGGCAGTGTGCAGAGCGCCTCTTTGTGTGAGACGCTTGTATTGGCAGCTCTGCCTGTTAGCGGTGTGCCTTTCACAGGTCACCCCCTTGGTGAACCCGTATGCGGTCTGTCTAGGGCGTCCTGGGAGGCCTCTTGAAGCCAGCATTCCGTTCATCCCCTCCTTTATTCAGCGAGGCCAAATCGCTCTGCGCAGCCCCAATCCCGCATGAAAGGGGACCAGGAAGACAAATGGGCTTTGGAAATACTCTACTTTTCCTCATTAAATGCCTTGACTGAGGGCACTGGT
Organism: Mormyrops attenuatus; assembly: GCA_026777985.1. Classification (NCBI taxonomy): domain Eukaryota; kingdom Metazoa; phylum Chordata; class Actinopteri; order Osteoglossiformes; family Mormyridae; genus Mormyrops; species Mormyrops attenuatus. The sequence continues at coordinate 26,860,086 of JAODKC010000137.1, read as the reverse complement.
GATAGAATAATGGTACTTTTATTCATTGCCATGGGGACATTGGGGGTTTTCACACATACTGTCTGGCTCTCCATGAGAGACCATGATATATATATATATATATATATAATTACATACATACATGCATACACACACACAGGTGAGAGCAGGCTTCTAGACACAGACCCTGATGCCTGACCCACTGGGCTACACAGTACTGCAGGAGTCCTTCTGGGCTTTGGCTGGGGGTGACTCGAGGTTCTGAAGTCTCCTGTGTTGCTTTCCCAGGTTCTGGTTCTTCAAGTTCCTGATCCTGGTTGGTATAACGGTGGGCGCTTTCTTCATTCCGGACGGCACCTTCAACACAGGTACCGCCTGGGGCACAGGGCCTCCCCAATGTTGTGTGCTGTTGGTTTTGTTTGCTGCTGTAGTTTTGCATGGTTTACAACTTCCAGATTGGGAATCCCCGTTTCATCCATATGTGCTGCATCTCCTGGATTTTTGTTGAGCTTTTACTTAGCAACTCGTGTACTCCTGGAGCCCCTCTCTGTGGAATTTTTTTTTTTTTTTTTTTTTTTTCCTTTTCTCTCTCTAAGCCAGATGCTGTATATTAAGTGGTTAAAAGGGGAAGAGGAAAACAAAAAGCAACCCACATCTGGAAACGGTTACACTGTCCCTGCTGTGACTGTACACAACTGCTATTTAAGCGTCACTTGACTCTCCTGTCCAAAGTCCAGGGGTTCAGCCTTTACACCACGCGTCATACCGCTGACAGCTTTTCATTGGTTGCTGTCCAGCTGGGTCTCCGACTCACACCACACTGATTCTGGTTTTAGAATAACAGATTGTATAAAAATGCAATGTGTGCATTTCCTCACGGTGCATAGCAGCAGATCCTGAGCTCTGACCCCTTACAGCTGCAGGGGTCTGTTGGTGGAAAGGTAAAAAATGGAGGAACACACCTCCCAGTCGAGTCCTATCAAAAGGGTCTGTCAAGTAGAATTTGATGGTTTTCTCATTAGGCTTCTTCACCAGCCAAATGTGCAAATGAGTGAGCTTCACGGCAGACTGAAGCACCGAGGACATGCAGAAATGCCCCTGTGCTCCCGTGCCCACTAAGGCACCCAGTGGGCTGCTGCTCTCCGGACAGGACTCTACTCGGGGGGGCGTTGTGGCGGGTTAAATGTCGACCTTGTGACACGCGCTACGCCTCTGGTGCTGTTGGGTGTAGGTGGATGTCATATTTGTGTTGGGGCCATGCACAGATTGACATATCAGATGTATTCGGTTCGTTACCAAGTTCACACCAACCGAGGATGACGGCCCCTAGACTTGAATACTAAATCAAATGAGGCCCTTTTGAGTCACATTATCTTTCAGTCACTTTTAGCTTGGCTCTTGTACATTAGATGTTACTATGCAGGTATTACTGAATAGTCTGAACAACTGCCTACCTCTTGGCTCTCCATGTAATGGGACTTTGGCCTAATTTATGGCTCTCTCAGTGGGTCAACTCTGAAAATGCCTTTACCTGTATAACAGCTGCACTGCTTGGTGCATATTCCCCTGTGATATCTCCCCATGTGAGGAGCTGTACATATTTCGATAATAGTGCATTGTGGTCAGAAGGGCTTTGTATAAATGGAAGTGCTTCAGAGGTGACAACAGAAATGATGTGAAAAACAGAATTTTGCAGTGCGAATTATAGATCTTGTTTTAGCTATACAATGGCATAAAATCAAATAGTGAACTAATGATTGAACAGGTCGGTGATAATGAGAACCATATTAAAAATCCTTTATACAATGAAATTCCACTGGAAAGGCAGGGCTTTAAGCGGTTTAAGTGTGACATTAGCAGTAGCTCTGGCCTCAGCATTGCAAAACAAACTCACTGGCAGTAGTTTGGTTTTCAGGGTCGATGGGAAAGTCTGCTGAGCTGCAGTCTGTCTGTATTGTTGTTACCCATATAATGCGTTCTGATGTAAAGTCGATGTGAATGTGCTGAAATAAGGATTATGTCTGTAACCGAAGGCGAGAGGCCATGTTTGAGTCATTAAATAGCGGGGGCTCACTGCCATCTGGGGCATGGAACATCTTTGGCTGCATGGCTGAGACCTTCATTTTTAGGGGTGGCTGTGCTATTGTATTCTTGGGATTGTGAACATCAGTGTCCTTCAGTAAAATCCAACCTGAATTATGCTGGTTTATATGTGGATAGATTTTCATGAAATGGTTTTGGTAAAAATTTCATTATTTAAATGTGTTTTAGGAGGTCCAGCTTAAGACTACATAGACCTTGGTGTAGTCAGCTAATGTTTTGGCCTTAAATGCTGCAAATCTGGATCCAAGTCTGATCAGCCAGTAAGCTGCCAAGCAGGGGAACCCGAGTCGAGGCAGGACAGAGATGCAGGGCAGATGTTCGCATGCATCTCAATGCATTTGGTTGTATAGCAGCTTGAGAGCACCGCACTCGTTACTCCCATACAGCTGTGCTGACGGGAATGGCCTGCAAAGAGTGCAACCTTGCGGAGAGCAGCTGTAATGTCGGAAAGTGACCCAAATTCAGTTGCCTGGGATTCTGTTAGTGTCTCCCCTGAGAAAGTGATTACAGTTTCCTGCGTCCTGCAGCTAAGGTTTTATATACTGTGTCGTACCTTCTTTGCTTTGTGTCTTTTCATTAGTTTCCATTTGATCATAAATGTAATGAGGAAACCATGCCTCCTGCTAGCTGAGCAGCAGCACAAACGGAAGGTGCGAATGAAAGGGGCAACTAAAAATAGTGAAACAGAATAGGAGTGGTGCTTGCTTATGTAAGGTAGTCAGGCTCTCTGTGCATCGGCAGCAGCACAAATGTGTTCTGTGCTCACAGTACCATGTCCCAGGGCTCTTCCCACACTTTGTCTGGCTATCTGCATCACTGTAACATTTGCTTGATTTAATACCCATCGCTTAAATACAGAATAACACCCATTGGTGAGCTGCTGTACTTTTTAATGCTGTAGCCAAATTATAACCCACCTCTTGATAGTCAGCAGGAAGTGGTATGGTTCAGAGCCTCCTGTTCAAACAGATTCAGGGAGTGTGTTGCTCAGTGAAATCCCTTTTCTCACGCAGTGTGGTTCTACTTTGGTGTGGTGGGCTCCTTCATCTTCATCGTCATCCAGCTCATCCTCCTCATTGACTTTGCGTACAACTGGAACAAGGCCTGGCTCGAGAACGCCGAGGAGGGGAACAGGAAGTGCTGGTTTGCAGGTGTGTTTTTTGCCGTGTTTATCCAATGTTTCATGTTACGTTTATGAAGGACTTAATTTTCTTTGGGTTTTTTTTTTTATAATGTAAGCGTGCTCAGGGGAGTTGGGCAGCCAGGCTAAAATATTTTTTTTTTCTTTTTTGTTTCGGCCTATTGACTGTCTCGGGGCAATTGTCTTGTGACAGTTGGGGGAAATATACTATATAAAAATAAATGTTAAAAAAAGCATGACGTGAAAATAGTGGTTATGATAAGTTGTCATGTTATCAGTTTTTAAGTGGGACAATAGAATGAAGTGAAATTCTTTTATCAGGAAGGTTTTTTTTTTTTTTTTTTTTTTTAAATATGACTACTGTATTACCAATTTAGTATACACATGTAAGTAGCTCTAGTAAATGTTACCAGTAGAAAGACATATTTGTGAATGAGACCAAGGTGAAGCGTTGATGCCCCCTTGTGGCTGGCAGGCCTGCTGTCCTTCACCATTCTGCACTATGCCCTGGCCTTCACCGCCGTGGTGCTTTTCTACGTGTACTACACACAGCCCAGCGGTTGCACCGAGCACAAGGTCTTCATTAGCCTCAACCTCATCTTCTGCATCATTGTTTCTATCGTGGCAATCCTGCCCCCAGTGCAGGTTTGTGCCTCATCTGCCTCGCTGTAGTGCTTTACTCAAACACAAGATTAATCGCCAAAATGTTAAGATGAGACCTCAAGACTAACCATAAGAGATGTAATATGTACATTTACATTTTTGTCGTCATTATTCAATCACTCTGGTTCTAATGCAGTATGTGAAGATCACACACTAGCATGCAGGTACTGGAGCTCTGCATGGGTGGGTTTGTGCCTGTCCATCAGTTTGTGTGTGTGTGTGTGTGTGTGCTGCAGGAAGCCCAGCCAGAGTCTGGCCTGCTGCAGGCGTCGCTCATCAGCCTCTATACCATGTATGTCACCTGGTCCTCCATGACTAACAACCCCGGTAAGTGCCCAGCAGTGACTGATTACTGTGCCACTCAGGGATTCAAACCCATAACCTTCTAGACACCGATTCCTTCCCCTAGTATGTCCGTGTACTTTAGTTTGAAAGTTATCTCCCTGTTCACCCCCACCCACTGTGTATTTCTCCATAGACCGCAGTTGTAACCCCAGCCTTCTGAGCCTGGTGTCCAACAGCACCAGCGTCCCCAGCCCCACTGCCACCCCAGGGCAGGTGCAGTGGTGGGATGCGCAGGGCATTGTAGGACTGGTCATCTTTTTTTTCTGCACCCTCTATGCAAGGTAAACTCTAGGTGGCTTAATGATCTTCCAACTGGGAGACTTGGGAAAATTAGGTCTGACAGGGGCCTTTGTCTAATGTAGCTGGATAGGTGCATAAGGAGACTTGGCACTAATGAAGACTTTAACCTCTGATCCTGTCTTCCAAATTCCCCTCCACAGCATCAGATCCTCCAGCAACACTCAGGTAAACAGGCTGATGCAGACCGGGGAGGGAGGCGAGGCCTCAGAGGGTGGGGCTGAGGAGGGCGGCTTCAGGAGGGCCGTGGACAATGAGGAAGAAGCTGTCACCTACAGCTACTCCTTCTTCCACTTCTGCCTCTTCCTGGCCTCTCTCTACATCATGATGACCCTCACAAGCTGGTACCAGTAAGTATCGCCCTTCTAATGTTTGATGTCTAATGGTTCAGGATCGTGTGGCACCAAGCTGCTGAATTACAATGGAGTTTGTGTCAGACTGAACAAATCATAGTGACAGTGTTAAGGGGCGGAGCTTGTGAATACCAGCAGTTTTCATTGTGCACTTTAACTTGTGAGAGGCCCCAGGGCCAGACTGAGCAGAAATCATGAAGACTGGCCATTTTCCTTTTGATTCTAGTCTAATTCACAGCCCCATTGCCTCCCTCCTCTCTACTTTATTACCCACCCCCCGTCTGCCTCTCCATCTGTATCCTCGTCCGACACAGGCCCGAAACCACCACCCAGGCCATGCTGAGCACCATGCCTGCAGTCTGGGTGAAGATCGCCTCCAGCTGGCTGGGCCTCGCACTCTACCTGTGGACCTTAGTGGCCCCTCTCATTCTGCCCAACAGGGACTTCAGTTAAGTCCCTTTTCCTGGAGAGTAAAGCCATGGCGCTTAGGACTGTGTGTGTCTCCCAGAGTAACTGTTGTGCTATTTTTTGCACTTGTTCATCTGTTATTTTCTCATTGGTCAATGAAGCCAGTGTTTCAACCAATAGGAAAGGTGGCTGGTTGTAGCCTAATTTCCAAGGAATCCCCCACCCCTTTTCACATTTTATTATACTCTGAAGTGTCTTTTTATAATGATTTGTGTATGTTTGTATATAGTTTTATGATTTTGCTTTTATTACTCATATTGCTTGTCTGCTAAAACTTTCAGGTCAAGAAAAATTGATAAACACATGGTCTCGGCCCTTGAAATAACAGCTAGTTGTGGCAAACAATGGCTGCAATCAGCACAGTCTACCTGTTTGATAACTCTGCACTCCTCCTGCCTTTGTTCTGCTTCCCCTCCTCATAAGTATGCGAAAGTAGTGCGTTTATGTTTGGCATGTCTCTCCTCTAAAGAGCTGTGCATCACAGGCAGAGATCTTTGGGGGGCGCCTCCCTAGGTGGGAGTGCGGGCAAGCACACGCCTGTGTGCTTTTAGGTGTGTTCCCGCCCCCCCTACAGGCCATTGCTGGCCCCCCAAGCAGCAATGTGAGGGGGAGATAAGACCCGTGTGCAGCTTTACCCCTCTAGTATGACGCACCTCCTCGCCCCCCCCCTCCCCCTTTCTGCTGCCACGGCGACACCGGGGCTCTGGCAGCAAAGGGCTCGCTGTGTGATCCCTCCTGTGCCTTCATCCTGGCTGGCGATGGCGAGGGTGTGCTAAGCAGGGCAGTGGGCAGGGAGGGAGGGGTACCTGTGTCAGCACCACCACCAAGCGTAATGAGGAGCGTGCAGCAGCTATCGAGCAGTGATAGCACTGCCATGGCTAGCACTGGATATCTTCTATATGTTTATGCTAAGTACATCAAAACTGATTATTATGACTTGTAAGAGTCTTTCAGATTATATAATTTCCTACAGGATCTTTCATTTATATGTGCAAGATTTTAAACTGAATTTAACTTTGCCTGTTGCTGTATGGCTGCCCACCTTTATATTTTAACTAGTTCATGGTAATGTAGGTTGTGTGCTATAGATGAATCATGATGGATCCTGTATGTGTATTAGAGCACTAGGCTTTGGGGTGGGAGTGATGTGGTCCAGCTTGTATAGTGTGCTAACTATAATACTGTATGATCTCTGTAATCCAATGCATGGGGAACCTGCTGTTCTGTAATATAGGTACTGAACTCAGACTTGACAAAGTTCTGAGGATGAATAGTGTTTGATTGATTTACTTTTTTACTGAGGATATGAAAAGCTCTTGCATATGAACTAGAATGAACAGCATGTTAATATGATGACGTTAATCGGAGCCTGACTTACAGTTAGTCAACCATTATAAAAAGGTGCCACAAACCGTTACTGAGTGTTCCCCAAGTGCCTTTTTGGTCCTAAGAATTCGGACTGTTTATGGTCTGATCCAGTGCCTTCTGCATTTTCAAACATCCTGACAGTACTATGATCTTTAATGAATGTCTGTGTATTTAACATTTTGTAATGTTCCAGGTTCTACTGTAACAGGACGCCAAATACTCTGCAGTTTCCAATGTCTCAATAAGCAATATGTATTCTCAATTTGTCCACAAGGTGGAACCAGTATTCTTCCAGTGGGTGCTCGTATTCTCAACTACATTAATCATGAGTGGTGAATGTCACTGTTAAGTTACAATAAAGATCATCAAACAAATGTTATGTGTTTTTATTTGTTGAATGCGTAACATGCTTGTCAATAAAAGAAAACCGCCAAATAAATTTTTGGGCTGTTTAATGAATATTGGTATATCATGTGGCGGCTGATTAGCTCAAAACTGATCATACTGTACTGTACGTACTATGAAGACTCCAACGGGCTTATACACTTTTAAAAACTAAAGGTGCGTTTACCAATTCGGTTCAAGGCAGGCCTTCTGTTAGGCCGCCCACCCTTCTTCCTTTGGCTTCTGGCCCATACTGAACATAAAGGTGTAGTGACTGTGGTATAATTACAGGAACTGGCAGAGGTCCGCCAGACGCCCGCAGTCCCGGACCGCTGACCCTCCCGAAGGCAGAGCACGCCGTCTCGCTGCGTTTCGTACCTTCAAAGTGCATCTACGACGCAAATAACACGCCAACCTAAGCCCGGTCCCCATCTTCAGCACCGTGGACACGGTCTGTCTCTCCCCGAACTTAAATTCCTACCGTCCTGACTGGAGCTCGCAGGTAGCCATTGACTTTTTGCTGCAAATGTAATATTTCCACGGCTCCCCTGTCCTCCTTTTTCTTCCTCCCTTCCGTCCGCAGAGCTGGCAGGCTGCTCCGCAGGGCAGTTCGCGGGGCTCCGCTTTGGTTTCCCGCTCCCTCCGGGCGCGCGCTCTGGCGCCCGCTCGTTTTGTTTGCGTTATGTTACCGCGCGCTGCGCTTGGTTTCTCCTCTGCGTCAAATGCGCTTTCAGAGTACTAAATATTAAATATAAGCTTTACACCGCATTGCCGCCGGTTTGGGTCCCAAGCAGCACTGGACTTACTGCTCAGTACGCCCCTAGGGAAAATAACGCAGCGTAAAGGTATTTAAAATAATGCATGTTTCCTAAAAGCGGGTTCTTTTCGTTGTCGAACCAGTGAATGGAGACTAGCAAGGAGGTGAGACGCCAATCTGAACGCCCACAGGACCCACTGGAGATGGATCTTTGCTGTCAGTAATGCGACTCATTTACCCTGTAATGGCACTGAGTTCTGTAATGGCATCTGCCTAGGTCTGTGTGTGGGGGGGGTTCTGGGGTTTTTCAGTTTGTATTCTGTTTCATCGTTTCCATGGCTCCACTTAGCATCAGGCTATTCATCATTTACTATAATCATCTGGCCCAACCGCACTGTCTTGGCGCGGGGGGGGCTAGGCAGGAATCTATTTTCCCCTCTGAGGACAGGCTGGACCAGGGGGGCGGATACGGTACAGGAATACAGTGCCTGTATTGACTATTGACTGAAGTGGAATCTAGGCACCCCCACCCCTGTCTCCCCCCATCCTTGCAGGTAGGGCCCCTTCTGCGCGTGCTCGTCAAACAGGGCAAATACTGATAGCAGCCTGACGTGAGGGGGGCATGGCTATTCCTGTAAGGAAATCTCTTGCCGACATAGCCCCTGTTCCGCAGCTGAGATCTTTATCTGGCGTTCTGTGTGCGTCGGGAGGACGCCAGCCGGTAGCCGCATGCCGCTACCATCCGTGTTTGCTTGTGATCCCTCTGGGGACCCCCGGCATTTCACACAACTTTGACCTTATTTGGAGCACAGTGACAGACATTCTGGTGAGGTATTTGCTAAGTAAATGGGCCCCAGAGAAAATTGTTAAAGGAAGGTGTGTTTTTGCTGTGGAGGGTAGAAGGACACTGTTATGCTTCAGATGTTCTTTATGGTTTTATTGACATTCTGTCGTCATTAGCTCTTGGTTTGTCCCGCAGATTCAAGGGAAGCCTGTATCTGGTGATTAGCGAACATTGTAGTAGCGCAAAAGGGCCGTGTTTTCACCCACAAGGCCTGATATCATATCCTATGCTGGCCAGAGCTGACATTTGGGAAACTAGGTCTCATAGAATCCATTAAATACACAACTCCTTGGGCGACCCGTTTCAATGCGCACATGTGCCAGCGGTACTGATGCTGGAAGGTGACACCTCGTGAGGTGAGGTATGTATAGCTCATGGACCAGCCATGGAGAGCAAACCTCTTCCTTCACAGTCATGCATTTGCATTCAGTGACCATGGTTACAGTTAAACCTTGTTGCTCACTGGTTGTGTACCACACCCTCATTTAAGCTATTACCAAGGTCACCATGATCTAAACCGTACTATCAGTTGGACATTGTCAGTGTGTGTTTGTGTGTTCATGTGCTTCAGCATAGGTATATGTGTGAGTCATGAAATAAGGTAACTGCTCACCTTCATTCCCTCACCATAATGCTGTCCAGCAGTTTTGGCAGTAAGGGCTCTGGAGTTTGTGTGTGTGTGTGTGTGTGTGTGTGTGAGAGAGAGAGAGAGAGACAGACAGACAGAAGCTTTGGTTGGCCAGCCCAGCACTGCTGATTACGTCAACGGTATGGACTGAGAGTCTCACTGTATTCCTAAGGCGCACAAGCTCGCCTCTGTAAATGTGTGTAGCCTTTATTTCTGTAAAATCTATCTCCCTGCTACACATACACACACATATTACCGGCGAGCAGGCCTGTGATCTTGAGAAGTAGGGGACGGTTCTCCCTGGCCGGGTGGCCTTTTCCCCCTCTGCAGACCCTTCCTGGTCTCTTTCTCCTAATTGCCTTGGCCTGTCTCGCCGGCCCTTAAAAATAACTCCGGTCCCTTAGCGCTTGGCGGCCCACATGCTCTGTCTCTCCCTCTCCTTGTCTGTGTTTCTTTGTCTCCTCTCTCTCTCTTCTTTCTCTCTCCTGAGCTGGGCAGACATGCCAAACACCGGGCCTCTGTGTTGCTGTGGGCACACTCTCGCATGCATACACACGTGAGCGCGTGCCTCGCCGGAGCACACGGACGCACACACTGACTAAGCGCCACTGATGGAGCCGTCCCGTCCTCCGCCTCCCATCCTGCTGCTGGTTTCCACACTCACTCTGCTTTTCACATGCATACATTTTGCCTGCAGACTCTGGTTAATCCAGCGGCTAGGTTCATCGGATCGGTATGTTCCAGAAGTGTTGATACAACATATTGAGATGACCTAAACATGTATGAATGCATTCTTTCTCATGTTCTGTGTTTCCCAGGATGGACTCTGTGGTCCTGTGCTGGTACCAGATTGAAAGAGCTATATATCACTTGGCTCCTAATGTTTAGATGGTGATGCGTTAAGCCACACAGCGCACACTAACTGCTGGAAGAAAAAAAACATCAGTTAGATGCTTCTAGTCATTTGGCAGCTGACATCCAATCTCCTGAAACTAAATGATCATGTGGACAAAAACACTATCCCCTGGCTCACAAACCTCATATTCCTTAGGTAGCCATCATTTTCACCAGCACGTGACAAATAACTTCTTCTCTACTGTGGTGTAATTAGTGTAATTTGTACCAAAAAATGAAAGAGAGGGTGTAATGGATTAATAATGAACCTTTCCCGACATGCTCGTCTAAGCAGCGACGGACCGTTAATTACCGCCGGAGCGCCGCCAGCGGCCACGGTACCCCGGAGGACAGCACCATCTCGATGCCGTAATTGGGACGACTTGCGGTGCCTTCTTCACCTGCTAGTTTTCTCGGCTGGTATGATGTGTGTGGCAGGACCGGGCTGTGCTTATTATTGTGCTCACCCCGGCCGCCGTCTCGTCACTCGGTAGGAGGAACGAGACACCAGCACCGACAGACATTGGGAATGATTATCTGGGCTGGTCTCGCTTAGGACATGCGCTGCTCATTTGCCGAAGCCTCTCCTTGTTAAACGTGGCCTCCGAAGAATTGCTGCCATTTCATAGTTTGGGACAGAGATGTGGAATTCCAACATGGGTCCTGGGGGGTAAATTCAGTTTAACTCCCCTCCAGCAAATTTTCAGTGAAACTTACCTACTTGCCGCTACCCCACATGAGCTGCAAAATGGGGCAGATGGCAGTGCGGAGAGGATCGGTATGTACAGGGTGGGAAGCGACCCTGAGCAGCTTGGTTTTGTGAGCACCAGGCGGCCTGATTTGGACTGACAGCAGCTCGGAAAAGGTGGAAAGAGCATGTTTATTTCCAAGAGGCGGGTGTCCGGGCCGCCTGGAGGGGCTGCCAGCGATGACTTGGCCTGCACAAAGCCTTGGGTTTGAGTGGAACCTCGAGAGCAGAACCTCTGGAAATGCAAAAAATCTAGTAAGAAAAAATAAATACTGAAATACTTTGCCTTATTCCACAAAAATGCAGATCAGGATAGTGTGCTTGGGGCTGTGTTCCGACCACAGTTTGTACTGCACGGATCACAGCATTTTATGAACACCCCCCCCCCATAGCTCACTGCAGTTGCGAGCTGATGCCGGTATGTAAGAGGGCAGCATGGCAGCCTTGGCATGGGTGTCTTTATTGGGTGGATATTGTGGTGAAGTGTGTGTGAGCCACCCCCCACACTGCTCTGGGGAGAAACTGGGCTGTCATGCCGTGAGCAGAGCGAGGCTGTCATGGCCACAGACTGGCACTTCCAGGGGAGCCTGCGGAGGATGATGGGAATTAGAGAAGAAATTGAAAAGAAAAGACCGAATTGAAAAAACACCATTTAAATGCACCATTATTTCACCCACATGCACATGGGTGGGCACAGTGGTAAGAAAAAGTCAGCATGGGACGGCAGGAGTCAAAGCTGTAATGGGAGTCAGCATGGAATGATGGGAGTCAGAGCCTTCAGAGGGAGTCAGTGTGGGGTGGCTGGAGTCAGGTGTAAGAGGGAGTCAGCTGTAAGAGGAAGTGGGGCGGTGGCTGAATGGGACACAAACAGAGCTATTCTGCCATATTTACTCAGTTCTGCTGTACACCTGATTTATTTGTGCAATCAAATGGGCAGCATTCTTAACAAGTTGCAGATACATTCTGTGTGCAGACCTGCACTGTACTAGGACCAGGCATACAGAGGGTGTATGTGCAGGGTGAGGTGGTAACTAACCCTGGATACCTCCTCTTGAGGCCACACAGTGTTATAAAGTGAGACTGACAGCACACACACACATGCAAGCTTGGCTGGAAATGAACTCTGCTCATACAGGTCCGACCCCACCCCACTGTGTTACAGCATGCTAGACAGCAAGTAGTGATCTGGAACAAGGGACTGTGAAGTCCTGTAAGGTTCTGCATGGTTCCAGCCAAACCTTCAGACAAGGGAGCTGATTTTCACAGCCCTACTGGGTGAAACACACAGCCAGAGCCTGTCATCGCACCAACACCCTGTCCAGACTTAGCAGCGTGTAGAACAGGACTCATGCTAACAGTGTGGAGATACCATAGAACATCGAGGTGGCTCAGAGGAGTCACGCCCATATCACAGCAACACTGGGGGGTCAGGTGACTGCCATTTTTATGGGGCGAGCTATTGGCCTTACTTAGTACCCTGCTGGGTTTATTTGCGTCTTTTTGGCTTTGTCAGGGCAAAGCTAAAGGGATTTCATAAATAACACAGCTGACTGCTAGCCAGAATAAGGTCCAGATCCTGCACCTTGAATCTCCGTATTATGGTGGGAAGCCTGTGGCTTTTCCAGGTTTGCATATGAGGGTCTGGCGAAGCAATGGCCGTAATATTGCTCAAAACGGAGCCACCCAGTCTTGCGCACATGCTTAGCATCTCTAGAGATGGGCAGGCACTGCTGTCCCGGGTCCCAGCCCCAATCTGGGCTGATAAGTTTGCAGGGACCCTGCAGTGGCAGGATGAGGCTATGCTTCCCCTTTAAGAACCTGCCCGCTCAAGATGGCACATGCTCCACTGCACCCCCACAGACATTGTGCTGTGATACTGTAAATATTGAATGGGAACGGCGGCTCTGAACGCTTCTGTGAGAGCATGTGTGTCAGAAGGCGGTTTCAGGGGCTGACTGACAGCCTGGGAGTTTGTTCTGGGAAAGATAAAGAGAAAGAGACAGAGAACAAACCTGTTTCTGTGTCCTGTTGCCCAGTGAAAACAACAGGCACTGCACCCAGTCATTTGAATCTGAGGGGGGACAAAAACAGAAATTAAAAATGTAGTAGACACCCGAATAGTTAGCCAAGGAAAGCTGGCTCTTGTTTGAATCCAGTGTAATTAATCGTGGCCTTTTGTTTGCACCGGGGTGAGCGAGCGCCTCAGACACTGGAAGCCATGATGGATCCTTCCGCCTGTTAACAGCGGCGGCAGTAGATTTGACTGCAATAAAAAACGGAACGGCACCTGGCCAAAAATATGGCCTGCTTATTTTATGGAGCAGAAAAGGGGGAAATTAAAATAACCTCTCTCCTAGACGAAAAGGAATTTTGAGGTTCTGCGTTTTCTAATCTGTCAGTACTTTTGATGTTTCTCAATATATGTTATTGTAAGACCCTAAATCAAACAAGAGTGGATTAACATACACTCTGCCCCCTCACAGTCTCCCCCACCCCCAGGCAGGAGAGGTGGCTGATTGAATTGGAACCTTTGCTTATGGTTAACCCCAGCAATGGTCCCCCTGTGGCACATGCATTTTGCTAACATTAGAGCTGTGCTAAGTGATTTAAACTTGCCTGGAGCCCCCCCACCCCCAGGGCATGCTGGGAGATTAGACGCAGTCAGCTACATCTGTGAGAGGAATCAGCTGACACCAGCTACTTCTGCTCTCCTTATTCATTAGTGACCCAGCTGTAGGTGGCACCTCTCACACAGAAGCTGTCTTTCTCCCTTAAAATGATATTTCTTTTTGTTTCCAGATGTGTAACTGCTTCAGTGGGACAGCTATCTGGCGACCGTTCTCCACATGACAGTTTGTAGGGCAGTGGGTCACGCCAATGGTTTAGAACAGAGTTAAGGACATTATAAAGTATTAAGCCGTATACACTTGAAAATGGCTTTTAAGTGGTAGCTGTTTTGGGATGTTGAGAGGCTGTGATTATCTGCAAGCTTAAACTGCAGGGAAATTCTTTTCTTCTGTTTTCTTGAATTCATTAAGGAGTACTATCATGGTTCTTCCCAGAGATTTTTGCTAAGAGGTTTAACCATAACTAGGCCATAGATCAGCAACAACGCAAGGCCATCTGTCTGCTGGCCTGCAGCCGTCACCTGACCACTTTCTGACATTACTGTGATACAACCATAGCTCATGGCCTTTGCAGTTTCATGAGACATAGCAGGAGTGTTTAGCATTAGCAGTAGCCTAGATGCGAGCATTATGGGGGTGTCAAAACCACCAAGCAGGGATGTGCAGTGCCACGTTGGACTCCCATGTCTGCAGGGCTAACCAGCACTTCATATTAAAAATTATATTTATTGACAAGAGCTTGCAGTTCCTTGACCCAAGAGCGTGTTTATAATGTGGAGGAGGTCGACCTCTGTGTGGACCACCTTCATGAGTAGATTTGCATGTGTATTAATCACTTCTGAAATCAGCCACTTCTGGATTGTTTATAAATAAATGATTCTGCATTTCTGGTATTTTATTCAACTCTTGCATTACCTCTGCCCAATAGCCTTTCAGTTAGCAGTCTTGACATCTCTGAAGCTCTCTGGCTTCTGTCTGGAGTTCCCCAGTGATGTAACTACGGCAGAGTTTTATTTACTCTTTGTCTGTACTGCTGTAAAGACAATGTCATGCCTGTTTAAACACAACTGCTAACTCATTCCTGTGGCTTTCATATAAACGAGTTTCTCGTTTTTCTTTTTTTCACCCTGGTTATTTTATCTTAATTACAGTAACGCGAACGCTGTATTCCTGACAACTATAGTTAAACGAGATCGCATTACCGCAAAATTTTTAACATCTATTTCCCCCGTCGAGCATGGGCGGGTACAGCGGCAAATGCACGTCCCCTTTAAGGCGGTGCAGTACCGCTGGCCTCCTGGGGCCCCGTCGAATGGAATTTTCGGAATGTTTCATGACGTCACCTGACAGTAACCGAGCGTTGGCTAAGAGGCGGAGATTTACAAGCGAGAAGTGGCATCTCTCTCAGCCAATAAGATGAGCGTTCTGATATCTGCTCATGACTATTAATAAGCGTAAGAACGAGGGCCACTTCGGGGAGGGGTGAGTAGGATGGTGAAAGGGGGCGGGGCCCTCGGGGCGTCTCGTACGGGGCGGTGCGGCGCAGAGTGTTTGCGTACGCGAGACGGTGTTTTTGTTGTGCTGATCAGCTGAATGTAGGATTGCAGTTCCAGCTTGACAAGGAGGAGAGGGAAAGTGCTCGACCATCCCCACCTGGTTCCCAGCAGCGCAGCAAGGATCTGTACAACGAGCAAACGACACTACTACATTCCGGAGGAGATGCGGAGTTCTTCCCCTATGTTGCAGCATGGAATAAATGGCTGCAGCACGCACGGCGCTGTCAGGTAGCTTTGCTGGCTAGTTAAGTTAAAGGCAGCCGCATGCTCCTGTTTCCCGTATTACCTTTACGAAGCTTTTTATCGCTGTTTTTTTGGGGGGGAGGAAAGGGGGAAATCGCAAGGACGAGGGGTGGAGGTACGTGTCTAAAAGGAAACATGCTATGCCAGAATTTTTGAAGTTTCGGCACGCAGTGCTTTTTAATCCGTCTTTGACATCTCAGTTATTGTACGTAGAAACGAGTAGTAACTGCAGTAGTTAAAACCCAGCCGGAGAACCGTATTGTTTGCTTATCCGGAGCGGTGTTTTATGTGGTTGAATGGGACTGTCAGTGGTTATAGAGCATACAAAGGTACATTATCTAACATTTTTCTGTAGCGAGCTATTGGGTTAAACGAAATTATGTTCATTGTATGACCTGATTCTTAGATTATCGTAAATATGCCCAACTGAAGTTATCGTTTGTAGTATAAGACACGATTTCTTGAATTTAGTGGCGTATGATTTGACGGTTAACGCTGGTAAGACGAAATATTTATTTTGATCAAACGAATCTTATGAGTCACAAAACGATACGCACACGAAAGCAGCCCCTTTTCCATAAAAATGCACGATTACAGCAAAGGGAATGATTCTGAATAATAATCGCAACGTTGGTATCGCGGTCCACATCCTGCTTCTCCGTAGTCAGCTAAAGGAACCGCAGCCTGGCAATGTGTCTATACAGAATCGGAAAGGGGAAGGGAAAATATGGGGTGCAAATGCCTTATAGCCCATCTCTTTTGGGACATTAGGGCCGTTTCCATTGCTGTCACTTGCAGGTATATAGAAATTACATTTGCAAATACAGGACCTAGTTCGTTCTGGCCAGCAGCCAAACGTAGCGTTGAAAGAGGTTCTTGAGCCGTATGATTATGTTTTCCCCAGCGCTCGTTTTTCGGTTTGAGTAAACCGTGTCCGGCGTCTTTCAACAGCCCCGGATTGTAGTATTGCCACTGTTTTTCTTGTTAGACGACGTTTCGTTTTTACTTCCGCGCATTTTCGACAATGCCGACGATGCTTCCCCGCTTTAGCCGACCACGACGTGTCCTACAAATAGACTTAACATTTCGCAGTGCTGTCGACCGCATGAATCGACAGTCATACACCCCCAAAAATCGGGTCGTATATTGTCTTAGCATCAGAAAACAACAAAGCGTGAAGGAAAGGGAGTGTGTCAGACTCAATGAAATTATCAGATGACGGAATGGAATAAGCGCTGCTGCTTAAGGCTCCCCAACCGGGCCGTGGAGTGGGAGGTGATAATGCAATGATACTTTATGCGCACTTGTATGCTTTTGCTTGAATTTAGGCTTGTTTGTTGCTCTTCCCCATCGATGAGCGCATAAGATGTAAAAATGAGGCCGCCCCACGGTCCGTATTTAGTACATCGTGCGTCTGCGTGCCTGATAGCGCTCACCGCGCTGCCTACAGTTCCGTGCAGCCGCCGGGACTCAGTTCTCGCGCCAGTGCGAAGGGCATTTCAGGACAGACACGTGCAATTCTACGTCCCCTTTATGAGAAAAGTGTTACAGATCTTGTGTTTCATCTGCACTCGTTTTCTGATCTTTTTTTAAATCATGTCACCTTCGTAATGCTTACAGGGAAATGCCGTTGTAATGTACTGTTGGTACTAACTTAGATGCTTCGTTACACGTGCGGTTTGTCTGGTGTTACGGGGAAGTTTGTGATCAGTTTTCAAAGCATAAATGATAGGAAAACAGAAATAAAGCAATAGGACTAATGGCAATATAATTCAAGGACTAAACATTGTATTGTCGAATTTAGGTGTCACTACGGAAAAGCACTGATGTTCTGTAAAAAAAAATCAATTATTTTAGTAGTCGCAGAGAACGTCTTTCTCAAATCAGTGAAAATACTTGCCCAGAGCCCCCCCCCCCCCTTTTATTAAAAAAAAAAAACTGATTGTTTTGTTTAACATTTTCAACATTGACAGTGAGATTCCCATTCAGAAAATGGGATATGGTGATACTTTTGAAATATCATTATTTATCGTGTATGCTCTGTGATGGATTGACATACCATCCAGGGAGTCACCCACCTTGTGTTCTTTTGAGTCTGGGACTGGCTCCACGTTCACTCTACTGGATAAGTGGTTAAAAGATGGATGGATATTTATTTCTAAGATCAATATTAAGGTGTGCAGAATACTGCACATGCCGCTCAAAGAAAGAGAGTTTGAGCCAAATTCCAGCTGCTGCACTTCGTCTGGTAGATTTCGAATCCATGCAAAGATTCCATACAAATCGTGTTGGGTTGTAACTGGGAAGGTTCTTGTGCTCACGGGTAAGATGTAGCAGGTTCCTATGCGCGGTGCACCACAGTCTTTATATGTAATATAATGATTGGAAGTCTTGATTTAGGCATATGCGCCTGAGGGTTGTGATTGTGTGTTGTGCATTATGGGGTTATTGTGAATTTAATTCAGGAAAACGTACTGTAGCCTTGGTTCAGCTGGATCAGTCTGTAGCTGATATAATATTATCCATACATTCATTCCTAAACCTTTTATCCAGCACTGGGCTGCGGTGAACCTGGCGTCTATCCCAGGAGATGGGCATGAGGCAGGAATACCTACTATGGAATGCATGTATGCAGTGTTTATTTATTTTCGGTTTGTGCCAGATGGTCTTATCTGTTGGAAAGACATTTTTGGGTAGTCACGTTTGCACATATACTGGTTTAACCAGTTTATAGCTCTGTCTTTCCCTTCTTGGGACCTCACAAGCAGCTGACACTGGGCAGTGTTGTCACTGAGTCAAGAGTTCATTTCCCTTCTCTCTTCACCATGGTGCAGATGGGGCCTTTGCTAGAGTCAGCAAATGGCGTCCCGTGCCAGGAGACCGCGTGGCAAACAGGGGGTTTTTGACCCGTGGTTCATATGAGACAAACGGTCAACTAATATCGAAACAAAGCTGATACTAGCGGCATTCCTGGGGTATTTCCTTTCTTTCATTGTGCCAGATCTGGGTCGTAGTGAGTTTGGATCATATCCTAGGAAGTAGAGGGCACAGAGCAGGGTACACCCTGTATTGCATGGCAGTGGATTGCAGGACACACACACACCCACACACACTCGCACTCATGCTAAGAGGAATTCAGAGATATCTCTTCACCCTAACCCAGATCTTTTTGGACTGTAGGAGGAAACGTGAGGATATGACGAGAACATGCAGACTGCGCACAGACTTGTAGCCCCAGAGGTTCTTTTTAAGACTGATGTGTTTCTTTAGGCGATGCAGACATTCGAGAATTATGTGCTTATTGTGATACCTGGATGCAGAATCTTGTTACTTGAGAGAAAACATGGTGTCCAGAGGATCTTGGACGGTGGCTTGGGGAAGGATTTTGTCAAAGTGCGTTTGTGCATCAGTTCTCTCCCTCTCAAGTGGATGTGATGAACGAGGCACTTTTTTGAGCTTGTGCCCTCTGCCTTTGGACACGATGTTCAGGCGGTGGTCCAGTCAGACATAACTCCCCTGCTGTGGAAGGCGGGGCGCGCCAGATCTCTGGCGTGGCAGGCTGGGCAGGGGGAGCCAGCAAGCAAGGCCGAAAGCCGTAACACAATTACTTTTTATCGAATCAGCACAAACTGGCAGGATGGGCTGACCATTTATGATGCAGGCTGATGCTAGTGGCAGCATCACAGTACGTCGAACAGGGGCGATTGGTTTTCTCTAAAATGCTTTTAAATCACAAATTTGAGGCTAATGCATGTAAAATATATCTATATATTTAGCCTTTATTTATGGTTTGATTTATGTTAAGAGTGCATTTTTTTTTAGTTTCTAAATTAAGTTAAATTTTGTCTGGGTGTATAGTGGCCTCCTGTGCAAGTACTACTGTGAAATAAGGCTGAAATTGGCAGGCAGCGGCTGGCTTAGGAGACATCTGAGGTGGCTGAAAGTCTGCGGGAAGCCTGTCAGAACTGGGCCGCCTCGTGGAGAGATCTGGGTTTTGGATGGCGGGCCGCAGCGCCTTTGGCCTGCAGCTGGAGAACTCGAGGCAGCGCTGCTTTTGGCTGCAGAGGCGACCAATCGACTGTGAGCCAGCAAAGGTAATTAGGATTTTGCCATAGATTGTTCAGTTCTAATAAGTTTTCAGGAATTTATACAGGTGTACTGAAAGATGTTGTTCTTCTTCTTCTTATCATTATTTTATATTATTTTATTATTTATTACTGATGCTATTGAATGATCATTAAATACCCCAACAAGGAAACTGTGAGATTCAACATAGTGGCCAGTCCTTCTGCTTAGCATATCTTTTCTTATACCTGGAGATGAGGCCCCAGAACAACAATAAGACATATGACAGGAGCTGCAGCAAACAGTAGGTAGCAGCGTTCAGGGCCTTGTCATTCGATGATGTTGGGAGCTCAGTCTATGAGCAGGAGCTAAATGGGTATTTTTCGCCCTTGTGTGTGTGAGTGCCATGTGGATCGATATGGAATCCACTGCGCTGGAGGGACTGATGGGGAGAGGGCAGTAAACATAGCTCTGTTGATTTGGGCTGGGGGGCTGGGGGCTGTGCTGGTTGTGCAGCCGTTTAATTCTGTGGATGGTACCCATTTGAAGGTAAATGTCTGGGTTCAAGAGTTCAGGTCCGGTTGGTTGGTTGGAACGGGGAGACAGACAGGCTCTGCTTTCCTGTCCCATATCAATCATATCATGCTTTGGTTTTATGCAAATCAATAACTGTAATATCGTTATGTAACATCAGGTGTCCTTCACCTGGTCCAATAAAGGTTTGCAGAAGAATGAATGGGGGTGGGGGGGATGCAGCTTCTGTGAGGATAATCAGCATGTCACGCGGGATCTGGAGGGAGGGGGCACTTAAAGGGGAATTTCAGCTTCATCACGGTGTGGGCTTTGTCTTGTTTGTGAATCTCCCTCCAGAAACACCCCACTCTTCATTCTTGCAGAAGCCCATACAATCTGCCTGTCATCTCAGTACCTAACTGCAAAAGCCCGCTCTAATCACACCCCTTACATGCCCCGCCCCCCATCTCAAGCAACTTGGACTAACTTCAGTGCAGAGAGACAGAGAGAGAGAGGGAGGCAGAGTGAACATAAGCAATAAAGCGCCACACAGCTGTAATGAGAATCTCAGTTGTTGGCCTCTCCCCTGTTATCCTGTGATGAGTGTGTGTCATTTACCTGAGCCACCCTAGGGGGAGTCACCATAGCAGGCAGAGAGTGGGGACCGGGGGGGGGGACTGTTGAGGTAATGCTGGATAAAATGTTGAGATATCAGTCCCCAAAGGGCACGCGGCTCTCCATTTGTTCTGTAAAGCGAAGCCAATCGGGTTTAGGGTGACACCGGGACTCTCTCTGAGTGATGGCACCGTGACCACAAGGCCATCCCTTCAGGGTAGCAGTCAGTCAGGGCCCTGTATGAACTGGCTAGCCTCACCAGCTGATGGAGGTCACGTAGCGTGCCGGAAGTGTGGCCTGTCAATCTCATGGACTGTAGATCTCCTTGTTCTTTTCATCGGGGGGGGCGGAGCAGCAGATCCTGTTGCTTCACTCGTGTCCCATTAGATGGGACCCGTCCAGATGACCTTCCAAAACGCGTTCTTGCCAGATGTCATGGCAAGTAGCTACACTGTGGCTGCTGTTTTCCTGTCACCTGTGGTTTTTGACAATCCTCACCATGCCTAGGTTAACAGGACTGCGCAGCTGTGAAGGCGAATGCGATTCTGCAGCAAACGGCGGCCTGCAGCAGCACTGCTCTGCAGCATGGAGTCTCAGTCAGTCTGGGTTAATTGAATGTTGGGTGGTTGTGTCTGCTCTCGGTGCCTCCACCCTGTCCCTTACTGCACACGTGTATGTGTGTATCTGTGTCTGTGTCTGTGTCTGTGTCTGTGTGTGTGTGTGTGTGTGTGTGTGTGTGTGTGTGTGTGTGGGTGTGGGTGGGTGT
>JAODKC010000137.1:26794059-26807746 GCA_026777985.1 Mormyrops attenuatus | reverse complement strand
GGATCTCTGTGACTGTGTCCGTGCAGGTTTCCTCAGGGATCCCTGCCCTGTCAGCCCCGCAGCATCACTGTGACTGTGTCCGTGCAATTTTCCTCAGGGATCCCTACCATGAAAGCCCCCTAGCATCACTGTGACTGTGTCCGTGCAATTTTCCTCAGGGATCCCTGCCCTGAAAGCCCTATAGCATCACTGTGACTATGTCCGTGCACATTTCCTCGGGGATCCCTGCCTGTCAGCCCCGCAGCATCACTGTGACTGTGTCCGTGCACATTTCCTTGGGGATCCCTGCCCTGTCAGCCCCATAGCTCCTGCTTTTCCTTGGGAGCTGTGTCTGTACTTTTCTCATTTTCTTCATAAAGTCAGGACAAAGGAAGGAGCACAGCTGTACCCCTATGTCTGAAGGAAGCTGTCCATGGAAAACACTGGGAAAAATGCAAAGATGTTTAGATATCTCTGTGCTAAACATATAAATAAAGGAAAAAGGGACCAAATGAGAGGGAACCAGTATGAGCCACTGACTTAACCCTCCAGTGTGTTTCACTGGAATAATTATGACCGTCCGCGACCATGGGCAGCTGGACATAATTAGCCCAGTTTTTTGGTCGAGTGGGGGTGAAGTCGGTCAAGGTATCTTGGCTGGCTGCCCCTGAGTGGCCCACGGGGACAGATGTGACTCTTTGTGCAGTTAGCATTTAACCATGTGACTTGTGCTGCGAGGGGGAGGGGGACCAGGAGCACCATGGAGAATCCCCATAATTCCGAAGCGGAAGTGGGTGAAGTGGGAGTGGAATCCCTCTGGATACTGCCGTGACTATATCGATTTCCCCCTAGGTGTGACTTTCTGAGCCCCACTGGGCGTTTTACGGCTCGTGTTACATTGACACCATCGATCGCTTTTCCGGGAACATCCCAGGCAGGTGTGATCTGGCCACTGCCTCGGCTCTGGTGACAGGTGGGGCCTCAGGCATCTGCCACCTGCTGTGAGTGGCCCCGCGCCCGTAGGAGATGCATCTTGACATGTCTTTGTTGCTCTTCTCACACCTACAAGCAGTGAAGAATCCAAACGGCATGGCTGTCTGGCACCCCGAAGGTTTTATTAAACCAGAAGCAGCTTCATTCATCTTTAAGAGAGCTCTGTCTCCTTGACAGTGCCTTGCTGTACCAATCAGAGGCTTATCCACCTCCCTGGAACCGTTTGCAGAGATGTGGGCTGAGACACTTCCTCGTGGCCAGACGCCTCAGACCCTGTGCTTGGTGGCAGGTGCTAAGTGGTGCTTCCTGGGTCCAGTTGTCCCCAGAGTGGTGTTTATAAGGTACTGACGCCCCCCCCAACTCCCCAGCCAGGTGATTTGGGGTTATGTGTGTGTGTGTGTGTGTGTACGCGCACGTGTTTGCATCTGGGACTGCAGTCGCCGTCACATAATCTTTTAATTTGGCTGGGAAGACAGTCAGCAGTGATATGATCCCTTCTGGGGGGGGCTCCCTTGCACAGCTGTGTTTGGAGAGAGGTACCACCATGGCTGGGATCTCTGCCCTCGCATTTCGACCATCCTGAACCCGACAGACTCTAGTAAACAGGTCACTGAAGCTGTCGGACCCAATCTCTCCAGCCATGGGGAGTTCAGCCGGGGCCCGTCTACGGACAGGCCGCGGCCCCAGCGCCAAGGTCTCCTGTGAAGACTGCGTTGTCAAGTGACACGTCATCCGCATCATCACTTGCAGGTTCACTGCTGTATGTGGTCCTAGCTTCTAGCCTTCTGGCTGTTTCCTCTAGAATGCTTTACTGGTACTTGCCCAGTCAATGCTGTGAGGTTGACAGAGGGCCACTGGGGGCTGATGCTGTCCTCTTACCATGTCCTCCTTCGCTATGTCCATCTCGGCAGTGCTCAGGTCTTACTTAGCTCATGGCAGGCTTGGCCCCTGGTGGCTGGGGGGGGGGGAGCGACAGCCGGCCAGCCTTACACTGCTTCAGACAGGCAGCCACGTGCAAGCTGGGCCAAAACTTGGGCAGAACTTGGGCAGGCACAAGGCCCGTGGACCAATTTATTTGATTCATGGCGGGCAGTCCTGCTGAATCACTGGTACCGCTCTCGTTTCGATTAAGTTAAGATTACACAGCTGGCTTCACTGTGTGATTTACGCCAGCCATCATAGCTTTGGTCTGTTATTTGGTCACCCTTTTTGATTGGCCAGTTGGAAGAGGGATACACCTTCACACGCAACTGGCTCCCATGGTCACATACCGCTGGCAGTCCGAGAATAGCCTAGTTAAAGTGGCTGTCTGTCCATGAGCCCAATATGGAAGTGGGGGGTGCTTTTGTAAGGGGAGCTAGCAGGAGCATGATGGTGGTAGGTCATGCCCGTGACGGGTCGTGCCTGTGAGGGGGATTGTGCCAGTGACAGGCCATGCCCGTGAGGGGGGTCGTGCTCGTGATGGGGTGTGCCTTTGAGGTGGACCGTGCCCGTGAGGGGGGTCTTGTCCGTGACAGGCCGTGCCCATGAGGGGGGTCGTGCTCGTGATGGGTAGTGCCTTTGAGGGGGGTCATGTCTGTGAGAGGGATCATGCCCCTGAGGGGGGTTGTGCCCGTGAGGAGGTGTTGTGGCCGTGAGGGGGGGTCATGCCCGTTAAGGGGGGGCATGCCTGTGAGGGGGTTGTGTCTGTTAGGGGGGTTGTGCCTGTGAGGATGCTCATGACACCTGATCTGAGTGGCAGCTTTAATGAGCAAAAGCAGCGACCTTTTAAACACATCTGCATACACACGTTTTCTTGTAGCCGTTGGTTGGGAGGATACAGCAAGCTGTGCATTTTTATTCCAGACTGAGTCCTAGTTGGGAGGGATTCCAGGAAAGATATAGAAGCTGATATGGGAGGATGTGGCACTGGAGCTGTAGGTCTTACGAGGGCCCATTTGAGGCTGTTCCTCTCCCCTCCCACCCCAGCTGCCAAACAGAGCCATGTGACGAGGTTTGCTGATCTCTAACTGGGGGCATTACTCTGCAATGTCCTTTTCAGGGATGAGAGCAGAAAACAGGGCTTGGGGGAGGGTGCAGAGGGCGATGGGAGGACAGCACACCCCCTGACTTTTAGTGGTGTGCAGAACTGGAAATGTGTTTAAATGGTTGGCTTACCATACACACCGTCAATAAAGAGAGGCTCAGGGATGGGAATGGCAGCATGTGTGCCTCATCAGCTGGCCACCCCGGCCCCGTCATCACATCCATGTTCAGTGTCTCCACACTGTTACAGCCTTTTTGGACTCTGCTGGCATGGAAACCTCAGCGGATCTCAGCGACTTTTACAAGGCATCAGAGATGGTGACTTGAGTTTGTGACTTGGACTCAAGTCGCACACAAGTCGCTCTTAAATTGACTTTTGACAGTAGGTGAGGCCTGGACAGGGTATATTTCAGAGCAGTGGTCTGTCTGTCTGTGTGTGAGAGTGAGAGAGTGTGTGTGTCTGTGTGTGAGAGTGAGAGAGTGTGTGTGTCTGTGTGTGCGCATGCATGTGTTACTTGGCCGCGTGGGTCTTCCCTAGAGCTCGGCTGCTTGTGACGCAGGTGTCGGCTGCCTGAACCTCCTCGCTGAACCAGAGGGGGCCGCCGAGGGCCCAGTGTCACTCGGCACAGATGCTGCGGAAACACATGGGAGGTATCGGGTACCGCCCCTGCTGAGTCAGAGCCGGAGTGGGCTGTGTAGTTTGAGGTTTGGGGCGGGAAGCGGGACACTTTCCCACCGCCGTTGCTGCCCCCCCTACCCATAAAACACTGTGACAACACGGAAGCAAATATGTTTTTCTTTTGCTATGAAAAACACGTAGGAGAGACAAAAACAGGAAATTCCCCAAAGCTACTGTGCCCCCCCCCCCATCCACACAGGGCTTCAGTCTACTGTAAACACCCCCAGGGCTGCTGCTCGCACCCCTGCCGTGGGATGCTGCCATCGCTTATGCACAGATGCAACTTGTAATTTGGATGATTTCGCATTTAATCTCTCACCCCGAACCATCATACTGTATTGTATGCTCCCAAAAAGCATTTGAAATAATACTGGGGAACTCCCAGCCCCTCCGGCATGCCAAATGGGAATTTAGGCTTGCAAATGAAGAAACAAATAATATTAGAGGCGTTGGGAGCCACTTCCCCTCTAGTTACTTTAAGGATGTTTAAAAAAATGTTTTATACATTTTGTGCTTTATTTTGCATTTATTTATGCTGAGACCCTGAACTGTACGTTAATTTCCGAAAAGTAATCTGGGAGCAGTGTCTGATGGGTGCTCCTCACATCTGAAATAAATTTAAATAAAAGAAAGATGAGGATAAAGTAAAGTGTAGTTATGTGTGTGTGTGTGTGTGTGTGTGTGTGTGTATGTGTCTTTGTGTGTGTTTATATATGTTTTATATATTTCATTTTTTTTTAATTTCTGGCAATGTTTAGCAGTTTTTTCCTACAAAAATGGTTTGGATAATCAACCATTTAAATGTGTAAATTGGCCCCACATTCATGATGAACTTGGCCCCACTGACCTTGATAAAATCATTATTTCTTTATACTTTTGTTTTAGATCCAAAATACTATTTTGCATAAAATTTTTGTAGGATGTATTGATGCAGTGGATTCTGGCAGAGATTAATGAGAGGAAAAAACAGTTTTTTTCTTAAACCTTTCGAAAGACAGTACAACAAGGCTAAACTGAAGAGTTTTGGTGCAGATCATTAGTTTTGTGTCTTTGTTACCTCAAGAAACTTGGCTGTAATACCGCAGTCTGAGCACATTACCACAGACTGTGATCTAGCCTGTCCATTTTGAGGCATTGATGGAAAGGACAGTGTCTCCTATCTGCCTCTGCTGGTACTGCATGAACACATGGCAACGTGGATGGCGCCTCGTCTGTCACCTGTCATGCTGCTTCCATGAGAGTGACGGATTCTAATGAATAATGAACAGGGTAATATTTAATGAATGAAATGAATAAACAGGCTAAAGAACTGGGCAGCAGTGGTGGATGCATATTGCATTGTGGGAGCTGGCTGAGGGTCGTGGGCCAATGAGAGCGGAGTGAGTGTGAGCCTGGCTACCTGTACGATGGTCTTGCTGCCTCTGAGTGGGAGCCAGGCGCTATCAGGGTCAAAGGAGGAGCTTGTATTTTGGAGCTAGATTAAGAAAGTCAGCTTGGCTTGGCTCTTATTGCCCTGCCACAGATCCGCTGGCGGGGGGCTTTGGGGGTGGGGGCGGGGCTCTGTTTGCCCCCGGAAACTAGCTGACATCCTGCGGGCAGTGCTGGGTGTTTGTACACTCTTAACCACGCTCGCGCCTGTTTGTGTACCATGGCCCATGTTTGTGGAGCAGATCCGGGGAGGCCGCGGGTGGCTGGGCCAGCTACGGGTGAGGTTAGGGGGGCGGGGTAAATGTGAAGGGCTTGTGACCAGTTGCTAGGTTAAACATAAAGATGGGGTTGCTGTCGTATCCCAAGTGAGCGACTAAGCTTCTGCAGCTGTACAGACTGGCAGGCCTCAGATTTTAGGCCATGTTGCTCTGGATTAAGTGCCTCATAATTGGCTTTCCATCACTAGATAATGTGATGGAAAATAATATAGGTAAGTCAGCGCTCCAGACTAACTTTGTCCACTAGAAGCGCTGGTGCTCCTTACTGAAAATTTTAGGAGCACCACCACAAAATTTAGGCCTTAAATCAACAT
Source organism: Mormyrops attenuatus (assembly GCA_026777985.1). NCBI lineage: Eukaryota > Metazoa > Chordata > Actinopteri > Osteoglossiformes > Mormyridae > Mormyrops > Mormyrops attenuatus. Next base: position 26,802,050 of record JAODKC010000137.1, on the reverse strand, counting down.
GCAGTGCAACACATCTTAACTGTATTACTGATACATGCTTTAGAAATAAATATACAATTTACAAAAACAACAATATGATTTATTTTAAAGGAAAAAATTACAAAGTGAAATAGTGCTTAAGAGAAAAAAAATCATTAATTTAAATGCTGCTTTTAAAAAAATAAACAACAAATAATAAATTTACCAAGGTAAGTATAAGGTACAGGGTCAGCCGCTATTCCGTCAGTGCATCTGACCCTGCTACTGTTGTGCTTTATGAGTGTTTCATGAGGCACTTTCCCACTGAAATTCAGCCTTTTATTTTTATTTTACTTATTTAGAATTCATAAACAAATCTGGCCAGCAGATCAATCTTTCATTTTCCACAGAATAAAAAGTGATTATTCACATTATTCCATTAGTAACATTATTCCACTAATAAGCAGTTGCACGTTTCACCGTCAGCACCGGCAATATATGGAGATGCAAGCAAAAAGGTATTCAGTCATATGGAGGTACAAAAATAATACAATATGCTCAGTTTTTGCTCCGCTACTTCTGTCTCTTTTACTTTTCCTTCATTTCCACATAACTTAGTTAACATGTTAGCGCCAGTGCTTGTGGTCAACCTATCAGGAAGTAATCACTTAATCACTGTACACATCTCCAGTTCCACAGAGTAACTGCAGATCTTGCTCACACACATGCACACCCATTCTCATTCTATCTGGGTGTTTCATGTGATATGCGATGATATGGTCAGCCACTATATTGGGGGCATATTTCAAAGTCGCACTGGTGCACCTAGTTATGAGATATAGTCGCACTCCAAAAATGGTCACAGTCTGGAACCCTGTAAGTGGATGTTTGACTTGAGAGGAAACCTCAGTCTGCTGCTTATTCTCTAGGTGTGTGCCTCTCAGGCTTTGGTAAAACCACAAGAAAAGTAAGGGATCTTTGTTTTTCCTGTTTTTCTTTCCCAATTCAGTATTTTCCTGTATGGGTTAAATGCAAATTTCTCTTATGAAAAGCTTGAACAAGGAACAGAATTGATTTGTTAGAGGGCAGGTGGGCAGACAGACAGACAGGCAAGTGGACAGATGGGCAAGCAGGCAGACAGGTACATAGGCAAGAGGGCAGGCAGGCAGGTAGGCAGGCACATAGGCAAGTGGACAGATGGGCAGGCAGGTAAACAGACACAGATGAGCAAACAGGCAGGCAGCCAGGCACGCAAGCAGGCGAGCTGACAAACAAGTAGATAGACACAGGCAGGCAGGTGGGCATGCAGATGGACAGGCGGGCAGACAGATGGGCAGGCAGGCAGACAGGCTGGCAGGCAGACGGGCTGGCAGGCAGGCATGTGGGCAGACAAACAGGCAGGCAAACAGATGGGTGAGCAGGCAGGCAAACAGGCATGCAGACAGGCAATCGGGCAGGCTTTGGTGAAGACAGTAGGCCATTGTTTTCTTTGGCAGGCCTGGCCGCTAATTCGCTTTCTCCGTTTCTCCGAACGAGCTATCCTTGTTTCCTGTTTTCATGGCACTTTCTGGGTGAACGTACTTCCATTCGAAATGTTCCGGGAGATTACGCAGTGCCGCGCTGTCCGCCTGTTTCTTGCGTTTTTCGTGTCTTTCTTCCTCTCTCTCTCTCTCTCTCTCTCTCTTCCCCTCTCTCTTTATCTCTTTTTTTTGTCATTCGCATTTTCTTTCCCTCTCTGCCACGTCACACTGCCACCCTCCTGCCTGGCCGGGGTCCCGCTGCTGCTGCCGCCACCACTGCGTGAGCGTGCCTGACCGCTGCAGCCTCTGCGTCGCTAATTATATCCCCGCAGCCCACGTGCTGCTGCCACTGCCGAAATGCGTGGGTGCACAGAAAGAATGTGTCGTCTAAAAGTAGCACTTCCCCTTTCTATTTTGAGCTGTGCTTTTCTCCCCCCGCACCGCGTCATTCTCTCCTCTGCTCAACGTACTCCCTCCTTTCCGGGCCCCCCCTGGTTAGAGATAGTACCTGACAATCCAGACATGCTCACTGGGCTTTTCACCTTTGGCTTCCCAAACGTAAGAGTTGCCTGTCCCTCCATGACCTCTACTATGACCCTACAGATCTGGCTGCTCCGCCCGGGATCGAGCATGCTTATTCCTGCATCACCGTTGGGGTGGGGGGTATGGGCATAGATGAAAGACACAGCAGCGGCAGATGCAGGGGTGGAGGTGAGAATCTGCTCAGTACGACTGGACAGTCCTGGGGGATCTGTGACTGATGATGCATGGCCCTTAGATGATGTGGGGGGCTCAGTGTGATAGTGGCTGGCGTCCCACGCGTCTTGCACCCGAAATGCATTCAGAGAACAGTGGCAGTTTTTAGGCAGGGACATCATACGTGACCCTGGAATCTGTTGTCTAGTGTCACCTGCCTGGCCATGGATGTATAAGCTGGGGGGGGGCTTATTGGGGAGGGGGTGGCCAGCTGCATCTACTCTGCCTCCTTCCTCTGCGACCTTCATGCGACATTATATACATACAACAGGGGACCTTTATCTTCCCGCGTGCGTTTCCAGCCCCTGGTTCTTATTACTGCCTCTTTGGTCGTGTGACAGGTACCCTTGGAACTGATATGAGACTCAGGCAAATGTGACTGTGAGAGCGGTGTGTGAGCATGTGTATGTGACTTTGTGTGTCTGTGTTTGTGGGTCAGATGTACATTACATTGTCCCCACAATGTGATGAAAAACCTGTTATGATGTTGTGACCATTTTTTGGTTCCCACAAGGGTAAATTCAATTTTATAAAAATCTGTCACTGCGATCAAAAAACTAGCGCTTTTTAACTCTGTCATAGAAAAAATTATTATTATTCCCTTTATAGATTATCTAATATATGTTTAAAAATCAGTTTTAAATTTTCCTCCGCTGCTTTTGCATGAGCGCCGCATATGATTATTAAGACAATCATAACCATTTTCTTGCTTGCTGTTAAATCACCCCTAGATGGGTTTGTGAGAAATTTATTAACTAATTTTTGCTTTATAAATACCCCAAAAATTTTCCAACAAAATCACATTGCTATACGCCTGTTGTCCTAGCATATTAAACAAAATACTTAAAAAAAAATAAAAAAATTGTCATACCATCCTAATCTTATTGTTGTATCTGTTCTTCCGATCAGATCGCAATATTTTTTTTTTTACTTTGTTTATTGATGTTCACTGAAATGGGCACTCGGGTTAAATTCATCTGGAATCTAATACCCAAGCTGTCCTAGTGACGGCTGTGAGTGAATACCGTTCGCATCGGACGTTAGAAATTTCTGTTAGTGACAACTGTTAGCGAATGACTTTGGTCAGCGCCGTTACCAATGGCTACTAGTGAATGCCGTTAGTGGATTCTGTTAATGCCAGCTGTTAGCAAATGACATGAGTGACCGCCATTAGCCAATGCCGGTAGCAGATTCTGTTAACGGCGGCCGTTACCAAATGCAGTCAGCGGAGTCAGTTAGTTAATGCCGTTTGCGGATTCCGTTAGCACTGCCCGTTAGGGAATGCTGTTAGTGTCCCCCATTAGCGAATGACGTTAGTGTTGCCCGTTAGCACTGGCCATACCACAGGCTGCTGGGAAGAGAACATTACTCCTGCTGCAACTCACAGAAACACAAATCTCGTGCTGCTGCCTTGTCATGGTGACCTGAGTTGTAGATGCGGGCTTCTGCACAGAAGGGAATGCTCTATGTATGCATAGAGTGCGGAGGTGGAGCAGAAGGGGTAACAGTCAGAGTGTTGTTCCAGTATTTTGGAGAAACTAAATTTGGCGCTCTGAGTTTCTGTAAATAGTTACTGAGCAGGGGAACTGATTTGACTGCAGCACCAGACAGGATGTTACTCTTCATCCTCCAGACAAAGCCGCCATATTCTCACTCTAATAGTCTTATTTGTGTTTTTTTGGTGTGGGGTGACATGGACCATGGCCACCAGTCACTTCTATCCATGGACAAACAAACAACCAGAGGCCCCCTTGGTGGTGAGGGTGGGGTGGGGGGAGGTGTCAGGGGGTGCAGTCTTAGATCATACTTACTTTTGAACGTACATCTTTGTTTGTGCCACACAACTTTCTCCCACAAATATGGTCCTTTGGTTTGGGTTTACAATATCTTGATCTGTATGTAAACGCCAATTAGTTTAAACTTGTGCTTTCTTTAAAATTGTTCTGAAGAAAAATAAACCAGTCTTCCTGTATTTGTTCCTGAGCAGACTGACGAAATGACTGAAACGGAGCTTCTGTGGTGGTGGAAGAACCTGCCTAGCCAGATCTTGACAAGTGCATATTTTCTGGAAAGTCCCCTCCCAAATGTTCTCTTGAAATTCGGCCGCTAACAGGAGCACCGGAAAACCCTGGTGCACGAAGTGACTGACTGCCGGCACTAAGCTGTAGTGGTTTTTTAGCCGCGGTTCTGTCTTACAGCTGCTCTGCCAGTTTCTCTTGTAGCGTAAAAAGTTCTTTCTTGTGTTCTTGGGTTAACGGTGCAGTTTTTGCCGCTCACTGGGGTTCAGGAGAAGCTGTGGATGGTGTTTTGTCTGCCACACCTCCAGCCCCCCACAGCTATTTTTGCCCTCTGTGCCCTGTCACCCCACCCCTTCGGCCAGGGGGGCGCCTGACCTCCACACAGCACACCCGCTGTTTTCTGGGTCAGACAATGCCTGGGACAGCCTGCTGCAGAGCCTCAAACAAGCAGACGAATTTCCACGAGATGAGGAAAAAGCCAGCAATGAGATTTAAATAGCAAAAAATTGCTATTTTTGCAAGAGAACCTCTGAATACAAGTCACCTTAATACAAAGAGCAGATTTACTTGGGGTCTGGTGTCAGCAGATGACAAAGGTTTGTAGCTATGATTTTTTGCATATCCATTTAAAACCAGGCTCCAGACTCACTGCATCCCTATACTGGATAAGTGATATAGGTGATGGATGGATGGACGGCATGCATGGACAACATATAAAGACTTTTTGGGGGGAGGGCCCAATTTTAACATTAAAATCCAGACACAACAGCTGTGGAAACATTGACACATCCAAACAAACCCTGTGGTTTTTGGCACATTTTATTTCTTACACACATGCAGAGGTATACACAGACACATGCAGCATGCACATGCAAACAAATTAGAATAACCCTCAAACTGTAACCCTGTAGAAGTGGAAGAGTGCCGTTGATGGTATCACCTTCGCTATGTCTGCCATCGGTCAGCGGGTCCAGCAGTAACTCCAGCAGTAACTGTGTTAATAGTGGGACTCACGTTTCCTGGAACTGTTTCATCTTGGTTTTGACAGGCACATTTTTGATGAATGCTCTGTTAGGTCAGGCTGGATCATTCTTATCAGAAGGACGGCAGCTATGAGATTGCCATCCAGCAGCAGTTCGGCATCTAGTACGTTTGTAGTGGCCTATTAGTGATGGAGGATGCTGTCTATCACACTGGGCAACTGGACTGTTGGCTTCTATTAAAGCTGCTGTTTTATTTTAGTGTCAGTAGATAGGACAAGCATTTCTCTAAATAAAAAACAGGTGTATTGTACTCTTTTGTGCAGTGATCCTCAAAGGTACTTGAAAGGTCACCGGCTGTGTTGTTAGGCCAGGGCCTTGGTCCCTGCTGTCCTCTGATGTGAGGGGATCGCTCTGTGATTTACGCGTCAATTAGAGGAACTCCCGTGTAATGCAGTTTGGCGATCGATGGAGCTGGGTAGCTTAAGCTCTTGTAATGGTCGGTTTGGCTACGTTCTCGTGTAATTATAGCTTGATGGTTTTTGGATCCGTGAAATGGCCGTGTTTGTGTTTCCAAGGCCTAACAGATCCCAGGCTGTTCCCTCCAAGGTGTGACACAAGAAGCCGTCATTTCTGACAGCATATGAACCAGGCTGTCTGCTTGAATACTGGACCAATAACAGAGACCACCATGTCAAATGAGCTTTATTGTGAACATATTGCTGCACCAAATAATCTAGCGAGTTAAGTTATCCACAGTGGATAAAGTGACTGGAGAGCGAATTGTATGAAAAGGTCTGATGAATTTCACATTTCACTTAGGATTTCAGTAAAGCTACTGGAGTTCTTTGAATTATTTACCCTTCCGTGTTTGAAAATGCAGAGACTGAAACAGCTTATGAGTTACAGTAACACTGGGATATTTATTATCATTTCATGGTTTGTGGGACTGTTTTTTTTTCTGGGGAACTCTTTCTGGGGTTTTGTAGGCCCACATGGCAGATTAAATTGAGAAGATCAATAAAAATGTTTGTGAGCTTTAGAAATCACTTGAATAGCTGGTGATTTTACCAGGTCAGCAGGGCTGATCTGATTTTGTACTTGGACATAGTGGATAGGCCATACATTTCATACATCTATTAAACAAATGGGTTTGGCTTTATCACTCTGGCAGAATCTGATATGGTGATATGGTGAGGAGCTCTCAGACCCTGCCGCTGTTCCCGTTAAGTGTCCAGTCTCTCGTCATATGACTGTGGCGGGGGGGGCCTATACACACACGTTCATTTCTATGGGCAAAACCCTAATCACAACAATGACAACCTTAACCATATGTAACCAAAGAAATACAAGACTTTTGGAATTTTTAGTTTTTTGATTGCAGTCACAGATTTTTATAAAACTGAGTTTCTCCTTGTGGGGACCGGAAAAAAAAGATCCCCACAATGTCAAAATAGCAGGTTTTTATCACTTTGTGGGGACATTTGATCCCCACAGAGTAATACCTACATGAGTTACGCATACATACACAGACACACTGCCATAGTGGATTTTTACACATCTCACCATATTTGTTCAATATTTGTTTTCGCTCAGGCTAGTGACCTTTGACCCTCTGTGGATGAGGGGTCATTCCTTTAATGGCTGCCTTTTCTGCATAGTATATGGTGATGGCCAGAGAGAATAACCTGGAGTATTCTCCAGTAACCTAAGAGTACAAAGGAAAATGAGTCCTTTGGAGGGATGCCCCTGTCTGGGCATTTGGCGGTGGGGTTGGGGGGCAGGCCTCACTGGCATATCCCTCCCACAACATCTGTCTCAGTGGCTCCTGGAGTTGCTGTGGGACAGTCCCTCTAAGGTGGGGGGGGGGGGGCGTACTCTCCATGGTTAGGTGACATGTGATTGGTGTCCATAATCACCCTTTGGTGTCCAGTAAATGCCGGAAGAGGCTTATTGAGATATCACTACCACAGGTCACCGTTTCCGGGGGGGGGAGTCGTGCATGATATGGTTATGCAGCTGTCTCAATCAAACTGTGCATATATTCAGGAAGCAGGAGCCGGCCATTGTTTGGTACAGTTACCCTCGTGGTTGAGGAATTGTCTGATCTCGGAGTAGACGCTTCCCTGCGTCGCTGCCATTGAAAAGGTCCTCTGTTTTCGCAGAAGAACAAGAAACAAAAGGGAGGCGGATGCACGAAATCCCCGGGCAAGAACGGCCGGTGTCCGGGGCCGGGGAGTGTGGCGTCCCAGCTGACTGCCGTGCTGATCCTGCACCCTGCTAGGCTGCCAGCCCCCACAAAGAGCACATTGAGGTAGGCACAAGGCAGCCATCGGAAGGTTATCACCACAACGCTCCCGTTGAGGAATGACCTCCACCTCCAAGATGGGGGAGGGGGGGGGTGCGAGGAAGGGATGATAGTGAGTAAGGAGGAGGAGGAACCGATGTATTACTGCTTGAAGAAGAGGAGACTGAGGATTATGGCTGTGTATAAAAGGGGTGGGGGGGATGTCCCAGAGCGAGACAGAATGATAGAGTGGGGTAAGAAGGAAAGAGTGAGCAATCTTAAAACCTCCGTGTGTGTGGACCGCCCCTGAGAGTACACATCTACCCAGGGGTGTAAACCCACTGCCCCCCACCCCCGATCCAGTGTACAAATTCCAACTCACCTCATTATTGCCACACACCCCCAGCCCAGCCTGTGAGTCCCCTCTGTCCTGTGAGTGCTGCAGTTGAACGTTATCTGAACGACCAATCAG
>JAODKC010000137.1:26779293-26794035 GCA_026777985.1 Mormyrops attenuatus | reverse complement strand
CCCCCCCATGCTAGTGAGTACATGGGTGCTTTGAAAGACGATCAGTGCTCTATTCATTCACCCATGCTCTTCAACATATGTATGTTTGAGCCTGGTGACAATTTAAATTTAATTAGAAAACCAAGCAGCATCACATTAATAGCTAGTAGCTGGGTTGATGAAACATATGCAGATAACTATTAGAGTCTGGGTAATCTGTTACATCCTGCCAAATGTCTCCTGAGTTTGCTTATTCAAATACAAGTTAAGTTTGTGGACTCTAAGGATTAAATCTGCAGATAAAAAGGCTATATTCTGTACACTTAAATATCACATGCTTCAGTATCCATTCCAGGGTGGTGATGACTATTCTTGAATATGGTGGTTGGTTTTGTGAATAATGGCCCTGCTAACAAATCCAGGGTGAAAACAGCTTTTGGCTTTGCTGGTTTGGCTGCTATGTATAGCCTACTTGTGTATACCTCTGTGTACTATACCCATATATGGGCTTTGTAGCAGCAGTGGTTGAGGTATATCTGGTCAATAGATGGCAGTTTGATCTCTTTGATCTTCTTTACTGGACTCACCACCCTCTATGTGGCCTTCCTGTCCTCACCTGTGGCTGCAGTATACCGTAATACCTTGGGTGAGGGCACTGTCAGTGGTGCTGGAAATGGGGGTAAGTCTGCCTTTGCTCATCATGCACTTCAGTAGCTATTTCACAAAGGGAAGGAGCTGGGGATATTTGGTGAGATTGATTCACTGTTTTCTGTCCACCTCAGCCTCTCTGACATCTGAAGGCTGAGGAACATGAAGTTCCTTACTGTTCCCTCAGGGAAGCCGTGAATGGCGATTGGCGTGTGATCTCCACAATAATCCCCTTTGTTTTATTGACGCTCAGAATGCAGTTATTATTGTGGCACCATCCACCAGCTCTGCCACCTGTATGTGAATTCATCATTATATGCAGGGACCAGTTGCTGTGGAGTCATCAGCATACTTGATGTTTCAGCTGCTTATGGATTTGCCCATACAGTCAAAGCTGAAGAGGGAGTGCAGCCTTGTGACTCGGTAGAGCCAGAGAGGAGAAAGTTCTATTCCCATAGTTAATTTAGCTGTTTTTATTCTTCTTTTTAGGATGTGTGCATGTTGCTTTTTTCTAGGTAGTCAAAGCATGAAAGAATGAAATAGGTCTGTTGTGTTGTGGCTGGATGTGAAAAGCACATGTAGCAGTCAGCCTTCATTTCCCGTGAAGAGCACGATTGTGTGCTTTGAGAGTTTGCTGTGAGTCAGGCTATTCTGTGACTCCTCACTTCCATTATAAACCATTAATGCATTGTTCTTCTCTAACAAATCGGTATCGTGCTGTCCCTCAATCCCTTCCAATTACAGTTTTCATTATAGTTTTTTAGCTCTGGTACACATACCCATTGCACTAACCAAAATAGTTCTAAAATGACTTTATCACTAGTGTTGCCTAGTCAGCTTTCAATATCCAATCCAGTCTTTCTTGCCTTTTTGCTTGAAATAACGAATCCAGGGAAAATGTTTGGTTGACCGTGTCAGATCTCATCTATAGACTGTTCGCTCAGTCTATGTGTACATCTAGTCACATCGCTTCCCCTAGGTTTCATTTTCAGACACACTTTGGCACATTGACATTTTTGGAAGCAATCAGATCTTTTAAGATTTAAGTGAGAAGCTTCTAGTGGTACATAGTTGTCATGCTGATTTAAACTTCTGGCAGAGTGCATTTGGCAGGGTTTACCAAAAAACAGTGATCTATGAAAGCTATGGACATCATTGACTTGTATACCCAGGGGCTAAACGTTTTCATGCTTGCGTGTGGATGTGTTTTTGGTACCGTCCTCTTCCCTGCTACCCTGTGGTGGTCCTGGCTTCTGGCAGGGCGGCCTTTCGGGGCTGGGCTGCGCCCTCACTGAAGTCCTCTGCCATGCGGGGGGGGCCTGAAAATGCCATGGACAGCCAGTCAGGCATTTTGTAATGATGCGCTGATGGTTGTTGGGAAAATCCAAACCTAAATTTCTTATCTCATTTCTTTTTAATTTATGATAAAATTACTGGAGAACTTGCCATCTTGCTGTAGATTTGCCCCTTGGTGCAGGAAGGTGAGGAGGATGTTGGACACGGCAAACTGGGATTCTCCTCTCTGGTACTTTTCCTTGTGCCTCTGGCTTAATAGGGTGACTGGAGGAGTGCTGTGTTCACTCCGTTCTCTCCCTTCATGCTCTTTTGGTCTGATGTTTCTGATCACTTTGTTTGCATTGTTTCCTCTGTTCTCTCCGTTCTCTCCGTTCTCTCCGTTCTCTCCGTTAGCACCATTCGCTCCGTTCTCCGTGTGCAGCGTTAGTTCATTTGTTTGATTTGCTCATGCCATTCACTCTGTTCTCTCTTTGAGGATCCTTTAGTAAATGGTGTGTTTGAGCTTAACTACTTAATCAGTGACTGGTAGCTGCTCTACCATTTAACGTGTTTGAGCATAATCAGTGGCTAGAACTGCTGTAATGTTTAGGTGGAAATTAGCAGGAGAACATTTTAAAATGGATTTCAGAAAGCACTTCTTTACACAGCGTGTAGTTAGAGTATGGAATAGTCTTCCTGCTAGTGTAGCGCAAGCTAAAACCCTGGGTTCCTTTAAATCAGAGCTAGATAGATTTTAACAACTCTGAGCTATTAATTGAGTTCTCCCCAAACGAGCTTGATGGGCCGAATGGTCTCCTCTCATTTGTAAATTTCTTATGTTCTTAATGTATTGTATAATCAGTGACTGCTAGCTGCTCTGGCTTTTAACATATTTCAGCATAATCAGTGCCTGGTAGCTGCTCTAGCGTTTATCATAGCATTTACCGTATCTGAGGATAATCAGTGACTGGTAGGTGCTTCTTAGTGACGATCTTAATGTTTTCAGAGCGCGTGGGAGTGCCTGTGATACCGGCAGAGTGAACTTGCCAGGAAAGACCCTGCTTGGCGTGTCAGATGTAATTAACTGGAGGGGAGAAGGCAGGCAGTCATGTGAGGATATCTCCCCACCCGCATGGTATGCCAGTTGAGGGGAGTCTGAATAGGGCTGCTCCATACCCCTCTGGATACCATGCAGACAGAGGGGAGTGCGTTGATATTATCATTGTCTGTAGTATGTAATAGGATGACTAGTGCTGTTTACCCTATAAACACATTTCTCCTCAGTTAGTATGACCTAAAGTTTGATTTTTTTCAATGGAGTAACTATACTGTGTGAAAATTAAGGGAATGTGGTACAGACGTTCATCCTGGAATGTATAATTTGACTGATACCATGTTAATCAGGATTAACAGGTGTCCTGGTGTTTTTCTTAAAATCTCTTTAACACTGCAAAGTGCTGCAGTGAAAGCAAAGAAGCATTTATCAATGACACCTTACGAGATTTAACGTCTGTATAGGGGCACAGATGCTGTTTGGTACCATCACTTCTTTTCTGTAGCACCAGACGAATTGTGTGGGCTTGCCCAAACAGGAAAGGATCTCCCTCTGTTTTATAATGAACATGGAGAAGCATGGAATGAAGCTGCATGAGCTGAAAACGTCCTCAGAGGGGTTTCTTCAGGATCTGGAAGGGGAGTTAATGGTTAGACTTTGTGACTGTCGGGTGGCAGAGATTGCAGGCTCCAGGACTTTCTAAAAGTGTCAGTGACTGTTCTGCTGATTCGAATCAGCGATGTTTCTGCTGACGTGTGGGCAAAGTAAAGGAATGAGTCACATTTGGTGACTGCAGACCCCTTCCTGTACCTCGTATTACGTGGTTTTATCAGTTTGATGAGGACTTGACAGGGAATGTGCATCCTACCTCATAATGGAGGGAGGTGTTGTACATGTTTGAGATGGCATCCAGAATCATCCGTGGTAGCCCTGGCCTCGAGTGCTTATCTTGGAGTCCTTTGTGTGTTAGTGGTGGTTAAATTTTGATTGATTCACTGTGATCATCTGATATATCAGATTCTGTGGTTCTGGCACCACAATGTTCAGCATCCCTGATGTTGCCATACCTTCCACTCGGGCCTCATCATTTCCTTTACAGTCATAGCGCTAGCTTGCCCCGGCATGTTCTCAGACATGACCTCTGACCTCGTTGCGAGTGAGAAGGTGTTTTCCATGTTCTCACGCCAGTGCTATGCAAGCCTCTCCTCAGGGCTCCCAGCACTTGAAACGCAGCCAGGGAATCCCTGCTCCGGCTCAGCCCGGCAGCAGGAAGTGGGCCGTGCCCGGCAAGGAACAATGACAAAAATGTAGACCGCATCCACAAACACGCACGCACACACACACACACACACACACACACACACACACACACACACAAACAGTATCCACCCCTTATCTCAAGCTGGTCACCCGTGACTCCAGAGTAACTTCCCGTGATGTCACTGCCCAAATATGGAGCTTCTCATGTGACTAATTTTTCACTGCGAAAGAGAGTCAATACACATTCACACACTCTCTCTCTCTCTCTCTCTCTCTCTCTCTCTCTCACACACACACACACACACACACACCAAGAGCAGCTGTGACACTAGCATTCCGGTCCATTCTGCTGCTTTCACCTTCAGACGCAGTGTTTGCAGTCGGTCGTTCCGCTGCTCTCTGTTGGCTCCTGTTGCTGGTGCAGGTAGGCACCGAGTACTGGGTGCTGGGGGTGGGGGGTGTCGCTCACTGTTACCTCTCTGCCTCTCTAGCTGCCCCCGCTTTACGATACGGACTGAGTCTCTCTCACTTCCCCTTGTTTCACAATCTCCGTTCTTTCACACTCATTCACTCTCGCTGCCTTTCTCTCTCCCTCCCTCCCTTTCTCTCTCTCTCTCTCTCTGTCCTGCCCTCCCTCTCTCCCTCCCTCCCTCTCTCTCAGTCACACACAAACCCACATACCCGCACTCTCTCCCTCTCTTTTCTACAGATTCCCAGGCTGATTTCCGACCCCGAAGGGACTACCTGCTGCCAGGTGCGGGACACGTACCTCCAGCCCTTCCCTTCTCTCCACCAGGATGCCCTGGCTGGTGAGTATGTGTGTGTGTCTGTGTCTGTCTCTGTGTGTGTGTGTGTGTGTGTGTGTGTGTGTGTGTGTGTGTGGTGGGGGGGGCATGGCTGCTGTTTCTCCGACTCCCTTTGTGCTATGGCTGCCGCCGCCTCTCGTGGATGTACCGCCTGAGTCCTGCAGAGGGGGCCGGTGCTGTCGCTCTCACTCCTTCCCACCCTCTCTCTCTCTCTCTCTCTCTCTCTCTCCCTTTTAATGAATGAATCGCCTGTACGCGGGTTCTCTCCTTACTCACTTGCCTGGCCGCTCCGCACCGCGCCCGCCAACAGCCTTCCCCTCGAAAGACACGGCAAATGCCGCGCCTGTCAGCACCGGTGTGTGTGTGTGCGAGAGCTAGTGCGCGTGTGTGTATGCATGTGTGTGTGTGTATTTCGCCGGAGTGGGAGGACCCTTTTTTAAACACGCACGCACGCGTCTCGCCGGCTCACTTGCCAGCGAGCTTTGGGAGACTGAGGTGCAGAGCGGGAGTGTGAGCACGGGGACGCCTCCTTACGGCCGGGACCCCAGGTAGGCGGGGGGGCAGGGGGGGGCAGTCTTAAATTTCTTTGTACATGATAAGGGAAGGGTGATTCCTGATATGTGATCGTCCAAATGTCAGGGATTTACTGAGTCTTCCTGCCTTTTTGGGAAGCTACAGGGAGTGTGTGGAAAAAGGCATTGTGTGACCGTTGTAGTCTTACAGATCTATCCAGTCTTTCTGCCTTTAAAGAACGTATTTCGCAGTCTTATACACACGCACACACACACACAAGCAGGATTTCTAATTTAATGTGTTGTATGGTTGTTTTATAGAATATTTATTGTTTAAATTTCTTCAATTTAAATTTAAATGGTAATTTTTGTTTAAAAAAATGTTTTGTTTATGTAGTTTCATTGTATTTGTAATGGGATGAATATATAATTCATATAATTATTAAATAACGTTATGCAGTTTTTTAGAAACCCTGCAGTGATGAAGTTCCTTCGTCCAAAAGACATGCTGAATCAATGGCTTTCTGTGTGCACAATACGCGGGCGATGACCTCATAGCTCAGGATGACCCGATCCCCCCGGGCTACCCCTCTTGTGGATGCGATACCCAGGCAGCCAGAGGAGTCAAGACAGGGTTCAAGAGTCGTGACTGCTGACAGCGTGTGTCAATATCTTCCGGTACTGGCTGACTTGATGCTATCTTGAGTCACTTATCTAGACCAATTGAAAAACTCTTAGATGAAGCCAACTTAGGTGTCTTGTTATTTTTCAAAGGTTAACAGTAGAGGAACTAGACAAAAGTGAAATTATGAATTTAAGAGGATTTGCAGAAGACTAATAATATCAGAGGACACCTGTGGTGCCTCTCTTTCTAACATTGTGCGCTTATGCTCACATTTGTTTGAGTGGAGTGTATGTTTGCCAAGCTTAGATTCTCATACTACATCTCCGTCTATAGAAATGTTTTCTCTGCAAACCACAGCACACATGTTGCCTGAAAAGGTTTGACACTGAAACGTATTTTTTGTGCTCCCAGTGTTTAAACTGTATAATTAGGAGTTAAACAGCTGTATTTGCATCTCGCATGATTGGATTTTGTACCTCGCTGGTGGCCACAGCCGTTTTAGGTTTTCAGCAAGCTTTTGCTGTGATACGCCGTGAGTGATCACACGCCGCGTTTACCGTCGCCTGCTACTCCTTACATTCATTATGCTTTAGCATCACCTGGCACCAGGCATTTGTGGCTCCTGCAGCTCTGGCGGAGTGTAAGCTACACCTTCCCAGAAGCTATACAATGCTTTGCTGAGATGACAGGGCCCTTCCGCAGCACTGGAGACGTAGGTCCTGGTTGTGCAGTCCGTTTCTACGGAATGGAGCACTGTTTGGACTGACAGACGGCCCTGGAGTGTGTAGCTCTCAGCTCCACAGGGCAGAGGGCTGTTCCTGTTCCTCACATGGATGTGAATTTTCATCTGCTATGCATGATTGGGTCTTGGCTTTCTATGGCTGCTCCTAGCATCATGTTTTGTTTTCTTTATTCCTATCCCTCCTTATGTTTGTATTCCACTCCTGGTATCCATTTTCACTGTTTTTAAAAGTTAACACAGCAACATGCCTTTGGGGCCAGGGCTGTATTGTTTACCCGTCTGCTTCTGAAAGCCATACAAGTGCTGCAAAGGGGTTTGAAGGAGCAAGGTGAAAACTCCAACAGGTAGTATCATTTGTTTGAAAATCGAGAGACATGGCATCTTATGGCCACTGTCTTCCATCCACTAATCTGGATGACATTTGTTGGAAGGCATTTGTCCTGAGCTAGACGCACAGTTCTCACATAAGCTGTCTAATATAGAAAGAATCAGTATGTGTGTGATATTAATGAAGAATATAAGGCTGGAAGCTTGCAGAGAATGTCAGGCTTGGCTGAGCGCAGTGCGCTAGAGCCAGGGACAGTGAACACCAGACTCACAGGGGTATAAAACCCAGCACCACCTTCAGACGTTCTGTTTTCATGGGCTCCACTTTGCAGCGTGTCTGCAGCTGCCGCCTTTGCCAGCCTATGACCTTGTCAGGTGGTTCTTAATGATTCTCCTCGGCTGCGGACCCCATGCTAGAGAGCATCCAGGTAATGTGAACCGTTTCATTCTTTTTGTGGCGGCTCAGGTGTTTGCCTTGTTCTTTATTACTCTGAGTTGTTATTGGAAAGTTCTGTGTTTTTTTGGCAAACAGATCATTACTCTGAGAGTTAGAGGAGTTTCCAGATCCAGAAGTTCAGCTTGATTTGGTTTATGCCATGATAGAGCTGCCTTATTTCTAAGAGAAACATCAGAATTTCCACCGTGTGGATTTGGGTGGAATTGATTTTTTTATGACTAGGTGATTCATTTAGAGGCTAAGAGAAATAGCTTGCAGGCCATCTTGGAACACTTGTTAACCTGCCCCCCCACCCCATTTTTTCCCTCTTTATGGCATCTTTGGACACCCTACTGTCACCTGGCGGTTGGGCTAGCAGATGTTCTGGAAATGCGAGAGCAAGCTTGTCGCTCGCACTCAATCAGTCTTAGAGAAACAAATAGGCTTTTGTGTTTGCTTTGGTTATCGGGTCTCGCCAGGACAGCCTCCTTTATTGCGTTACATTTTATCTGTACAGCAAACATCCGCTATGAAGGAAAGCCTGTCAGTAAAGTTTTTGCAGCTCTGTGGTTAAGTGACTTACACGTGGAACACGGCTGAGAACAAATGTTCAGCGGTGTTTCTGTCTTTCGTGATCCTGTGCGACCTCTTACACTTTATTCTTGCTGTTCTCCACGATGGCCAAGTGGCTTAGTGTGGCAGGACACAGGGCCTGAGTGGTGGGTGACTTGAACTCAGAAAGCTATGCTTGTTGATTCTTTCGCCAACAATTGGAAGATAAATGGATGGGTATGCAGAAGCACCTTTAATACAGCAGGAGTAGGGTGTTGTGTGATGCGTGAGCTTGGCAAGGAGAGATGCACTTCCAAAGCGGCCAGCTGACCCCCACAAACATGTGAGATGGAGAGGTCTGCTTGGTAGCGTGTGTGGTATGAAGGAGGGTTCGTATGCTGGAAGAGGCCATCTCTGTGGTCCCTGTCATTGGTGTTTAAAAAGTGGGGGTGTGCGGGGGTGTGCGGTGCTGGGGGAGCGGGCCGCGGTGGGCAGGCCGTCCCTCCGCTTCCTCTCGCCAGCATGTGTCTGTACTCAGGGAGGATGCTGGGGGATAAATTTAGACCTGCAGCTCTCCTTCCATCTGCTGCCACTCGGTTTAGGCCCGTTTCCATAGGAACCAGTGCTGGGCTCCCTTAAATGGGAGAGAAGGAAAATGAAAGGCGTTTTGGAGGTTGCAGGGGTTTTGTTGTTCTCCAAGCACATACTAATTCTCTGTACGCCTCCTTATCTCCCTCTCAGATCCGTGCCGGACTGTTGTGGTCACTGTTTTGAATCGGACCCGCTCCTGTGGCACCGGGGTTCTGTGCCTTCGGAAATTGGCAGCGTAAATCCACGAGCTCCTCGCCGATAGCTCGCGTCGTGACCATTGTTTAAACTGTCTGAATGGAGACGACGGGAGGCTATATTTAGCAAGACTGTGGAGCGGTGATTAGGCTGCCGGCTGGTGGTGCTTGGTTGCTACCAAAAAACGGGTCACCGCCATGAGAAATATTCTGCACCTGAATCAAGTGCAAGTTTCAAAATGCATGCTGGCCATTCAGGGGCGCCCAGAATCCTACAGGCTGGGCTGGCAGACTGTGGCATCTCACTGGATGCAGTGTTTATGGTATTCTCCTGTCAGAACATGGGACACATGACCAGGGGGTCTGTTGGTGATGCAGAGGACCTTGTGGGGGAGATATGGAGTTATGGATGTCTGTGGTCATATCATGGTATTGGATGCAGTATTTTGTATTTGTTAGCTAGAGTTAACTAATCCATTTAAAGGTTAAACGCATAACTCAGTGGTAACTACATTTTACCTCTATCTGCTGGTGCTTTGACCACCATTGCTCATTCGATGATAATAGTCACAGCGCAGGGGAGAGCATGCATCACAGTGGCGTCCCCGAAATAGCGTATCCCCGCTGCCCAGGCTCCTCCGGCCCTCGTATCAAAAGCTGAGCCAGTTCTGCCAGAAACTTCTAGAAATGAAATCCAGGTCCCGGTCTGTGAACAGATATTTATATCCATCTGCAAGGTACAATTAGCATGTGCAGAGCAAGGTGACATTTCTGTTGTCAGATCTGCTAACGTCGCCTCCGCCAGCCGTGTGAAATGTGCAGGGGGATCTGCCAGACGGCTGCGCCCGCTCAGGTCGCCTCCGCGGAGCTGGCGTGAGGCTCCTGGGGAGCGGGCATGGTGTGCCGCTGAACACAAGGCCCGGAAAGAGGATAGGAAGCGGTTATTACCCGCCACAGCGTACTACTGGATGGTAAAGTCCATACAGTGGTAAGCCTATGAGGCTACCGGGTACGGAGGAAGCTGGCTGGGGGCGTGCTTGGGGGTGTGCTTGGGGCTGCCCTGCACCGTGCTGCCAGACCTTTGTCACGACTGTCCTGTTTCAAACATCCATGATGCTTAACAACTCAAACTCTACCAGTGGTCTGGCATAGTAGAGAACCATGCTTTAGTAATTAGCTCAAAAGCCAGTAACTAATTCACAACCCACACTTAGAAGACAGTAAACCTGCTTTTCAAAACCCTGCAGGTAATCTAAGTTCACTCTTTAGCACCCCATGACTAGGCTAAACTCACCCATTAACTAGTCCCAAGGCACTCTTCAAAACACATTAATGTGTCCAGGTTCACCCCTTAGAAATGACTAACCAGTCAAGAAACTTTATCACAGGTCTCAACTGTTTAAATGGGCTCCTAGTACTGGTAACTGACCGGCTCTTCACACAACAACTTTCCGCTTCCCCTTACACATGTGCAGCTCCCTGCACCCAGGAAAACGTCAGCCGCAGTTATCGTGGGAGTACCTCTTCATTCTTACATGAATACAGATTTGAATCCCACCATGACGAAACTCCAAAACTGATTACATTCATCACTATGTGCAACTTCCTTAAAATATGTACTTTAATTACTTCTTAATTAAATTAGATTCTTAATGAGATTGTTCACACAGAGGCGGTTGTGAGTTAAAATACCATTTGAGACATTTGTAGTGTTTGTTCCTACAAATCTAGGGATACTTGTTCACGTTGACGCACAGACATGCAGACACACACACAGACCTGTACTCATATCTTTGTGGGGACTCTCCATTCATTTCTGTGGGTAAACCCTAATCCCAACATGATGACCTTAATCTCTATCTAGCCCTAACCTTAGCCATAAGTAACCAAACAAGGTACAAGTCTTTTGGCATTTCACCAAAAAAATGATCCCAGCAACATCAAATAACAGGTTTTCTCATCACATTGTGGGGACAATTGGTGAATTGGTAATGCATATCTCTCTCTCTCACACATACACACACACACACACACACACACATACACACACACACTGCTGCCAATTTGCGCTGCATGTGTGATGAAGTCCGGGCTTCTTGCTCCTCGCACCTCCTCACCGCACGGGAGGTGCTGCTGTCTTGTGGGTCGCCGAGTCGCTTGTTATCGTTTCGAAACAGCTCATTTGCATCCCGCACACCCCCGCTGATTCGCTTTACATGAGTGTATCTTGCCGAATTCATCCGTGTGTATAAAGCCATCCATCCATCCCTCCATCTATCCCTCAATCCATCCTCCAGTACAGTATATGTCAATATATACATTGGCGGTGTAAAGGTTTGCTGTTGGGTATCAGGCATCCTGTGCTTCAACCTCTTGGCTGCCTGCTTCATCTGCATCCTCAGAAAGCTGCTCCTGCTGCCTGCAGGATGATGCTTCGGACTCTGTGGGACCCTGAGGCTTTTTGGCTGGACAGTCTTTTTGAGCAGCTCTAATACAGCTCGGATACAGCCGGCTTCTGAGCACCGTGGCTGGGATTCAGAAATCAGAGCTGCCGGCAGCCCCAGGCCCCAAGCCCCGGGCCACTCTGCATATGGTGGCCGCATGCTCTGTGTGTGTGTGTGTGTGTGTGTGAGAGTGAGGGCTCTCTCTCTCCCTCTGAGAGATGCTGAGAATTAGGGGATAAGGGGAAAGAGACAGAAGGAGGGCAAGTGAGTGCCGGCCTCCCCGCGGACCTCTTTCGCTAGCCGCTGGCCGCAAGATCTCCCCGCTCTGCTGACTGTGCACCGCCGCCCCGCTGCTCACTCTCACTTCCTGCTCCCCCCCCCAGTCACTGCCATCCTGCTGTCTATGGCAGAGTTGAAGGCAGGACAGGCTTGATGGAGGATGGTGTGCAGGGCTCTGTGCAGCATTGTCTTGCCACATGCCAGTCACTGATACCACGCTGACTGACCTCCTTTTGGACTTACACTGCATCACTGGTGGAGGAGAGAGTTTGGTATTGTGGGGGATGCGACTTAATCATTTACATGTAAAGGTCTATTTTTTTGGGGCAGGTGAATGAAGGCAAATTAAATATTAGGGGGGAACACATGCCCTCCATGTCCCCTGCTTCCCACGTCCCTGCACTGGATGTTAGCAGTAAAAAAATGGCAGATCCTCCCCGGTATAAATGAAGTGCGCAGCTGTGTTCAGTGTGCTTTCACTTTCTGGCCTGGGCCGGTGTTGGTGGTTCAGCCATACGCGTCAGAACGGAACTAACATGGGCTGGGGGGGGGGAGGTGATGCGTCTCCCACCGGTGTCCCATAAACAGAGGCTGAAACAGAGGCCCCCACTTTCAGGTAACATTTGAGTGGCTTGTGTGTGTATATATGTTTGTGTCTGTCTGTGTGTGTGTGTCTGTCTGTCTGTGTGTGTGTGCCTATGTGGGTGTGAGCGTATGACTTTCTGCCTGACTGCTGGCCCCAGCACATGTTCGTGGTGGTTAAGGTCACGGGTCCCTGCTCCGTGGATTTGTGCATGCAAGCACCAGCCCACCCACCCCCCAGCTCTGTGGGCTTCCCCATACTGGGGCTCAGAGCTAAAGTAGCATGAATAATTTAGCTGCTCTTCGTGCTGCCCTAAACCATCCTAATCGGTCCGTTTAAGGGGCGCGCGTGTCAATGGGATGCCGAGGATCATTAAGTCCCGCCTGCCTGCGGCCGGCAGCAGACGGAGAGCGTGTGTGAGGATCCCTCCAGAACCAGCTGCTGCCCCAAACACACCCCCCTCTGATCCTCCCTCCCGCTCCCTTCCTTGGACCACACAAAAGAAGCAATGGCGGCCCGAGTGGGCGCGGGGGGGGATGTTGCCATGACGCAGCGGCACGTGACCCGCACGTGCCCGACACACTCCCCCCTTGCATTCCCGCGCTGTGACAGATCTCGCACTGGGGGCCCCCTCTGGCTGACTGCATGGACCAGTGGAGCAGACAGAATGCAGACTGTGCCACCTGGAGGTGGGGGGGGGGGGCTGCTCCATGTCATGTTATTGAACATGTTTTTTGCATACAGACACACGTGTTATTATACGTGTATTTTTCAGGTACATAAACAATTGCTGATAGAAGCAAAATAAAGCTTAAAAGCACCACTTACGAGTGATGGAAATACTGCCGTTTAATATCATATTACCATATTTTTGTATGGAGATTATGTACCCCATCAGTACCCCTGTGTTAAAAAGGAATGAACTATCTATCTCATGTGGGGCCATAATATTAAATATGTCAAAAATGCTCCCCCTTAGATATGGCTTGATCTGTTCTGAAAACTATAAAGTGATAATGTATAATATAAATTGAGGAATAAAGTTTGTCCATTAACCACTGGTTCACCGTGTTTGAAGGGTATGAGTTCGACCCAGCCTACATCAAACCTGAGAGAGAGAGAGTAACATTAGCATATACTGTCACTCTGAGCTGGTGATCAGTGCTTAAGTGAGAAATGCTTCAAATATTCGCAGCTTTACGGTATCCTGGTTATTGTTAGGATTATTTTGTATGGTTTCCTGTTTTTATTCCTGTTCCCTTTGCGGGACCTTGTGTGTCTCCATTCTTCTCCCATAGCCACTTATCCAGTATGGAGTCACAGTGAATCTGGACATTCAAGTGACTTCCAGTGTGCTTTGTCATTAATGTAACATAGCCAGCATCAACACAGCAGTTTTTCTACACAACAATAAGTGTGACTAAAAATGAATCCTACATGATGAAAGAATCCTGTCAGTATTTCACACATGTGTTACGTCGATACTCACTGCTGTGTCGTGAACAGATGTTGGGAAAACAAACTCAGTCTTGAAACAGTCTGGCGATAAAGGCAGATTCCGGGGAATCGAGGGCTGGGGGGGGCTGGGGTGTCTGTTTTGGCAGTCACATGAGTAATGAAGCCAGAATCCAGGAAACACACGCGAAGCTCACAGAACCAGGCTTGTTAAAAACTCGTCACGCTGCCACGCAGCCTCTGCTGCTTCATCCGGAGCCGTTGTCATCCACGGAAGTCGGCATTCTGTATAGCGATGGGGACTTTGAATAATTTACCATGTGGAGTGGGCAAGTTCTCCTCCAGCCCGCCCTCTGTGTTTCTGGAAGAGGTGAAAAACTGGCATGTAACATCTGGCAAGGTGGCGGGCTCGGGAGCCGGCCGATGTGATAGCCAGTGGGACGGGCTGGGAATTACACCATGTGCGCTGAGGGGGTAGTTCTGAAAAGGAGGTCGCTGGATTCGGGCCCCTACCCCAAAATGCTGCCAGAGATGCCCAGGACCGCACCCCTGGGGGATCGATTAGCTGAGGAATGTACCAGGGATAATGACCGCGAGGGACGTATGACTGCTGAAGCTGTGCGTAATGTTTATGTGGTGACATTGCCACCCTGACTGCCTGTGTGAGGGTGTGTGGCTGGAGGCGTTTGTGGCGTTTTTAAGTGCAGATGGTCTGCTGATACTCTTTGGGTCATTCTCCTCATTCTTCTTTTCTGTACGCCCTCCTCTCTCATTCTCTTCCCCTTATCTACAGCTCCCCCTAGTGCCTGAATGCTGCTGTGCTGGGAGCACTGTCCGGAAACCCCTTTCTGCTCTGCTTATTCATTTCGCTTTTGCTCTCCAGGAAAAAGTGGGGGGGGGGGGGGGGGCTGCTTTCACGGTTTTCCAGAAATCAGATGAGGCCCCAAATGCCGCGTTCCAAAGAGAAACTGCGGTTCGTT
>JAODKC010000137.1:26763308-26777767 GCA_026777985.1 Mormyrops attenuatus | reverse complement strand
CCCCCCCCCCCCCCCCCCCCCCCCCCCCCCCCCCCCCCCCCCCCCCCCCCCCCCCCCCCCCCCCCCCCCGCGCCCCGTTTGGAGTGGCCAGGTGTCTATGGGAAGGCCTCTTGCCGTTTTGCTTCAGACATCAGCCAGAGGGTTCAATGCTCGGCAAGAACTATAATTCATATGTAGACACTGAGGTATTGACAGTGCCAACATCTCTGACTCACCTTCAAAGGCATCTTAATCTAAGGCATTGCCCGATGAGGTTTGTACAGGATTGGGTAGATTGAATTGATACTCAAAGTGAGATCCAATACTGTAAATCCAGTAACTGTTGTTTTAGAACTTAAAAAAAATATTTTCTTGGCAGATGCTGTTTTGAAATGTAGTCCAGTTTTACTGTTCTACATGACTGCAAAACTGAAAGATATAATAGATAAAAAAAATAGTAATGTTAAAATAATTACAACTGAGAAATCAATATTAATTTAACAGAATTATGGGCACCATCATTAGTAGTGTGGGATACTGCCTTCATGGCTAAACTACACCCAGATCTTGACTCTGATAGCAGAGAAAATCTCTCCTGGATTGGCATCGGATGCTGGCCGATGGATGTGGAGAGGATGAAGAATTTTTCCTAGAAAACATAAGAGGATCCAGCCGGGAGCTTTAGCGATGTCATAGGAATCTGTTGTCCATTAATTCATCTCGTGTAGTTGTGGGTTGACATCTTATTGTTATCAGTAAATAGTTTTTTGTTTCAACGGTATAGGATGTAGCAGGAAATGATGGGAAAGATTCAGATTCAAGATTCAAGTTTGTTGCATAAGATATTGAAATTCATTCGCTGTGATATTTTACCCTTGTTTTAATGTGTAGAACCTCTCATATGGTAATTCAGTCATTAGTGTTTGTACATTGCGAGCAGTACAAGGGAAACGAATTGAAAAACATCAAGCACATTCAGGGATATACCTTCAGATTTAACCTGGAAAAGGCTATTTCCCTTTGGGAGTGTGAGTCATGTGACAGGTAAATACCAGGTATAATAATAACTTACACTATGAGATGATCTACTCTATTCCGTGTCTGTTTTCACAGAACCAGTGAGGTGACAATCAGCAGCGGAAAGCTGAGACGGATCTGAGAAGAAAGTTGCTGTGTGCATCTGGACCGTTGTCTGACCGTGGACTAACTCTAAGACCAGTCCAAAGGAGGTGCTAATAAGCTAGATATCTGCAGAAAACCATGGGAAGACCAAGATGCAAAAGGATCATCTGCTCGGCGCTGGGTGATGGATTGCTACAGTCTGCTTGGATATTA
The DNA here is from genome assembly GCA_026777985.1 of Mormyrops attenuatus. Taxonomy (NCBI): domain Eukaryota; kingdom Metazoa; phylum Chordata; class Actinopteri; order Osteoglossiformes; family Mormyridae; genus Mormyrops; species Mormyrops attenuatus. Next base: position 26,776,453 of record JAODKC010000137.1, on the reverse strand, counting down.
CTCTTAGCCCCGCTTTGATGGTGTCCATTTATACTGTTGCATTGAGGCCTTTGCCATAGATGATTTAAAAAGAAACTTATGAAATTTTAATAATTATAAAGTGAAACAAAGGAAAGAAGAAGAAACCTTTTTCACTAGACAAAAAGAGCTCTTCAGACACCCTCTGGCTGTTTTTTTTTGCAGAGCCTTCTCCATGCCATTATGTACTGGGAGAGCTCTGCAGCTTTGTGGCTAAATCAATGAGGCTGTGTGGTCTGACTAAGACAGAAGCATTCCCAGTGTTTATTTAAGGCCTCCTCCCCACTCTATGGAGGCCGAGCATAGCCAGCCGACCGGTGGGGAGCGGTCTGCAGGGCAAGAGCATCCCCTGTCTGAGCATCCCCCAGAGGACCATCTGTCGCAGCTTCAGCAGCTGCAGCAGGCTCCCTCCCGACCTCCTCATGGCTCTCATGGTCGACACCATCACCGGCAGCCTAAGCGTAGTGACCTAGAGCGGCAGCTCCTCCGGCTGCAGCATCAGTCTTCTACCTCTGCATCAGCACCAACGTGGCAGATTGCAGGTGCCCCAGGTCCCTCTGGAGGGAACTTTCCCACAGCCTCTCAGTCATCTTCTTCTACTCAAGGCTTGCATGCCCAGGTAATCCCATCACAATGCAGCCAAGAAGTCCAGGAGGGTGCCCCACCCAGGCGCGAACGTAAGCCCCAGAAGCCAGGAAAGTATGTATGCACTTACTGCGGCCGTCCATGTGCCAAGCCTAGTGTTCTCCAGAAGCACATTCGCTCCCACACTGGAGAGCGCCCCTACCCCTGTGTCCCATGCGGATTCTCCTTCAAGACCAAGAGCAACCTGTATAAACACCGCAAGTCCCATGCCCACCGGATCAAGGCAGGGTTGGCTACCAGCAGGGAGGACTATAGCTTAGGTGGACCTGAGGGGGGTGCTCTGGGGGAGGATCCAGAAGAACCCACAGAGGGAGAAAGCACAGACTCAGAAGATGAAACAGGACAGCATGCCCCAGTGTCCTCCCAGGAGAAGCTGACCTCACAGAAGAGTGGAAGCACAGAGACACCAAACTTAGAGGAGCCACAACGAGCTGATGACTCTCAGGCAGTTAAACAGAGGCTAGCCATGAGGTTAAGTGAGAGGAAACGTGTGCCAGTAGCTTCCTCAGATGATCCACCTTCCTCCCTGGGCCCTGGAAGTAAGGGTAGTACAGAGTCAGGTTATTGCTCCCTTTCTGGGAGCACTGAGCTGTCCCAGGTGAGCCCTCCAAATACCAATGCCAAAACCTATGCTGAAATAATTCTGGGCAAGTATGGACGGCTGGGGCAACAGCAAAGGGGCCCTCATCACCAACACCTTCAGCCCTCTTCCACTTCTTCCTTAGGGCAGGAAGAAAAGACTATCCCTTTTACGGTGCCTAAGACACAGGTCATAGAGCACATTACCAAACTTATTACCATTAACGAAGCTGTAGTAGACACCAGTGAAATCGACAGTGTCAAGCCCAGAAGGTCTTCCCTCTCCAGAAAAAGCAGCATAGATCCCAAGTCAGAAGCACTTGGACCCAGTAGCAGCAGTGCTGTTCCTATGAGTCTTGGTTGCTTTTCAAGTGAATCCCTCCGTCCCAAGTTCCCCAATGTCGATTTGATGGCTGGTCAGGCTTCTACAGTGCCTCTCCTAAGAAGCCACTCAATGCCTTCCTCAGCAGGCCAGGCCGATTCTGCCACCACTTCTCGCAATTTCCGTCTCAGTCATTCGTTTGACGAAAGGCAAGCTGTGGTAGCAGAGATGCGTGTAGGCCACCATCACCGCATGCTGAAGCGCCAGCCCGCAATTGAGGTACCGCTTGGAGCAGAGTTCATCCCTGAGGAGAATGCTCCCTCTGATTCACCCTCTGTCACCCCTCTGACATCTGACCCAAGCCGAAAGCAGCGGCGTGGGCCCAGACTTTACGAGTGTGAAGCCTGTGGTACCCGGTGTAAGAAACGAGAGAGCTATGAGTCACACCGTCGCAGTTTCTGCACGGCACGCCAGCCTGAGGAACCCAAGAAGGGACCGGAGAGCAGCACTTATCGAGAGGACAGACCTCAAATGATGCATTATAAATTCAAGGCTATGGCAATGGCTGTGCGCAAAAGGAGGAAAGAGGAGAGTCTGGAGGAGGATCCTCCCAGCCCAGGACCAGCGGCTGTTTCAATTCCACTTAGTGCCCCTACCCCTGTACCGGGACGAGAAGATATGTTCGAGAGTTCTTTGAGCACTTCCACACAAGTGGATCCAGACAGAAGAAGCATTTGGAAGGAGATCTCTGTGATCCAGCACACCAGCTCATTTGAGAAGCAGGAAAGTATGTCTATGGAAAGCCAAGAGAAAGAGGATAAACTAATTAGCGTGCCACTGCCTTCTGTGGAACACCAGTTACCGCTGCCACCGAAAACTCAGCAACAGTCACCGCCGAAACCACACCCAATATCCCGCTTGGTTCGCCAGCATAACATTCAAGTGCCAGAGATCCTTGTGACTGAAGAGCCAGATGCAGACATGGTGCCGGTCCCAACCACAGCTATAACGTCATCGGCTAAGGAACCAGAGAAGGTGGAGGAGTTCCAGTGGCCTCAGAGAAGTCAGACTTTAGCCCAGCTTCCAGCTGAGAAGCTGCCACCAAAGAAGAAACGCCTTCGACTAGCTGAGGCAACCCAGTCCTCTGGGGAGTCAAGCTTTGAGTCAGTCTCACTGCCACGCAGTCCCAGTCAGGAAAGCAGCATATCTCATGCCTCTAGCCGGTCTGCTTCCTTTGAGGATTCAGGAAAACCTGACTCTGAGGTGGCTTCAGCTGGTGCTTCCAGAGGCTCCCAGGGTTCCCACATGCTGACTGTTCCTTCTGCCTCACACCAGCATCATCATCCTCATCGGGAGATGAGGCGCTCGGCTTCAGAGCAGGCCCCTGCGAGCACCCAGCACCCTGCCCAGATCGTCGAAACTCGGAGCAAGTCCTTTGACTATGGTTGCCTCTCCCCACAACGCTCCTCCACAACCTGGAGAGAGAGACGGAAGTGCCTCCTGGTGAAACATGCCACACTGGGGGAGCCGGATCAGGAAGATCAGCCTGCTGGTCCTTCTGCCAAACCTGGAACTTCTCTGGTCTGCCTGTCCTACACTACTCATCCTGCTCCATCTTCAGGTTCAGAGTCCAGCATGGCACACTCCTCCTCCAGGCATAGCCCAGATTCTTTAGCAAAGTCTAAAATACAGCTTCTTCAACCCTCACTGCCTTCTCTCTCCCAGTCAGTTTATCCCCAACATACACAACCTCCAGAGACATTTCCCCAAGGACAGCTAGCTCAGCTCTTACCTGCCACAACAGGCATCACTGATGTCCCATCTGCTCAGATCATCCCAAGAGCTTATTTGCATACTGCTCCACCCCCACTCCACACAGCTCAGCTCCGCATTGCAGATCACTTGGGTCTTCCTCTTCAGCCCTTCTCATCACTCCTTCCCTTGCAGTATCCAACTGGTGCTGCCCAGGCCCTCTACCTCCCCATGCCGAGTGGACTAACCCTTCAGGTTCCCACAGAGCCCTTTCGGGAATCCAAAGAATCTTCATCCTCTTCGCAAACACCCATCCCCTATCATCACCAACCTCACCATCCTCGCCCAATCATTGCTCCCTGTCTAGAGCAGCTGGCACCAGTGGTGTCACTTGTGGTGCCAGTACGCCTCCAGACCCACATTCCCACCTATGCCAGTGCAATGTACACCACCCTTTCTCAGATCCTCGTAACCACCCAATCCCATGAGCCCATCTGCTGCTCCGCTATGGTTCTCATGAGCAAGCTAGAGGAGCGAACACTGCAGAGCCCATACTTAACAATCCCCACTTCAAAGAGTTACCTGCCAATGACCCTGCCTTTGGAATTGGAGCTCAGGATGGGTTCAGAAGAGGGATGTGGGTCAACAACTGTGGGTGGGAACAAGCGCATGCTTTCCCCAGCTGGAAGTCTGGAGCTCAGTACTGAGGCACAGAGGCAACAGAAGCGTGTGAAGGAAGAAGAGGAGAAGGAAGACAGTGAAGGCATCAGAAGAGGAGGTGATGGAGAAAAGGCTAAAGACGAGGTGGCTATTGAAGCTGCTCTGGTGCATGAAAGCAAAGAGAGGGTGGAGGAAGCAAAGGAAGAGGAGCCAAAAGAAAAGGGCGAGGCAGCACCAGAAGAGGCGGCGCCCTCCAAGGAGGAAGAAGTGGAAGACAGCATAAGAATCCGGGCCTTGAGTCCAGAAAGCCGCAAGGGGCCATCGTACCATAGCCTTCATACCACCACCTCGGTCAGCTGGTGCTACCTGAACTATGTGAAACCCAACCCATCCCCCCAGAGGGACGCCCAGGCTTCTGTGTACTCCTCCTGGTGTGTCAGCATGCACAACCCCAACCTACCTGGCCTTTCCACCAAGGTGGCACTTGCACTGCTGCGCTCCAAGCAGAAGCACAGCCTGGAGACCTACACCACAGCCATGGCACCGCAGCCCACTGATGGCAAGCTGGTTCCGGCCAATGCCAGGAAACCACGTATGACTGAAGTAAGTCTAACAGGCATCATGTTTAGGTTACACTGTTGACATCATGCTGCAAACTATTATTATTATTTTTTAATTTTTTTTTTATCAAAATCAGTTTTCCCCCCCAGTCAGTTGTAGAATGTTGTGTCAGCTACTTGCTTCATACTGCTCTGTCGGCTTATTGAGCTATAGCACACCTGGGGGAAAGTGCTATTCCCTTGATTCCATCCACAGCTACCCAGCTGACTGTAGATGTTGTGGTTGAGCACTTACAGCCAGAGAAACCCAGCCCTCTGACTTGGGCTCAGCCATATTGGAGAAAAAATCATATTGTGATATTTGAAATTTTGGTGATAAGAATTGTAATATTTACCAATATAAACTGTAGCCAAATAGAATGTATTATCTTCATAAAGAGTGTCAGATAAGTTGGTGGTGTTGCTGTGAGTTGTGCCAACAGACACAAAGTGGTGCCGAAAAATTACTTGATTTTGGTCAACATCGTCTCTGTGGAATCTGAAATATTCTATACAACGGAAGACAAATGTCTTTTGGGCACTAGATCTTGTTTGCTTTTTTGCTCCTGACTAATTTTTGTAAAATTTCTTACAAATGCATGCAGAGCTCATGCAAAAGTAGAGGCAGTAAACTTTAGAGTGATGTATTAAGATATAATAGATATATTGATGATCATGCACGTCTAATCATCGCAGAGGAACGCAGAGCTGTGTTTGCCCGCTGGGCCTCCCTACTACCACAGCAGGGGCCGATCCCTAGTCCCTCTGATAGAGCACATCACACTTTACATGCACATGCCATAGAATTCTATAAAAAAGGTACTTTAAACGCACATGAGCTCAACAACAAAAAATTCTATAGTATTAAACTACATAGTAAAACTATGTATCTGTGTTTATGTCTGTGTTGGAGGAAGCTATGTACACCCACTCCTGGTTTAGTGACTACGTCAGGTAGCGACCATTACAAACAATAATAAAGAAACATCATTTCTAACCAATGTACAACCAATGCACGCATTTATGACCAAATTATGTACGCTTGCCAACAACAAGAGTGAGAGTAATGCTGGCGTAACTGTACAAGAATTTTATCTGTATAAAATGGCAGCAACCATCAAACTTGGCAGCGTGAGGCACAGTCGCAGTGACGCCTAGCCAATCGTGATTTTCACTTAGCGACCATTTCACTTAAATCTTTAATCTTTTCTAAATTTACCTTAATTCCTCCAGCTATCTATCCAGCTGTGTTAACCGTTGTGATCTTAATTTGCTGTGTATTAACGCATCAGCTAAACAATTATGATAAATACATAAGGGATATAGCTTTGGTAGGTGGCAGTGTGTCCTCTAGAACTTGGGAGGTGCACACTAATGAGCTGAAGCTTTCATTGCAAGCACACTTATACATTAAGTTTCATGCATTTCCCTATGGGATCAATAAAGTTTTTTCTGATTCTCATATGTAAGCTTTACTTAGAGCTCCGTGTTGCAAAGCACAACAGCAGGAGTGACATATTTGTGCGAGTCACATACTTGTAGGAGTGACAAATACTTGTGCCAGTAAGATAAACTTGTAGATGTGACATAGACTTGTGTGAGTGAGTTTCCCCCTGTTCTCATCATTTCTGTACTATGTGGTGTAGAGGAGAGCCACTGAAGTTGTCTTTGTTTGTCCTGAGTATAGGTACGAGACACACCTCCCCACACCCCCTTTGAAGTGAAGGGGACACCTCCACCTGAGAAGGAGGAGGAGAAGAAAGGGAAGCGGGAGGATGAAGTGCCCTCCACATCCAAACGTTGTGAGCCATCGCGTATCCGGATCTTCGAGGGCGGGTAAGCAAGTGAGAAGCAGAAAGAGACCCAGTGCACCCCAGTTCATTGTAGAGTCATTAAATAGTGATATGAAGTCCACTCCTTAAACCACCACAGTGTCCTCATGTTCTCTGTTAGCAAAACACATCAGCATCAGAATGAGTGGGTACTAAATTTGGGTTTTCTGAAAACTAGAAGGATGACTTTTGATATAGGTGCTTACAAAGATCATATTTTGAACATTAATCAGAAGCTTGCATCTCAGTTCTAAATCTTAGACTTAAGCTGCGCTGTGGATGCAGTCATTTTCCCCAGTTCTCACAGCAGGCTTTGAGCCAGGTAGAGGAAAGGAGGGCATCTTTGTTCACTGTGGACCCCTGTAGCTGGTGGTCAGGCATGGAAATACCTGCGGTTGTGAAGCTCTTCGGCTCAAGGGTAGAAAATAACTCGCCTCACAAATGGCCCTTAACAGAAGTGGAAGGATGTGTATGTTGTTTACATAGGTGGAGCAGGGTCTGCGTAGGAGTAACAGGGGTGTGTGTTGTTATGTCGGTCCCTCAGGATCCCGCCTGTAACATCTTACAGGTTCCACCTAGCCGCACCGTGTCACTTGATAGCATTGTTATTGCCAAGAGGTGTAGGTTACCTTTCCTGTTTTACACTGCTTTATCTGTATAAAATCAATTATTGGTTAAGATTTTACTTTAGTTGAAGCTATTCAATAAAAATAGCCTCGAAACTATCACATAAATTTAAGTTGAGCCCCAGGTTAATATCTTCTCCTGAACAGGCCAGAATTGTAAATCTTTATTTGGGGGGAATAATGTAAAAAGAAACATGTCGATCCCCACCCACATCCCATCTCAAAATCGCTGCTGAATCTCCTTTCCACGCTCTTTATTCAGTAAAGTGCCGCGAAGGTGTACCACCGAACGACTGCACCTGTTTTCGTTGGCTGGAAGTCACGTGTCCCGTTGAATTTCACCTGCTGTCGATGTTGCTCTCAGTGTTGGAGGTGTGGTGAAGATGTTTATGTTTATGGAGGTGTGGTGCACGCATCCTGACTGTGTGATGCTCTTGCAAATGAGTTCGGGGCCTCAACGCTCAGAGAGTAATCAGGGGAACAGCTTGGAAAATCAAAGCCGGGAAAGGTCAATTTATGCTGGCAAGACCCTCCAAGGGAGCCTTTGAGTGGGATAATGCTGGTAGAAGGGGAGGGGGTGTTTGAGCTGTTTTTAGGGTACTTATGCCTGGGTGTCCCTGTGACTGAGCTCAGCCGCAGCAGTAGTGTAGCTCTGGGTAGCTCTGCTGGTGTGACTGGAGGAACGTGACTACGTGTGCATGCCTGTGGCAGGTGCTGGAGCGTACTGCCGGGCCAACAGAGCTGGGTCTGTCGATGGCCTCAGCCCCACGTTGACTCCCTTTACGTAACGTGCAGCTGGACTCTGTTTACACAGAAAATTCAAATCCTCCGACCTTGCAAGGGGGAATACTGGAGCACTTTGAAGGTACTTTTTGAGAAAATTCTTTTCCAGCCAGGTCCTGCACAAGGAAAGTCTCTGTCCGTGTAGTTTTCCCCCAAATGGGATGGTCGCCTTTATCATTAAATTTATTTCTTGTCCTCTGCATTTCCTGAAATGAAACCGACTTCAGACCGAGGGAGTTATTTCGTACATGGAGGCGTGACAGGACAAGGGCTAGGGCAAAGAGGGACAGGAGAGCACAGGGCTGGGGAGGTGTGTGGTGTCCTGGGAGACGGGGGGTTAGGGTGAGCACATAATGAGGCCTGTTTATGCCGCAAGCCAGCGTCGACGCAGCGAAGCACAGGCTCCCTCCCCCTTGTCTCTCTCCTCAGACTTCTCTCCTATCTGCCTTCCTCTCCTGTCTCCCCTGTCCAATCTCCCTCCTGTCTTCCATCTCTGTTTCTTCTCACCTTCCTGTCCTCACTTGCCTCCTGTCCCCCCCTTTATTTTTCTGTTCGGCAATCCTTACCTTTTATTCTGGGCTCCCTCTCTTTCTTTCTCCCTCCCCCCCCCCCCCTCTCGCTCTCTCTCTCTTTGCAGTTCTCTCTGAAGCGCGGGCCAGACTCTGGGCACAGGAATACGCGCTGTCATCAGAGAGGTAGACCGCTCCCCGCTCGCTCCCCGCCCTCTCGTCTCGCCACCTCCGTATGTCCGGTCTTCCTCGCAGTTTATTCGTGTGCTGCAGGGACAGGAGAAGGCCCCGGTGGTTCCGGCTGTCCGCCGTGACACATCCCAATCTGGTGTCGTCGTGTAAATCTGTGTTCCTCACCTAGCAGGATATGTCCATCTTTCACATCAGCCCCACAGCAGCATAGCTGGTGGAGGGAAGGCAGCTGTTAGCCTCCAAAACCCTCGATATACTCGATAGAGCGGTAGCGGATGGGCTGACCTAGAATGGGTCCTGAACCACCATCATGGACAAAATGCTTGCCCTACATCAGGTCCAGATCTTGTCCCTGGGTGGAGAGGTCAGCACCACTGTCGGAGAGTAGCATTTTCCATGCTCCGTGACTAGTGGTCAAAGTGTTCTCGATGTACGCGCCTACACGCACATATGCACACACATCAACCAAACTGCTTTTAAGCAGTTGACCTCATTCTAACACTCACACAACCCAATTTCTATAAATACTCAGCAATCCAGTTTTATTATTATTATCATTATTATTATTATTATTATTATTATTATTACTGACTGTATGTTTTCATCCTGATACCTGAAGGCATAGGAGCATTTAATGCATATGAGCAAATGTGGTGGCTATATGCTGAGTGGTTTTCTCCCTCATTCACAGAACAGCAAGAGCCTCATCTATCAAACTCCAAAAATACATAAACATGAAAGGAAAAAAATGCGTACGCACAAAAAAATCACATCTGTCGTGCACCCATTTCCCCTCGGAACTATCATGTAGATGTGACCCTGCCCAGCCGCCGCCCACAAATGACCAGAAATGCTCAATGCAAATGAACTGTGGCTCACATAATGGGCAAATCAAGCCTTTCTAGTTGCAAGTCCAAAGACAGCGGCTATAAACAAATAACCAAGAAGAGAAATTTTGAACAGTGTGAGGTGGAGGCACGACAAAATAATATATTTGGGGGCGTTTTTCCAGATTTGTCCAAAATGTTGCATACGCCAAATTGTTACACTGCGGTAAAATACACATTTCTTCCTGCAAAGTTTTGTTTGATAAATCTGTGATTTTGTGAAAACATTGTGTATACACATTTCAAACATTTTTTTGTACACTAGTGGCCAAAATTGTGGAAACACTTCCAATTTTTAGAGATTGCAGAACTTGTTGCTCCAATTACTCATTTAATCGTCCAGTATATCTGTAACATTCTTTGACTATTTATAAACATTACTGCCAATATTTGCGTAATAAATTTTAAAGCGTAACACCAAAAATGGTAGGCGTTTCCACAATTTTGGCCACTAGTGTATTACGCAACTTTGATAAATGAGACTCCAGGTGTCTTGGGATTCTGCTGAGGTGGGTGTCATGTGGGGTTCGGGTCTCCTACTCCCCAGCGCCCCCTCTGGTGAGACCTGGCAGAGGTGGTGCTATAGTACGAACAAGGCCCTGTAACCCAAAGGCAGCTGATTCATGTCCCAGAAGGGTTCTGCAGTTGTGCTTTGGAGCATGTAAGCGTCCTGTTCCCATGAGCTCATTTTGCCTGAAAGGGTCAGTTTAGAGACTATCAGTGTAAGCAACAGTTCAGCTGGGTCGCAGTGTTCAGGCTGGCCTCCCCGTGCTGCCGTCCATCTGGACACCTCGTGTGGCGTCTGCAGGGACAGTTCGGCCTCGGTACTGACTCAACCGTGACTCACGGCACCCCCGCCGCTGCCACTTCTCCATGGCGAGAGCCGGCCCGTCCGTCAGAGCGCCTGGCACGTGTGACGGGTCACGCCTGAGAAGACTGAGATTCAGAGCTCTCTGGTGAGAGAGTGGTGGGGCTGTGGTTTGTTTGAGATGCTGCGCCCAATGAACAGTGAGTGTGGTGTCAGATGGCTCAGCTAAACTGCTGTCTGCTTGTTGTCCATGGCTGAGGGTTCGGTTGTAATCATGATCATTCAATTATAATAACCAAAAAAAGACTCCTAGAATGCCAAGAGTGATCCCACACTGATCTTGAATTTAACCCTATTAAATATTTACAGGAATTTATGGGTCATTCTGTTCTGACCAACTGAAAAAATACAAATATAGTTTTGTGTGTGTGTGTTTGTATGTACACTCAGTGTCAAAAGAAGTTAAGCACCCAGACAGAGTGGTGGAAATGAAATGAATCTGTACGTGGTGAAAGGTCATGTGACTGTATCACAATGATTATAATATCAGATCAAACGGACACCAGAGTTGTCAGTATGGGTACACTGCTGGTCCCATGTCAGTAGGGTGTGGCGCCCCCTGGGCCTGGATACTCGCGGTAATATGGTGCATAAGGGAGTCGTCCAGCCGTTGTATGCTCTCCTGCGGCAAGTCAGCCCACAGCTGTTGAAACTGGGCCTCCAGATCCTGCAGATTGGCACTGGGTCTGAGTTGATGTCTAAGCTGATCCCACACATGTTCGACTGGGGAAACATCGAGGGACCTGGCTAGCAACAGGAGGACCTCAACATGACGCAGGCAGTGTATAGACACACTTACTGTTTGTTGAAAGACTGTCTCAGGAGGGGTAAGACATGAGGACGTAGGATGCCACTGATGTAGCACTGTGCAGTCAGGATCCCTAGAATTACTACCAGAGATGACCTAAAGTCATACCCCTAGGCTCCCCAAACCATGATGCCAGGACTAATGCCGGTGTGTCTCATGGCCTCTCTTGGTGCCACCATACGCGCACAAAACGGTCATCCGTGGTTATGCAGAACCAAGATTCATCGATGAACATGGTACGATGTCACTCGTAATCAGCCCATGGCTCCCGGTTACGGCACCGCTCCCAACGCAGCCGTCTCTGTGCCGGTGTTAACGGCAGCCTACGCATGGGATGGTGAACCCATAGTATGGCTCATGCCAGTCGTCGAGACACAGTGTGGGATGGCACAGGGTGATGTAGAGAATCCAAATCCTGTGTCCGGATGGCAGCCGCAGATGTCATGGGGTTCTGTAATGCTTGGTACACAATACAACGGCCCTCCTTTGGTGTGGTCTGTCTTGGGCAACCAGAACCTTCACGATGTGTGTGGGTGCCCTCACGTGCCCATTGGTTCCAACATCGGGTGACTGTGACATCTGTATGCCCCACATGCCGGGCAATTGCACGATACGACCCCCCCGGCCCCAAGCAAACCCACAATGTGACCCCTATCAAACTCCATCAAGTGTTGGTAATGCTGTCTAAGGCGTCTACGAGGCATCCTCTGTGTCTGGTGACTAGACCTGCCAGCTCCTTGCAAATCGAATCATTTATATACCCATCTCTGGTCTGCAAATGTACCCAATTTCGAACCATTACTTCAGGGCGCTTAACTTATTTTGTCACTTGTCACTGAGTGTACACACACGCACGCATCTGTATGTTATGTACTGTTGCAATATTTCTAAATGGAACTTTGGAACTTTTTTTTTGAACTTGGTACTGGTATATAAGTTTCTGGATTCATGTTTGAGGACGACAGCTATAACATGGGTTCCATTCCATTCTGGTACAGTTTCCAGAACGGTCCTCCGAAGCAGAAATAAACCCCACCACCCTCCCACAAGTGTAATGGTCTGGTAAATATTAATAAGCCAGCGTAAACATGATTTTTATAGGGTGCTACAGCAGACTTGCTTGGAGTGTGGTGTGATGTGTGCCCCCCCCCCCCCCCCCCCCCCCCAGGCGTTTGGTGTTTTTTGGGGAGGGGGGGGGGGGGGTGGGGGGGGCCCCGCAGGGGTGGTTTTTGTTGGGGGGGGGGGGGGGGGGGGGGTTCTGGCTTCTTCTGCAGCCTGAATGCCTTTATGGGTTCGCCCAAAGCTCTTGTCCATCGATAATGGCTTGATCAGTCAAGCAGCTTTTCTGCAGCCTCTTAACTTCATTACACACTTTCCTTTCTGTGTGATTTTCCCTTTTAACATTTTTATGTATAGTGCTTAGATTATACATACTACATTAATGAAGCATGTGCTTGGTTGATATTTTTGCTATATTTTCTTCCATTACGTGGTTTTCATATGGCAGCAGCAATTAAGCCTAACCTTTCATCTTTTCCGGGATGTGTCGTCTAGGCCAATAGCATGCCTGTGTGTAACAGAGGTTTGTGTATAGGGTAAGTGTGTGGGTTTGTTTGTATCCCCGCAGAGAGGAAGTGGGGTACTTTACGGCCTGTGTGAGCAATCCCATGAATGGAGCAGGTGTTATCTGGCTAGCTTATCTCTGGCCCACTGGCATCGTATCTTTGTGCTGTGTTATTTAAAGCCACCAGTTTATGATGTATTAGGAGGAGCCTGACTGTCAAGCCAAGTGATCTTTTTTTTTTTTTTTTCGCGGTCGTTTTCTGATCCTTTGAGTTCTCTGCTTGTTCTGGTCCTTATGTGAATATTGGTGTCTGACTTTGGATTTTATTTATCCGTTTTTGTGGGTGAGCTGAGGATTGGCGCACTCGTATGCATTCGTATGCAAGTGTGGGCAGCGTTGCAATACTCGAGCGGCCACTGTCTGAAGCCGGGCCCGTTGGTGTCGGTGAATGGGGGGGGGGGGGGGGGGGGGGGGGGGGGGGGGGGGGGGGGGGGGGGGGGG
>JAODKC010000137.1:26742912-26756005 GCA_026777985.1 Mormyrops attenuatus | reverse complement strand
CTCTTCTGTCTTTGTTTCTTTTTTTTTGTTCTCTTCCTGGCTTTCTCGGCTCCTTGGGGGGCCGGGGGGGGGGGGGGGGGGGGGGGGGGGGGGGGGGGGGCGCCCCCCCGGGGCTGGGCCAAACATGCAGTTGCCCTATGGATTTCAGCCAGGGCAGGTTTCTAAACCAATTAAAAAACAAACTGCACCACACTTTCCTGGGATCTTGTGTTTGTCTTCTGCTTTGTAACAAATGCCTTCACTTCACATGTTCAGGTCTCCTCTTATGCTGTTCCTTTTCTATACACACTTTCAGCGGACCTTTCCATCGGTACAGTATAGTCCAGACAAAACCACAGTACTGCTACAAATTTTCTGTTTGTTGTTGGATGCATAGGCCAGTGTTTCCCAAGATCGTGAACTGGTAGGGAGCAAAAACATGGACTGTATGGAGTCCCTGAGGACCGGGTTGGGAAGGGTTCGGGACGTGCAGAAACTGGCAGCTCCTGTAAGGCCCTTTGAATAAATAACTTAGGGAAACATTTAAATTGAGACCAGAAATGATGTCATTCATAATTCCTAGAAAGGTGGGATCCATATTGTGAAATACTTTGCTATTTTAAATTATCTTTTTTTCTTCATTTCATGGTGGAACCATGTAAGTCTCTTTGCAATTGCAGACTTGCCTTGCTCTCGGTTTCCGTGTACCTAGTCAGAATGGCAAAAGGTGCTTGTTGGTCACATCCTAAAAATACTGGGTGGGAAGCATCACGGAGCCAGCACTTTCCTCCTGCAAATAAACAGGATGCTTTACAATAGGTCGATTTCCTGTTGTCCTGGATAATTTTTGCAAGGCCGCTGAAAATATGAAGCATCTCTGAATCTGAAGGCAAGTTGCTAGGATACCAAATGTAATGCTGGCCGGTTGCTTTTTTTAAAAAAAAAAAAAAAAAAAACTCTCAATGAATACCCGAAAGGGAACAGAACTCTGAGAAAAATGACTCGTGAGAATAAGTGCCTACTTTCAATAGCAGGAACAGGTAAACAGGGCAGCAGTGTAAGAAAAACAACTACTTTCGGTCCCAGGGCCTTGTTATCTAGATAACAGCCAGCTGTGTGGGTAAGTACAGCCACAAGCCCCACATTTGGTGACTGGTTTGGAAAAGCAGTGGATGGTGAATACAGGTAGAATTTCCCTAGATTCAAAAGTGGCCTCTAACTATTTTGCTTAACTGACATAATGTGACAAGCCCCAGACAATAGATTCCAGCCATACTTTTCCAAATGACTGATGTGGATTACAAATAAGCAATTGAAATTATGTTACCAGCAGCTGAAGTGTCAGGGTTTACATCAGTTAACAATTTCTTTCAAATTCATTACCACTATTCTACTGAGGTTTAAAAATCATGTTAATAAACCAAGGGATCCATCACCTAAATTCTCTGTCTGAAGATGCCTCTCTCCAAAATCCTAAGAGTGGTTAAAAAAACTGTCATGTGTGAGGTTGAATGGACGTTATGAGGCTACCATAATCTACAGGAAGCTCTAGGAAGGAGTCAAAGAAGATGAAAAGGAAATTGGTTTACTGGTAAGAAATCGGAGCCCTGGGGTGGCCGTACGTGTACCTGAGAGATGCCGTCGTCCAGCCCCAGGAGCCTGTTCAGGAGCTCTTCTGAAGGATACTCCTGCCGCAATGGGCTGCCTCCTCTTACCTCCAATGGAGCATTCAGGACCTCTCATCAAGCCTGCCAACAGCTTGCCAAAGATAGCCTTCAGCATGCTGAGGCCTGGGGGGGTTACTTTTCCAGTGCCAAACCATTTCATCCAGCAACTTAGCCTTTATTCTAAGCTATTCCAAAATGCTGACTGATCGCACTACTTGAACTGCAATGATTGTACACTACTGGTTCTGTAAGAAACATTGTATCTGAGGTTGTCATTCTGGGTGATATTTTCATTGAGTTTTACAGATATGAGCTGTAAGTTGTTTAGTGTAGCAGGCAGTAATTGTATCAGCAAGCAGACAGGAAATGTGGGGGTGTACACGCGTGGGTGGGAGAGGCAGCAGAGGCTGTCTGAGGGTGATGGAACAAAAGGGGAAAGGCAGGGCCAAGAGGAGAGTGAGCAGGAGGAGGAGAACAGACAGGGAACTGGCGAAGTCCGTGATCCAGTATGTAAGTATGCTGTGTGCCGCAACCACACAGAAGGTGGGCATGTTCATTAGAGTTGTTTCTGGGGTAACTATCTGGCTAAGTTTGGTGTCTAATGGCAGCTGGGCTCATTAGAGTACACTCACTCAGTGTGGATTTCCAGAAAAAACATATCCCATAGCCTGCATCAGCTTAGCTTGAAGAAAATGTGTGTGTGTGTGTGTGTGTGTGTGTAACCATAACACCAGTTGCATCACTTAGAATTTTACCCAGGGACACTTTTTTTGTTCCTTCTGGAAAATCTGAAATCCTTTGCAACAAGAAAATTAAGAAAATGAAAGTGATGAAATTTTGTTGTCTACTTGGATTCAGTATTTTCTGAAGCATTTCAGGTTAAGTGAGGTTTCACTAAAATTCGACCCAGGGCATTTAATCACTTCTTGCCATCACTGCAGTACCAAATCTTAGTAGACACGCATATTGGCTTAACAGCCTTTACAATGTCTCCTCCTCCTCTGCCCCCACCACCGCCACTTTGTGTCACGCACCCAAATAATTTGGGGTGTCCAACATTCCTTGCTGCCCCTCCATCCAAAATAGGTCAAACCATTGATCAAGGTTTTGTCAGGCATGTAAAATTACTGTCTGTGATGGGTTGGCACCCCATCCTGGGTTATCTCTCTACCTCGTGCCTGTAGCTTCTAGGCACCAGACCCCCACGACCCTGCATAAAACAAACAGGTATGGAGGAGGTTTGTGGCTCAGTGGGCTAAGCTTCTATGCCTGTGATCAGTAGGTTGCCATTTCGAGCCCCAACCTCAGTACAATAGTTATGTCTGTTGGGTCCCTAAGCAAGGCCTTTAACCCCTAGCTCCAGGGAGGCTGCATGTAGGCTCACCCTGTGCTCTCACCCACCCTCTCATCTGCCTGTGTGTCTCATGATGGGGTAATTAAAGAGAAACATTCCAAAGTACCTGTACTCATTCTTCTATGTCTGTTTTTCCTCACTTAGCAGAACCCCCTTGTTGTAAGGATGGATAAATGTTTTGGGATTAAACACATGAAGGATTTTTAGGACATGTGCACAGGCACAGTGTGTGGCTCAGTGGGCTTAGCCTCTGTACCTGTGACAGAAGGTTACAGGTTCGAGCCATGACCTCAGCAGAACAGTCACATATCTGTAGACCTTTCAGCAAAACCCTTTACCCCCAGCTGCAGAGACACTGCATGCTGGCTGACCCTGCGGTGTGACTCCCTATGCTAGTTTTCACCTGTCTGTGTGTCTCATGGAGAGCCAGATGAGGTAGGCAAAAAGAGAATTAACAAAGTGGGGGTTAAAAATTAAGTATCACTATTCTAAAATGGGTGGATAAAATTGCTGTGCTTATCAATAAAGAATAACATCTCTACACTATAGATATTATTCTTGAGGACAGTTTGGACCTAAGCTCAGTACACAATCGATATTTTACTCTACACGCCATTTGTATTTCGCGCTGTTTCATTTACTTACCTTTGGCACACCCTGGTGTATATGAGTTAGAACTGCAACATCAAGTTACGTAATTATATGGCGGATCATCTTCGGATGGCCGGTCCGTTACCCCGTGCCCAGCGCACCGGGAGCTCCACCTCAGGAAGCACAAGGTACAGGACACCCTGGCAGGCCACAGACTCGCGATCATAAACTACGGGCAATCTAGAAAGACCAATTCACATACCACGTGTCTTTGGATTGGGGTGGGACGGCGGGCAGCAGAGTATGTAGCCTCCACACCACACAGACAAAACTGCAGGGCAGGGGAATCATTGCAAGTTTGACGTTGGAGTGCTAACCAGTAAGCTAACGTGCTGTTCCCAACCAGTCATCCCAGTATAAAAAAGAGACCAATACGTTTCTTGATTTCTGAAGCCATAACTGACAGGTCATCTGTTTCCAGCGTAGCAGTCCTTAAATCCTTTGATACGTTAACGAAACCCTCTCTGGGTGTTGCATACCTAAATTTCCTTCGGGATAAATAAAGTATCTCTATCTCTATATTTCAGGCTACTGCAGCGATTTTGTGTCATTCTCCTAAATGACCACCAGATGTCAGTGTAAAACCATTTAATGCCGCAGTCATCTGCTGCGGATTACCTGCCCAAACACCTTTCTGTGTTCAATGTGTTGATAGTTAGTAGGTTTGAAACGCTGGGTTTCCACCACTCATTTCTCTCACGAGGCTCAGTGAAAGTGGAGAGAACAATGAAGCACCTTTATGTCCCATTTGTACACGTTGACTGTCTTGTTACAAACAGCAGATGTCAAGGTCTGGGACATATTGGACAGTAAGCAAACAATTGCCTCTCATAGTTTATATTTTGCATGCAAAAGAAATGGTCAGGAATAAAGACCTGAGTGACTTTGACAAGGGCCAAATGACTTGAACTGAGCATCTCTAAAATGACAAGGCTTGTGGGGTGATTACGGCGAGCTGTGGCGAGTATCTGCTGAGATTTATGAAGTTATACGAGGAGGGAGCAAAATCACGAACCGCGGCAGGGTGCTGGGCGGCCAAGACTCGCCGATGCCAAATGTGAAGGACTGCTGTCCCGTTTGGTACGAACCAACAGAAGGGCTACTGTGGCAGATCATTTCAGTGATGGTCACTGGAGAAATGTGTCACGACACAAAGTGCATCGAGTTCTGCTGCATGTGGGGATTGGACTTGTCAGTCCAACACATGCCACAGATGCTGGACACGTACCCGCCCGTCCGCATGATACATGCACGGGCACTCTGACTGACCTGTGACTACAAAGCCTAATATGCGACACGGCTCGATGCCCCGTGTGTCATGACACATTGCAAAAACATGGAACTCATTCTAATTTTTAATTTGTCAGTAAATTATATTCTTTTCTCCATATGCCATGCCGCAGTGCCGTAGGTGTGGCCCAGAACCCTGATTGACAGGAATTTGTTTTAATTTTTATAGTAATTCTTAATGAATTTCCTAATTATTTAGAGAATACACTTTTAAAAATAAGGTGCAAGGCAGTAAGAAAATACATTAATACATATATTAGGAAAGATGCATTCCTCCATCTAGAATTAGAAGGTTTGTCACATCAAACTGTATTCACGTTGTCATCCTGCATATTTTATATACCGGCCACACTGGCTGCATTTATAGACCGGATAATTATGGCTAAATGCCCAGTGTGGTGTCATCGCAGGGCTCACCTTACTGCTGGATCATCTCCAATACTGGATGTTTGTATGTGTTGCTGCTTAAGAAGGTGGATCTCAGTGTTTTTCAGCCGAAATTTATTACCATTATTTTAGCGTGAAGTCTAAATTAATAATATCAATGAAGAGGATTTAATAAACACTAGTTCTTTATTTTCACTCTTGTGAAAAATAGAATACACAAGTAAAGCAGATTAGTTGTTGCAATATACTGTGTAATTGGCCACCCGGGGGGGGGGAACTCCCCGCTCGTGGCCCCAGGCCATCGCCTGCCCTACCTGTCCTGTCACTACGCTTCTGGGTACATGACGAGGTTATTGTGATAAGCTTTATTGTGAGCTTTCTTGTTTACGTCCATAATACCTTTAGGGATAGCTTCAGTGATTCAACCTCTCCAATATTTTCAATGTGTTTTATGTTTGGCCTTTTATACTGACTGCACTGCTTCTCAGATTGCCGCGCTAAAGTAGAATGGACACCATTCAGTTCATAATACTTGAGTAGTGACATTGTCCTCAGGCGTCAATGGCAGTGATAGATGCAGTGATACAGTACATGTACAGTGCCACTGACAGGGATACAACTCAGCTTTTCAGAGACACTTATAACCTGCTGTGATGGGGTGACACCCAGATTTGACCAAATTCTCACGGTACATCTTTTAAACGTTTTACAATACAAGCAAGATGCCGAATGCTTTTAAAACGTTTTACTAAAACACGTTCTTCTGTCAGTTTGCCTTACATAGTCTGTTAATTTTTTACGTGTTCCTATAAACATTCTTACAATAAGTTACTAAACGAATTAAATATTTTACTGGCTGTGTACATCTTACTCTTTTGATTGTTCCATAATACCAGTCAGAGTCTTTTGTGTAACATATCATTAACTTGTAATAATTTAATTTGATTCAAGCTATTTGTTAATGAATAAAATGATTTCCTCAGTAGAACTAAACTTTCACCATGAAGTAACAGTGTGTTTTTAGTTTGAAATTTATCAGCAAATGAATAATAAAAGTACAGGCAGCTGACATTCGATGGTCCGGTGGCATTCGAACACCTGGTCCTGAATGTCAGGGAGACGGAGAGCATTCTGGGATACATGTTGCAGGCCTGCCAACTGACTAGCTATTGTGTCACGGTTGAAATACCGTCGTTTGTTCAGACGTCACAGTTCACACTTAGGGACAGAGATGCACCTCAGTGTCTGAGGATTTAGTCAGCCATGTGTTAAAAACAGAAATCAAGAATAGCAGAGCTAATTTCACAAAGTCTTGTTTGTCACAATGACAATAGATGTTGATGAATTGATTGCATTGTACTTTCATTTAGGGCAAAGAAAAGAAAGAAAATGAACACTAAAACCAGAAAAGAAAAACATATAAATGGTGTTTTTATTACTTCAACCACACCTGACAATACGGAGAAAGGGTATTCAGTTGAGTCACATGCTCAGAAGACATTTCAGAATAAGTAAAATAATAAATACAGTTTTTTTCAGCTCCTGTGCCATACTGAAAGGGCAGCCGTTGTAAATGTAGAGATTTCCAACCTCAAACTGTATTTCTGTGAATTGTCCTCATATGTGGTGTAGTGGAAGAACAAATCAACAAACCTTCTGCATTGTTACGCTCTAGTTATGTCAGGATGAGGCTAAACCTGTGATGATGCAGTCGGCTGAACATGCCGGAATCCACAGAGTAGGCGTGACATGAAAACTGGTGAGAGGTCAAAGGGCAGCCCTAATATAGGTTCCCAGAGCAGCCTAAACAGTGAGAAAAGCAACAAAAATGCATGTAATTACTTGTGTGATGTAATGCAGGAGGATGATTAGTAATATCTGTTTTCATTGTGTCTAGGTTTAGATGCACAGATAGGTCCCGCACATGTCTCCGTGGTTACACAACAGGGACGCAGTGCTGTTTAAGGTAACACCAGGGCCACGATATGCCGTCTGGAAAGCTCGTCTCCAGCCCAAGGGCACCCTTGCCAAATTTGGAGCAGTAATGCCGCTTTACGCGTCGAGGTGCCGGAAGTTTCCTCTATTTGTTCTTGCCCTCATGGTTTGGGCTCCGAGAGAGACGGCTATCAGGCCGTCTGGAAGGTTTGTTTACATTCCCAGTCGTATCGTGGGCGCACAGTCAGGCCTGTGGAATGAGGGGACGGCCATGTCCCCGAGCTCAGACGACATCCTCATCGCCCCAAGGGGGGGAAACTTCTGAAGAATACTGAACTCCTTTTTACCCCCCCAGCACCACCACTACCCGTAGACATCAGACACCAGATCGCTAAACCATAGGTTCTGCTCATTGTTCACTCCCCGTATATGACACATGTGACACCCCAGCTGCTTGGTGACCCATGCATGTGGAACGTGTGTGTGTGTGTGTGTTGGGGGGGGGGATACATTACATCAATCCTCTATTGTGTTGCCCACAGCCTTGTATTACCTAAACATTCACTTATTGGGAGTAGGATCTGGCATGACACAATTGATCAGGGCCACTCCGAGGAGATAAAATCCTACACCCACAAACCTTTCCATTAAACACCAGTGCTCTGCAAGCCTTGACCACTATTATAGCGAGGCTTGTGAGAGAGGAAGAAGGGGGCCCTGAAGTTTGTGGGCGTGTCTGACTGCCACCCAGACTTCCAGATGCTCCCAGAGGAGTTTATTAAAGGGAGATGACAAGAGAAGATTAACTTATCATGGCCGTGTGGAGGAAGACTGCAACATTTCACTGACATCCAGAGCATCCAAAACAACAAGTGAACAAGGTCTATTTTTAAGCACACGTATCATTACAGGAAGGGCATAGCTATGCCGCCGGCTCCTCCAGGACGATGTGCAGTGGAAATTGAGCGTGCCAAGAGGAACAGGGAGTGAAAACAAGGTGTAATGAAAAATAAATAACTGTCAGAAGAGGTGGATCAAGAGCATCTACCCCTGCCCTTTAAGTATACATCTATAGGACAAATCCATCAACAGTTTATTTGGGGGGGGTGGCTTGTAACTTTCCATCTGCCTGTGTGACTATGTCAGGCAACCAGCGAGGCTGCTTACCTTTTCAGCTTCCATACCCTGGCGTGGTCAGTGTAATGGGGCGGAGGGAGTAAGTGAGAAAGACAGAAGCAGCTGTGATTTAACCTCAGTGAACCTCACACCGAACATGTACTGTAGCAGAATACAGTTTTTTGTTTTATGAAAATATGGAAAACAAACATCAAAAAGACAAATTCTGTTTTCTTCTCTCTCATCAGTCTTGATTATTTTATTATTAATATTTTGATATTAAGAGGGGTATTTATAGCACGGGTATGAATAAGGATTTTAAAGTCTGCTAATTGTACTGTAGAATCTTGCTAATGGTCTGAGCCTTCGAGTACTTTAAAATCCTAAAAACACGTAAAATCCTTTAAATGTACACAGCTATCTTCTGATGCAGGTAGACTGGTGACTCTGAGGCGAGGGATCTGTGCCAGCAAGCGGAAGGTTGCTGGTTCAAATCCCGTGAATGCCTGGAGTGATCCTACTCTTCTCGGCCTTCGGCAAGGCCCTTAACCTGCAATTGCTTCGTCCTGCGTATGACGTTAATCTACATTCAACCCTGCAAGCAGGTCCTCCAACTTACAGGGAAACTCGCGGGTTGGTGGCAGGATTGGCACTGCAGCCACTGGAAAAATCTCACACTGGACCATTTAGACTACTATGGTGCTGAGGTATCACGTGCCACACAGTTCTTATCCCTGAGTTGGTTTGTTGTGTGGTGGGTGCAGCAACGCACTGTCAGCGCATGCTCCTTACCTCTCCCTCTCTCTTCCAGTGCAGAATCACAGGGAGCCTGGAGTCTATCCAATGCAGCTTAGGGTACAGTGTAGGAGAACAGCTTGGAGGTGCCAGTTCATCACATGGGGCAATCAACTAACTCCATGCCATTAGACTACAGGAGGAACTGTGAATACTCAGAGGAAACCTGTGCATCACCAGGAGGGTGAACAGGCTCAAAAAGGGAGTTGAGCCCTTGACCGTGGAGGCATGAGATTACAGCTTTATGCAGTGAATCACCATTGATTCTCACAGCTGCACAACTGTGGTTTTGCATCCTGCCCCTGGTTTTGTGTGTGCGGAGCTGCCATGTATCATGAGTACTCTGCGGGTGTATCTGATTTGCCCATAATGTGAGTGTACGCCCTGCATCCCAGCCAGGATATTCCCACCCTCTGATTCCTGGGATATGCTCTGTGGTCACCATGACTCCATACTGGATAAGCAGTTATAGGGAAAAGTATTTGTATTTTAAGGGCCTATAAAGTTCATAAGACCTACCTTAAGATAAATGTATCTGTCTTGTGGATGGGTGAAGACCTGTGGCAGGTTTTGTATGCGTAGCATATGTGGACGACAGGAAGATCTCAAGCTGCCCAGTGGCATCTTACCAGGCCCAGGAGAATAAGGACTGACAGGTGGAGAATGTAGCCTTGAGAAACGCCTGGACAGTCACAGGGTGGGGTACTGTGCAATGACGCTAATCATTCTGTTAGCCAATAAGGTGTCACACTGAGTCAAAAGTAACCATAAAAAATATTTTGAATCCTGCCGTTGAGTGCATCATTAGTCGTAGTTTTGGTTCTATATTTAGCATAAAAACCAGCAGTGAAAAAAATCAAAGCATTTAAGGCCTTCATGAAGAAAAAAAAAAGAATTTTCAAATAATCTTGGATTCATAGTGTGATGCAAAAAAAAAATAAAAACACAGGAAAACAACCAGAATGAAATAAGAATAATCAAGATCTTGTGGTTGTTTTTAGCCACTGTATTTGGTGTGTCTGCTTGGGTGTGGTTGGGTGTGGTTGGGTGTGGCCAAGCTCGTGTATCTTCATTTAAAGCAGAAGATAGTCCTGTCCTCTTGTTCAGCGATTCCTGGAAACGGAGACCATATCAGTGCTTGTGGAATTAAATATCACACAGTAATCAGCTGCTCTTTTTTCACATTCATCCAGATGTATCCATGTTTAGGGCAGCCGTTGCCAAAATGTGATGTTGATCAGTAATGCGCCCCAGTGGGGAAGGCCGGGTCTTTTCCCCCGTCTCCTCTGAAGGGCAGCAAAGATGAAACGCTCATGATCCAGTTTCTTCATGAGAAGATGGGAAGCAAGAATGATTTCAGGGCTGTCCCATCCATGTGTGCCCCCCCATTTACCCCCAATCTGATGATTCACGGTATTTCCGTATCTCCTAAGTATAGCGGTTTCATGCTCGTGGGTGTATCACATCGGGGCCTGGCCCGTGGTGAATCTATGGTAATCCCGATAGTCAGGCACGTCAATGGCTTATCATGGTTTGGACGATTTATCCCAGGAACTTGTCTGTCACGATGTCCTGTGAGGGACGGCCCGTCGCGGGGATGTGTCACTACAGAATAACTGTGATGCCCAGAGCAGCTACTTATACCTTATCTGTTCTTTCACACGATGCTGTGATAATGCATCTGGAATGTCCCATTGGTGGTTTATCAAGTCCATATTTCCAAACCAAATGCACTGAGGCCCACGCTTATGATGAAAGGTAGGTTGCAATGCTAACCCTCAAGTCAACCCTGCACTGGGAAAATTTTGTCCAAACATGATCAAAATCACACTTATTAATCACTTGAATAGTTATACATATCCTACCTATCCTATACCTATATAAGACTTTATATGGACTGCTCAAGAGAAAAAAACAAATAGCCCCACAGATCACATGACTTTCAATAATCAAAAACAAGGACATATGCAGGTCCATCATATAGACAAGATGTGGTTACTGGGCTGCAGGTTTCAGCAGTCTGTCTCCCATAAGCACTTATCCAGTGTTGGGTTGCAGGGAGTCCATCCCAGGAGGAGGCAGGGGATACCCTGGGTGGAATACCAGAACCCAGGACAGAACCCAGACCAGAACCCAGGCCAGAAGCCTTTCATGTTTAAGACTGGAGGGGTAAAGCTGAGCAAATGCAAGAGGATCAGAGGCAAGGCAGGAATCTAGCTCAGCACCCAGGAAGGAGGATTGTGTGAAGTCCATCTGTACGGAGCCAGGGTAGGAATTCAACTCAGGATCCAGGAAGGAGGATCGCGTGAAGTCCATCTGCACGGGGCCAGGGCAGGAATTCAACTCAGGATCCAGGAAGGAGGATCGCGTGAAGTCCATCTGCACGGGGCCAGGGCAGGAATTTAACTCAGGATCCAGGAAGGGGGACCGCGTGAAGTCAATCTGCACGGGGCCAGGGCAGGAATCGAGCTCAGCACCCGAGAAGGAGGCCCATGTGAAGTCTGTCTGCATGGACCTGGGGCAGGAATCGAGCTCAGCACCCAGGAAGGAGGCCCACGTGAAGTCTGTCTGCATGGACCTGCGGCAGGAATCGAGCTCAGCACCCGGGAAGTGTGAGACCATCATGACACCCAGCACATTTCAGGCAACATCAGTAAAGCCAAGTGATGGGTCTATCAGCCCGTTGCTGCTGTGTGTCCTACACACGGAGAACACACCTCATCTTCCCACTCCTTCTGAATCCCCCCAGCTGACCTGTTTATTCTGGACAAGATCATTAGTCTTTTTTGGGCCATTTGGTCTGATGAGCTGAGACCTCTGAGGCTGCTGATGGATGGCCTCAGTCCTGCACCACAGCTTTACCTCCCAGTGGCAGTTAAGCTCATTACAGGCAGTGACATATAGAACACAATCCATTTTTGTGAAATATGTGTACTGTATATATTAAAATGGTTTCAGTTTAAATCTAGCTGAACATGCATCCATCTTCTAACTATTCATCCTCTGCCCACAATCAGGCATTATTTGATTGCTTGATATTTAATTTATTGAAATGCTGGGTATTTATTCTTTCCAATGAATCATTTATTTTTTAAATTTCCCTTACTGCCATCCCATCCAGGATGGTGCACTGCCTTGCGCCCTGACTGGGATGTGATCCAGCACCCCTGGAAACCCTGTACTGGAGGTGGAGTTTGGGGATAGATGTGTGGACCTTACTTTATGACCTCCATCTTCCATAACCTCATATCCAGGAGAGGATCTGGGTGAACCTGGAGCCTCATTCTGGAAAAACAGGACACATACACATTCACTCACAAAGGGATGTTTCACATACCCGCATGTTTTTGGATGTAGGAGGAAACCTGCATGAATGCGGGAGGAACGTGCAGGGTTCGAGGTGACGGTGCTGCCCCCGAGCCTCTCTGCTTCCTGTCATATAAGACCTGGATCAATAGACGTTCTGTAACAGCCCTATCAAGCCTGACTGACATTGCAATCAAAGCTAAATCTAAAGAAGGGAATTTCCATCTTTCGCATACCGAATCCCGGAAAGGCTAAAACCTTTTCGTCAAGTGGAAACAGATAGATTGTCGCATACTTGGAATAGCCTGTTTTTTTTGAGGGGGGGGGGCATACAGATTACATTCAGGGCATCCTCATACCTCCCCTCCATTTCCCCCCATGTCCAGAATACGTGGGCGACTGCACCCTCAGATTATTTAACCAGTGACTTCACTTTCCATGGCCTTTGGCCATTTATGCTTCGGAAGCGTATGCAAAACTGCAGACAGCCCATTATCTCTGTTTTTCTTCCTGTGACATTTTATATCCAGGTGCACTGATATGTCTCCGGGGGGGGGGGGGGGGACCGACAACCCAAACGATTGGCAATAGCCACCTCAAAGGAGGTAACCTT
>JAODKC010000137.1:26722883-26733315 GCA_026777985.1 Mormyrops attenuatus | reverse complement strand
CCCCCCCCCCCCCCCCCCCCCCCCCCCCCCCCCCCCCCCCCCCCCCCCCCCCCCCCCCCCCCCCCCCCCCCCCTTCCTCCTCTGCTCCTAACCAGAACCCATAAATAATGCTGTTTTATTGTTGCCACAGGATTGAAGACATAACAAAGAAAATAATTAACTTTAATTCATGTGAACGGGAGTCTAAAGCCAAAAGCTCAGGCTTCTGAGTGTTGATGGATGGTGTGTATGGAGAGACTGTAATCATATTCAGTGGCTGAATGCTGGAAGCCTTTACGCTGAGTTCAAGTCAGATTCCGGTGATGGATGTGGCATTACTGAAATACGCTGGTGTTTGCTAAGTATTAGTTATTTTTATCCTTTTCTTTGTAAGTGTCTTATCTTTTTGGTCTATCTTTATCTCATGCCTACCAACGCAGAGCTAAGATTTTTGGTATGTGAAGTAGGGAAAGGGAGAGGTCATGCAAGTGTTACTTTAATTGTGATCACTTTGCCGGGATGCAGTAAACATGTGTTTGTATCATGCATGGTCTCTCTTGTATGCCTGTGAATCTTTTGATGTGATCTGAGCCGTGCCAGTTAAGCATGCAGCTGTCCTGTTCCATCCCGCCCCGTCCCGCCCCGTCCCATCCCATCCCACCCTGTCTCGTTCCATCACATCCCCGCCAAGGGAGGGTCAGCTGGCGTCCCCCTTGCCATGTGTGGCTGCTGCCCGGTGACACTGCCCCGGCCATATGCCACTTGCAAGCTTATGCAAGCTCACCATTCCTCTGGCTCTTTGGGCTGAGAGAGAAAAACAGGATGCTTTTCTCACATTCCTGTGACATTCCTACCCCCCAAAGAGGGAAAAAGAGAGAGAGAAAGAACATAGGAAAACAGAGGCATACTGGACCTCAATAAAGAGGGCTGATATGGAGTTTACAGAGGTTGATAATGGGTGATTAATGGTTGGATTGTCTTTGACATTGTTTGTGTTGTTCCTCTCTCTCCCCCTGTTCCTCTTTATTGTTCCCTGATGAGAATGTGTGCATGTGTGTGTGTGTGTGTGTGTGTGTGTGCATATTTGCTGTTGTTTTGTCCCAGCAGTTGGATCCCAATGCAGTGGGGTGCCTCTGATTACAGTAGAGGCCAGTATCTGAACATTCCGTCTCTTCCTGGTTTTGTTCGCCATGAGTGGTGCCGATGCCCCCCTAGCCCCCCCCCCCCACCACCACCACCATCGCCACCACGCTCGCGAGATTCCAGAGCCCCTCGGCCTTAGTGGTGGGCCAAACAGAACGGGTGCTAATGTGGGGGGGGGCATGGGAATATGCCATGTGGGAAGGGGACGCAGTGCTGTTACCATGTTTTTGGGATTGCTTGCCATTGTGAATGCTGTTGCTAAGGTAAGACGGGGGCATGTACAAAACAACACTGTTTCCTTTTTAATGAGTGTGTTAGAGTAGCTTTTGGATGCTAGATGACGCCATGTGTTACCCCTGCCACCCTGGGGCTAAATACAGTGCCAGACATGTGGCGACTCATCTGGCAGCATTTTGGCTTCACGTCTGGGGGGTTTGAGTCCAGCCCCAGCTCTATGTGAGGGCCTACCTGTGTTTCTGTGGATTTCTGTGGAGTTTTCTGGGTTCCTCCAAGAAGTCCACAGATGACATTTATATTGATTGGTGTATGTGTCAGTGTCAAGTATGTCAAGTATCTGTAAGTAAGGTTCTATGTCTCAGCTTTGGGTTGTCAACATTTAGTTTGGTTGCTGTTGGGTACCACTTCAAATTTCTTGGGGTTTATGTGACAGAGGATCTTTCCCAGACCCAAAACACCTACCACCCAATGTCCCACAATACCTCTCTTTCTTAAGAAAACTGAAACAGACCAAGCTAGCATGACAAATCTGATCAGCTACTACAACAGCACTGTGGAGAACATCTTCAGCTACTGCAGTACAGTATGGCATTCTGGCTACACTGCTGCTGACTGGAGAAACCTGCAGCAGGTGGTAAAGACGGCAAAACCCACCACTGCGTCTGAAACTCTCAAATCTGTCACCCCCCCCTCCCGGCTTTGTAAATGATACACCTCCTCTACACCAATGTGCAACAGGATCCCTTGGTCCAGTCGCAACTCATTCTGTCAATTACACCATTGATATGTTGCACTGTTGCCTTTATGCACTGATACACAAATACTGTGCATATTTTTCTGGCCTCATACTTTATATATTTCTATATTGTGTTTTTGGGGTTTTTCTGGGGCGGCATGGCGGTGCAGTGGCTGGCACTGTTACCTCACACCTTTGGGACCAGGGTTTGAGTCTCCGCTTGGGTTCCATGTGTGTGGAGTTTGCATGTTCTCCCCATGTCCTTGTGGGGTTTCCTCTGGGGACTCTGGTTTCCCCCCCCACAGTCCAAAGACATGCTGTGGCTAATTTGGGTTATTAAATTGCCCATTGGTGTGAATGGTGTTTGGGTGGGCCCCCCATCCTGCGTTGTTCCCTGCTGTGTGCCCATAGCTTCTGGGATAGGCTCTGGCCTCCCATGGGATAAGCGGTTTGGGAAATGGATGGATGCATTTATTGTCCTGTTTATACATAATGCAATACTGCTGGATGCAGTGTGCTGCTAAATTATTTCACTGCTCTTTGCGCAGTGACAATAAAGATTCTTGTCAGATCTTATCCCTCTATGAATATACACATACAAGCAATTCTGCTGAAATTACAAGAAAATCCATAGGTTAGTAAAAAACAGATTATGGTTTATGGTTAAGGTCTGGGAAGTTCAACAAGGCCGCGTCTCATGTCAGTGAACAAGCTGAGAGATCAAGTCTTTTCCATCTCCATTTATGTCTTGTGTTTCCCCCGTTTTATACGGGCTGTGTGTTTCAGCATGTCTCCTGCTCTCGTTTATCCTAAACATCCCACATAGCATTCCAGCATCTTTCTCGCGATAAAATTTAAAGTCCCAGAGAAATGATCTAATCGAGAAAAACTTTCCACTTCTATAGGATCGGACTGAGAAAACAGGTTGCAGAAAAATAGAACATCTAAGATATGAAAACCTTGTCACATGTAGCCCCATGGAGTCACATATTACACTGCACGTGCATCCAGCTCACATACTGGATGGTGGTTACAGGATCATAATGATCTTTATGCCTCTCCCTGAAACAATGTGAGGAACCCCCAGATGGCACCCTCCCCAGCCCCCCCATCTCAGTGTGTATGAAGTTTGCATGTTATCCACGAGTTTGTCTGTGTTTCCTCCATCTACTCTGATTTTTTCCTGTAGCCCAAAAATACACAGGTGAAGTGAATAGGTTTCCTTAAATAGTGTGTGTCCTGTGTGTTCTGCGACAGGCCCACTGCAGCCCTGTACTGGGTAAGGTTTGCAGAAGACTAGGGTGGATATATTTGTTAAGGAGGTAATGAATCTCCAGATCCACAGTTCAGTTCAGATCTGTCTGTCTGTCTTTCTTCCTTTCTTTGTGGGGTGAATAAGAAAAAACAGGGAAAAAAAATCTGGGTTTTATTAATCACCAACAATCTGGAACACTAAAGAGAAGAGCACTAATGAATGTACTATATCAACAAGACAAAATAACTATGTAAACAAATATGTGAATGTGCCTGGGGGACTGCAGTTTCAAGGTTATTATCTGTCTGGCGCAAATGAAACTAGCTTGGTTTTTACTGCAGGTGTGATCACTCGATCATGATTGGACCAAAATTAGTCACGTGTAATGTGTAATATTTACAAAATATACACCTTGCCCTAACTTTAAATATAATAATAATGTTGTGATTTACGTGTGTTATAATGTTAATTGTGAAATGAAAACTGAGTTTTGTAACGTTAGTTATGTAATGAGAGCTGAACAGGCTGCGCGCGCAGAGATGGCAGCGGATTGGGGGGGGAATGTCGAGATTGTGAACAGCGATAATATTTATATGGTTCTTTTGGGATAGTGAGAGAAAATGGACATCGATGGACAGACCAGCCACTCTATATGGTTGTTAGACACATCGTCGCATTACACACTTAGGCTCATTCTCCAGACGGCACGTTTCTCCCATGCATGGCCATGCGCCACAGCACACGTACACCCGATGGACAGATAACTGCATTATAGGTGACCAGGGACCCAGGCGGGAACTTGTGTCTAAGTACATATCGTCTGGTATGTTCTGTAAACAGCCACTGTGCCCCTAATTTGAGATATCCAGATACCAATCTTAATTTCCCATTCAGCTACAAAGTGATAGACATCACATGTTAGTGTCAATTTGCTGCAGGAGGCTGTGTGAGGGGCTGCACAGACGCACTTATCTGCGCGCTCGTGCAGGTCGACATGACAGCCCTCGCGTAAGCCGAGAGATGCAGACCACACAGGCAGCTCTAAACGCCAGCTATAAACAGCCTGCAGCAAATGTGTGTTACTCTGACATGCGAGGACGGCTGCACAATATTGGCTCGCGTGCAGCGAGACGCCGGTCTCCGCCAGGTCCTGAAGGTGTCCGTTACTCAGGCGAGCAAATCTGAGAATATCAGTACCGGTGGCATTGAGGCATGTGGGATGGTGTGCTCCACGGCTCCCCCAGTGGGCGCATGTTTGTTTATTTGTTTAATAAAGGCCATGAATACGCTCCCTTGGTTACAGAGGGCTGGGGATCAGCGACTTGTACCTAAGGCAAAGCAAAATAAACACGGGACAATAGGCCTGGCCACAGCAGCACAAACAGAGCTGCACGCAACGATGAAAAATTTCGAACATCTGCCAAATCGAACAGCGCAGTAATGCTGGGCTTTCAACTTTTCCATGCGGCTGCTTGGAAACATGTCCTCCGCAGTGCTGGACCCGCCTCTCGCGTGTTGCTGGGTCCACAACAGGATGGGCCTGTTTCCTCCAGCCAGTAGTCTGGACCCAGACAAACAAACGGTGTACCCGCCTTCCCCTCTCTGATATCTGGCCTGCGGCTCCGCCTCGCCGGCCTGCCTTTCAGGAACCCTCTGTCTCCCCACTCTCCGCATTACATTCAGCATTTAACAACAGAACAGGATGCTAATGAGATAAATGCAGGACCTCAGACCTACTGCCTGCTTATTGCCTTTTAAACCGTCTCAAGTGCCAGGTCACAAGTTCAAATTCCCTGAGGTGGTTAATTTTATGCCTCTGGCATGTGGAATGTGTCCATCCATCCATACATTTTCCATAATAGCTTCCCAGGAAGTGCAGGGGTCTGGAATGTGGTTGACCTGAATTGCTTTGCTCAACAACAGATTGTGCAAGTTAACCTTTATTGCTCATGCAAATTGCTCTGGATAAGAACCTCTGATAAGCAGATCCACAATGAGCTTGTGGAGTTACGGGGTCCAGGATCAGCTACTGTCTGCGTGCCATTTAATATCAGCCTGAAAGAACATCCATGATCCCTTCATCTGCAGCATGCCCTGAATAGCCAGGGACTGATCAGATCAGCGTGACCTTGATCAACCTTACAGAAGCCAACACTGATCCCAGATCAGTGCTCGACACATGCCATGGAGTATATTAGCTGGCTTTCAGACATGCCGGCTGACTTAACCTGTAGACACGTGCAATGTCACGACATGTTGAGACGTCTACTTGTATGAATGGAATGGGATTTAAAAAACGAACACAGAACTGGATTCTGTGCACGAGTGTTTGTGTGGAGGGAGTGTGCTGGACTGAGAAGGCCCCGGCTGAGGGTGCCACGTACTGTGTACTGATCTGAGATCAGTGTCGATAAGGGAAAAAATACATAGAGGAAGAAGAAAAAAAACACTGTTAAAGAAAAGGATCATGCCAAGGGGGTAACTTTGGGTTGAACAGTGGGGGTGGAGGGGTTCAGGTCTCCACCCATTTTGTGATTATTTGAGGAGGGGGGAGTTGTATTGGCTGGTTTTGATTATTACAACCCCCCCGCCCCCCAGTAATTTACGCCCATGGATCATGAGCACGGATATAAGAAAACACGCCATAATCTTGCAAACAGAGAGAGAGCCTTTTCTCTCGAGAAGCTCACAGGAGCTCTGGGGAGTGAATGATTGGGGGGGGGGGGAATCAGATAACAAGCTCCCTCATACACTTCATCTGTGTCTTATTTTGCATATGAGTCCTCATCCCCTCCCTGGACAGGTGCCTCTTGCCCAGCCCACAGCTCTCTCTGTGACACCGTGCCCTTTTCGTCTTCTTGCATTTCCTCTTATGTTGACACGGAAATCACCATCTTTTTGTTCATCGCTTTTGTCAAACATAACTCAGGTCTGCCCTCCAAACAGTCCCGTTCTTCCTCCCATCCCCGTGTCATGCCATGTCGCCCCATCCAGAGAAAGCCCTGCAATGCTGAAACCACCAGCCTACCTTCAAATTCAGCTGAAAGGGATCAAAGATGATG
Organism: Mormyrops attenuatus; assembly: GCA_026777985.1. Lineage (NCBI taxonomy): Eukaryota > Metazoa > Chordata > Actinopteri > Osteoglossiformes > Mormyridae > Mormyrops > Mormyrops attenuatus. The sequence goes on along the minus strand of JAODKC010000137.1, from coordinate 26,726,903 downwards.
TTCAAACCTCAGAACAGGTTATCTAGTGCTTCGTCTTGTTTCAGTTTGATTTTTAGAATTTAGTGTGACATCTCATTAACATTATAAATATGGTTACTCATCCTTATCCACTTGGCCCAAGAATCCTGCTCTCAGTGCTGTAGTCATGGGAGAGTCACAGTGTGAAAGAGCCTTTATTTCCCCTTCCTTCTTGCACCCCTGGCTAACACGATCGCTCTTATGTATCTAATCGGTTGATAATCAGGTGCCAGTCGCACTGGCCACATTTTTAGGCAAATCTGGCAGAGGAGTTTTTCCCGGCACAGTTCCATGGTAGTACCGTCACGTTAACTCTTTCCTTACAGAGAGAGAGCAGGAGGGAGATTTGAGGGGCTAAAGATGTTTATGTTCTGTTTTTAACATCACACTTCTTTATATCAATACTGACCTCAATGTGAGTCATGTATTAATACTGCTTGCATATTTTCAGTCTAATACATGTTTACTTCACTGAGGTATAAAACTGCTGTCACTGGGGTGTGTCCTTGTAAGTGTTCAAGCAATGAGTCAACTGGAAATGTCAATCCTCATTTCTGTTCCCACGGAATTCACAGTGACAGCGCCTTATTATGCAGACAGTGTTCATGTGCGTTTCTGTTCTGTTTTTGAGGTAAAGCTTAATTACATCACATCCTCTGAATAACAATGATAATGAATGGCATGATGGCTTAGAGGCTCAGTGCTGTGGTCTCACGCCCCCAGTTTGATTCGTGCCCCCGGGTCTGCATGTACAGTTTCATGTTTCTTTCTGTTTGCACGGTATCTCTGGTTTCCTCCCACAGCCCAAAAATATTCAGCAAAGTCATGCTTCAAAATGCCCCGTATCGTGTGAATCTGCACCATGCAATTGTCCAGCATCCAATGCAGGGTATCTTGTTTCTTGGGCCCAATGATAGATTTGTATCCCATCCGGTGTGTCTGCTGCCTTGTGCCCTCTGATAGACTAGCACCCAATCCAGGGTGTCCCTCGCCTCATGCCCTGTGATGGACTGGCTTCCCATCCAGGGTGTCCCTCACCTCATGCCCAGTGATGGACTGGCATTCCGTTCACGGTGTCCCTTGCCTTGTGCCCTGTGATGGACTGGCATCCTGTCCAATGTGTCCCCTACCTCGTGCCCTGTGATGGACTGGCATCCTGTCCAATGTGTCCCCCACCTCGTGCCCTGCGATGGACTGGCATTCCATTCAGGGTGTCCCCCACCTCATGCCCTATGAAAGACTGGCATGCCATCCTGGGTGTCCCCTTCCTCTTGCCCTGTGATAGACTGGCATCCGCTCTGGTGTGTCTCCTGCCTTGTGCCCTGTGATGGACTGATACCTCGTCCAGGGTGTCCCCTGCCTCGTGCCCTGTGATGGATTGGCATCCCATCCAGGGTGTCCCCCTCCTCGTGCCCTGTGATGGACTAACACCCAGTCCAAGGAGTCCCCTGCCTTGCGCCCTGTGCTTCCTTCCTAGTATAAGGATCATCATACCTTTGTACTGGACAAGTGATTATGGAAAATGGATGGATGTGCAGTATGGAAGGGCAACCAACATAAAATTAGGCTTCTAGCTTTTTGATGGGATGATCACTCTGCAGGTCCCCCTAAACTGTGCTTGGGTTGTTGATCTAGAAGCTGTGCTGCTCAGCATTACTTAATTCTGCTATACCGAAGATATGTCCAAGCCAACAGCCTCTCCTGCCCATCATCTGTCAGGGAGAAACCCTTTAGGACACACAGGTTTTACAAACGACACGTAGGTCTCATAAAACCTATTCTGAGGGTTGTGGGCTCTGCTCCCAGGTGAAATGCAAAGTAAGTCACCCATATGAAGTGTCTGTAACGCTTTCTAAGAATGCCATCAAAATAAGAATTTCTGAACACATTCATAACACATTATAATGCATTCATAAAGCTACAAATATTTATAAAATGCCACATTATAGCCATATTTATTATTCATCATGAATGCTTTATGACGCTCTCATCTGTAATGCACTATAATTACCTTCATAATGCAATACAAAGCATATTAATACTTATACTGGCCATTGTAATGCATTTTGAAGGTATCTATAATGTGTTATAGATGAGAGCTTCAGTGGATCTTATGAAGTATTATAATCAGCACTATAATGCCTTATGACTGTTAACTGAAGATGCTGTAATGATTTAGTAATTCTTATACTGACCATTATAATGCATTATGAAGGTATCTATAGTGCATTATAGATGACAGCTGCAAATAAAATGTCTTTAAAATACTCTGAGCATGTTTAAATTAAGGAAGGCTAAGCACTGACCTTCGAAGCCTATTGCTATGCTTCATGCCAAGGTTTTCCAGACCCCTGCACAGCCACGCACATCTGCTGCAGGTACGTACTATGCTACATGCACAAGAATCCGAAACCTGCCACGGCTCTTTGAAATCTGAGTCATTAGTCCATGTTCACTGTCAAACCTGATATTACTGCACAAAGAAAATGTGATGGAAACGTCTTTATCAGAAATCAAGCTAAAACCCACTATTTCCACACTATGAATGCATGACAAGAACAGCCCTGAAGCAGGGGTACTGATCATAATGATAAGATAAGATAAAAGTCAGCTTGATTAAAAGTGTCTTCTAGGAAAGGTAATTGTGAAGCAGATGTCAAAAAAACAGCAAAATATTGAAATTATATTGAAATATACCCCCTTCATGTATTTATTGGTGAAATCTGTATTTGTGCCCTGATCTGGGCAATTTCACCAAATGTAATTGCTGCATAATTATAATTGCATCCAGTTCAGCTGGGTAATTGTTAATTGGCTGTGTCTGTGAACTATGTATGCAGATGTGAAACGTGAAGTGAATTAGATTTTTGGTCATTTTCCTTCTTCTCAGTGGGAGAGGTGTTCAGCACAGTGTGATGCTCCTTTTGCATCCTCAACCACACAAATATGCTGCGTGGGGTACCAACCAAGCAGCAGCGCGGCAGAAAAAAGGTGGAATTGCATAAGAATTTCATTAAGGAAGCATATTCACAATAATGCCTTCAGGTGACGTGGGGTGTGGGAAGAATGTGTTTTTATCTCCGTCGCTTTGGTTACCACCACTATTCACCGTCAGTTACCATCCCAATCGTCCCAAACTATCATCAACAAAAAACACAGAAGTATTTGAATTAGTCCGTTCAAATAGCACAGCTGTTATAGCAAGCAATGACCTGTTATCATTCACACTGCTATCTATTTTTCAGCAATGCACAATGGTTTTATTTCGGGTCTTTCTTGTGTGGTAGTGAATATTTTTCCTGCTTCTTCTTCAGAATTTTTCAATGTTTATTTTTGTCCATAGTTTCGCCTTATCTGTTTAAAGATGTTGTCACCTTGCCATGCATAGAATTCCAGTAAAGTTTCAGTGCACAGTTACTCAGGACCAATCAGATATGCAGGAAACAATTTATATGGTTCCAAACGAGAAAATGGAATTTTTATTAGCATGGGCTAATATAGAAATTAGTGCATGATCACATGGTTTTCGGTCTTTATCACTGTTTGCACTTAGCTACTGAGGAAATGGAATGCTAATATTTGTAATACTGAAGATAGATAGAAGGGGAATTTCGGAGTATTTTCCTTTCGGTCGACTGGTGGAGAAACATGCATCACATATGTATTGCTTGTTGACTCACTGTAAAGAATTCCCCTGTCAGTGAGATATGCAATGCTTCAAGAACCTTCCCAGTATTGGAAATCCAGAAAATGCGGGAAATGGAATCTTGCGAGAGTAATAGTGAAACAAGTTGGCAGTAGACATAACCCAAACATTGCCATCTATATATCTCTTCTCTAATAAGTCATGTAGGTGACGGGTTGCGGTGGGTTTGCAGCCTATGTTGTCACAATGCAGGGGACACCATGGACAGGATGCCAGTCCATCACAGGGCACAAGGCAGGGGACACCCTGGATGGGATGCCAGTCCATCACAGGGCACAAGGCAGGGGACACCCTGG
>JAODKC010000137.1:26676148-26709395 GCA_026777985.1 Mormyrops attenuatus | reverse complement strand
TAAGGTGTCCCCTGCCTATTAACCCCGCTGGCATCCCATTTAAGGCATCCCCTGCCTATTAACCCCGCTGGCATCCCGTTTAAGGTGTCCCCTGCCTATTAACCCCGCTGGCATCCCATTTAAGGCATCCCCTGCCTATTAACCCCGCTGGCATCCCATTTATGGCGTCCCCTGTATATTAACCCCACTGGCAGTCCATTTAAGGCATCTCCTGCCTATTAACCCCACTGGTATACCATTTAAGGCGTCCCCTGCCTATTAACCCCACTGGCATCCCATTTAAGGTGTCCCATGCCTAATAACCCCACTGGCATCCCATTTAAGGTGTCCCCTGCCTATTAACCCCACTGGCATCCTATTCAAGGTGTCCCCTGCCTATTAACCCCTTGCATCCCATTTAAGGTGTCCCCTGCCTATTAACCCCACTGGTATTCCATTTAAGGTGTCCCCTGCTTATTAACCCCACTGGCATCCCATTTAAGACATCTCCTGCCTATTAACCCCACTGGCATCCCATTTAAAGTGTCCCCTGCCTATTAACCCCACTGGCATCCCATTTAAGGCGTCCCCTGCCTAATAACCCCACTGGCATCCCATTTAAGACATCTCCTGCCTATTAACCCCACTGGCATCCCATTTAAAGTGTCCCCTGCCTATTAACCCCACTGGCATCCCATTTAAGGCGTCCCCTGTCTATTAACCCCACTGGCAGCCCATTTAAGGCATCTCCTGCCTATTAACCCCACTGGTATACCATTTAAGGTGTCCCGTGCCTAATAACCCCACTGGCATCCTATTCAAGGTGTCCCCTGCCTATTAACCCCACTGGAATTACATTTAAGGTATCCCCTGCCTATTAACCCCACTGGCATCCCATTTAAGATTTCTCCAGACTCACTGTAACTCTGTACTGGATTATCAGTTACAGAAGAAAGATGGATGGATGGATGGATGGATGAACGGATGGATGGATGGATATTACTGCTCTCCTTTGTTATAAAGCTTAGCAGGTTTTTACATAGAAAATCATACATAGTGTCAGACATAGGGTTACACATTTTTTTACCACTCAGAGTTACACTGAATGGAATAGATATGGATGAGGTGAATATGTAGTGCCTGTAAAAGGTACATTGGCCATACACAGTTAATGAATGTACCTGTGAAAAACCCAACAAAATCTCTCAGTTCGTGGGTAGAAATGCCTAGTTGTTGCAAAGATGCTTGCAAGCTCATTGTATCAAGTCATGCGACACCTTTGCTAGAGTTCAGCATTTTGCCAGCTGAGCATGTTTCAGTCTTGGTCACTCATTCAAACCTATGGATTGGCAGCAGTTTTTACAGCATGTAAAGTTTCTTGGAACTGATAACACTGGCATAATGGAGGTGGTTTCTCCCTCTTATTGCTTGCTATAAAAAGCCATAATGGATGTTTGCCATCATCTCTGTCCCCAGCTAGAGATAACCTCAGTGTCACCACCCAGCCATACCAACTCCACATACCCGCAGCCAGCCCCAGATTTCACAGCCTAATTACATAATCCTGATTGCAAGAAGCATATCTGACGATCAAAGTTTTAACAGAGCCACTCCCCCATGCTTGATATGGAGACAGCTGGCCCAAGCTCCTTCAAGAAAAAGCCTTGAGGTCCAGCCATCCAGTTTATGATGGGCTAGTCTCACTGCAGCCTACACCGTAAAATAATGACTTTGCTCTCTATCTATCTATCTATCTATCTACCAACCATTGAGTATGTGTAGTGTGTTGTGGTGGCCACATAATTACTACTTTTAAAACAAGGTTGAAAATATATTTAGCTATTATATTAGTATCTGAAGTACCTGGCGGTTAAAGTGTGATTGTTTTATTAATTCTCTTTTTTCATCAACTTATTTATTTATTTGCTTCTATCTTTGTGTTTTATTGTGTTCATGGGTATTCTGTAGCCCACTTTGCTTGACACGTGGTGTCTTTAAATGGGCTTTATGAATGAAGAAGTGACTGATTGATTTCTCTGCTGCTGCAGCCTATATTCCCTCCTCTGCCTGCAGCTGTGTGAGGTTTGCATGCTCTCCCTGTCTTTATGCAGGTTTCCTACAACTACTCCTGTAGTCCAAACATTGCTTGCTTATGTAAACAGATTTCTCTAAATTGCCCACAGTGTTTGAATTTGTACCACGTGATGGACTGGCATCCCATCCAGGATGCTCTTGCCTTGTGCCTTTTGGAATAGGTAGCAGATCACCATGACCCAGTATTGGGTAAGCAGCTCTGGAAAATGGATGGATATGCAAAGACAGCTTTTCTTTAGGAATTCTGGAAAAGCTTTTGTCATTTCAACTTACAGATTTTCTTGATTCATTAAGCACATCTCTAAAATGACAATTAACATTTGGAAAACTATGAGTGTGATCCCCACACCACAATGTCACTTCTATATAGCAGAAAATACTTTCTCATTGTTTCACACAAATTGCATATATTTTAGTGCATGTATGCAAATTATCATGTACAACTTGTTACATGCTAGGAAGGATGGAGACAAAGGCAGGCGTTGGGGAAAATGGAAGGGGTTTTATTCAACCAAAACGTTATACAAAAGGGCAAAGAAACCAGACCGTGTGGGGTCAAATCAATGCTGGGAGAGCAGGGGGAAACACAGGGCGCAGGGTAACCAACGGGGTAGCTCAGGCAGGCGGCAGGATCTCTCACTCACTCACTAACTCACACACACACACAGAGAACACAGGGGAAGAAGGCATGCGGGGCATGACACAACTGTCCTAATTTGGCATGATTTTCAGTTGCTTGAGTCAAAATGGATTATGTAGTTTCACAGTAAAATAATTTGACTCCCAAAACCATATCATATATGTGTGTGATCATTGTGGAAATTTCAAACAGTTCTAACAGTTTCAATCTAGCAAAATGATTTTTAAGTATATTCCATAAACTGCAGTAACACGTCATTATTGTATTTTTGTTTCGCACAGTACATTTTTTGGTCATTTTGCTGTTTTTGTGTTATACAGTGCTGTGTGACTTTTTTTGTTTGCTATTCTACTGTATCTTGAGATCTGAAGAAGTTATATGTGCAATTGAATTTTTGCCAGTGAACTTCAAATACTGTAATGTATAGCCTTGCAATGTTGAAACTGGTGTTTTTGACATGAATAAGTATCAGTTTGCTAAAGAAAAATGATCATTCAGTGACAATAAGAAATTGGGAACCGACTATCATTCAGAATTGTGACGATCAGGAGCATACTTACACTGACATTCTGACATCTAAGCATTTTGACTCTCATGGTTATAATGATGCTGATTGTACTTTTCATTTTGGTGGCGCTGACTAATTCATTGGTGGAATCATTTGCTTTTGAGACATCAGTTAATTGCTTTGGGTAAGTTACATGCTTTTGCAGCTAAACCATAGTGTTGTGCTATAAGCATGAACTGTTCGAAGAAATGTTCTTATAGTAATGAGAGTGTTTATGTTTCATGAAATGTGCCAAAGCAATTGAGAAAAACTGTAATATTTAGCAGGTGGAAGGGAATGTTTGAAGCGTTAGATCAACCAGTGATCAACTGGTTCTCTAAAGTAGCTCAAAGGTGCATCTCATGAACCTTCAACTGGCAAGCATATATTGACAGAGCATAACACAGAGCTGTAATTCCTGACAATGGAAAGACGACAGAGAAATGAACAGGGTCAACAGTCGATAAGAAGAAGAGGAGTAAGGCTACGTGGTGGAGGGCAGGGAGGCAAAACAGAGGAAGAAGTAAAAGAGGCCAAGAACATAGGCATGTTCCTGATTAAATAAGGGCCACAACTGTGGACCATGTCCTCAGTCATGGCCTTACGAAGGCTGCAGCCGAAGGCTGCAGCCGAATGCTGGGAGAACAACCGTGTCCTCAGTCATTCAAATGTTTCATAGACAAAACAGGTGTGTAATCCAACAATGTGTATTGTATACTCACTGTAATGATTCGTATTACAGTATTCCAACTGCATTTTACAGTATGCAGCACATATCATTTATACAGATACATAGTGTACATAGTAACACCGTAACACACAAACACACACATGTATACATATATACAGTGTGTATACACAGTGACATTTTTTGTAATTGTACTCAATCGTGTTTTGCATTACTGTCTTTTTCCTACATAGGACTGTAAGATTACCTCACAGTGGAGACAGGGGGGCCCTTTTCACACCCCTACAGGAGGTCACGCCATGGTCATAGTAAATGATGCCATTCGACTGAGGGAGATACAGAGTGCCAACACAGAAGACAATGATATCTTTGAAAAGCATCTCAACTACTGACAGGGTGCTGAAACGACCCTCAAATGAGCATGAATCAGCTGTACCGTGTGGAATGGTGACAGAGTGAAAGAGCTTCTGTAGCGGTATGTACAAGTAAGACATCTATGTGCATACAGTAACTGAACTTTTACAGTAAACAGAAAAACATTGTATAGTGATATGCAGTGATGGACAGTGACATCTGTGCACATTCGCTATGGCTGTAGAAAATAACATGCAATATGTATACATTTGATGTAACTTTATCTTGTCTAAACTGAAAATACATGCAATTCACAAAGTTAATTTTTTTGCATAACAGAACTGGAATCAAGTGAACCTCCTCACAGCTGCATATTCCTGGATGAGGCTGGCTTGAACCTGGCCAAAGGCAGAAGGTGTGCTTGAAATGTCATCGGCCACAGAGCTACTGTCGATGTGCCAGGCCAACGGGGAAGGAACGTCGCTCTATGTGCTGCTCTTTCAGAGCATGGTGTGCTAACGCATATTCCCATTATAGGGCCATACAACACACAGCATCTCCTTACTTTCTTAGACACCCTGTACAGGAATCTCATCCCTGATGACGAAAGAGGTGTGATTCCAGATGACTTACCAAAGTATGTGCTAATTTGGGATAATGTGAGTTTCCATCACTCAAGCACTCTCAGGCAATGATTTGCGACCCACTACAGGATGCACATGGAAATCCTCCCTCCCTATTCTCCATTCTTGAACCCAACTGAGTAGCTCTATTCAATGTGCAGGTGGAAGGTTTATGATGGCCAGCCACATACCCAGAAGACCCTGCTGGCTGTTATGGATGCAGCATATCAGCAGATGCCTGCTGAAGCTGGATAAGTCATTCTAAAAGATTCTTTCCACACTTCCATGAGAATCTGTGGCCTGACAGACAAAAAGGTCTGTAGGTGTAGAGACACTGCACAGTAATTCCCCATACAGCACTGCATGTACAGAGACACTGCACTGTAATTCCCCATACACTTCAGGTACAGTTGTATTTCTGTTTCCTTTGTCTACATTTCTGATTTGGTATGTATTTTCTTTGTGCTATGCAGTGCTGTGAAACAGTCTTCTTTCTTTTACTTTTCTTTAATGCGATGACATGGTCTGTCAATAAATTGCAGTTCAAACAGTACACGCATATGTGTGAATTCTGTCCAGTCTCTTACAACCTCCCACATACAGTACTTTTGAAATTGATATATGCCATGCAGAAGAAGTTCCTCCTTGTGCAATAATTCTCATCAAAACTTTAGCCATAGTTTACATCAGAAAATACTTACAATTTACACTGTTATATTGACAACATGGCTAAGATTTTCAATTCAATTCAATTCAAATCAATTTTTATTGTCATTAACACAATGTGCACAGTGTACATGTGTTTGTTTGAAAGGAATGGTGGAATGAAATGTTTCTTTGAAAGGAATGACTTTTTGACCATCTTGTTTGTGAACGATGACGCAAGGACTTGTCATTCCGATGGTATTGACAAGTTCATTGACATATTTACTTACCTCTGAGGGATAAACTAAGGATTTTGAGAAAGTTACAGGCTTTTGCAATGAAATCCACTGTGTGGTGCGGTTTGTACAAATTGTTTCAAGAAATGCACTGTTCTGCAAATGTTAAGGACTATTTGAGAAATGTACCAAAGCGACTGAGAGAAATTGTAAATAGTAAAACACTACAATAATAACAGATAACTATATCTGAATCTTGCTCGGGATTACTGTGTTCAGAAAGCGAGACAAAGTATCTGACAAAGTATCCAAAATACTCAACAGAAATGCTGTCAGACATGTTTCTGAGCAAATGGAAACATGACAAATTTAACATACCTCACAAACAGCCCTAATTCCTTATTGGTTAAAAACCAGTAGGGGGTGGAGATCAAAGATAAAACTCAGTTTACTCAGTGTTCTTTTTGGCATGCATTGGTGTCTTCATGTCAGCCTTACATCTAAGGACTCCTAGACAAAGAATATGTAAAAGGCGGTAAATATACATGAAACATAAAGCAGATCAGATACATACATCATACAACGTGGGTACTCTCTATACCAAATATGTTAGAGCAAAACAACATTCTGATGCATATTCAGGTGGCTGTACGTGTGTTCGGGCAGTGCGTGCTTGTGCAAACGTTTGACGTCAAATGCCCTTTCAGATTTTTTTGTTCCTATTCACAGTTTCACTTGCGTTCATTGTGGCCTTTATGCAGCTGAAACGAAACGACAATAGGGCAACATACACCAGCCAAAAAGGGTTCATAACTTAGAGGTCATGAATAGTGAGGGGAGTGTAGGATAATGGAACGAAATTATATGTGCGTATTCTAATAATCGGTTTCTGACTGATCTGAAGGGAAATTGTTTGCAATATTTTGTTCGGTAGAAATACAGTCTTATTTAGAAATGCGCATGTGCCGCAAAACAAGTTTCTCGAGCAGAAAAACAAGCAAATAAGCTATTGACCAGTGCTTATTTGCTAGTGTTACTCCAGTTTCCCCTATGACACTGCTTTTTTAAATTACAAATTTTTAATTGTTCTTCTGTCATACAGTTTTCCTCGATTGCTAAGGTGGCGAAATTAATTACCTTTTCAAAAGAGCGTTCCTTTCACCGATTCGTTAAAAACTGAAGTACATTAATTATTTTGTCATTTTAGTAATCGCCAATACATCATCCGTGAGAATTACGCAGTGATGAACACGAGTTAATCAGATTAAATTTATTATTAGGTGTCTGTTTAAAAAAATGTGTCTTGATCTGCATAAGTCACCCATATATTTACTGTCCTTCTCAATTACTTCGGAGCATTTCTCAAATGACAATTAACATTTGTAAAACAAGTATAATCTCCACACCGTGATGTCACTTATGCGCGGCAGAACCTCGTTTCTGATTGTTCACACAAATTTCCAGATGTTTTCTGCGCCACCACATGCAAAACAGTTCACAGTTCAGTTCAGTTCACTGTCTGTGTAAGCAGAAGAAAATACTAAATTTAACATAAAACATATGAAAATTAAGAGCAATGCAAGAAAAACTAACAAGAATTAGATGTAGAAAAAGTACATCGGTGTATTGGGTGGTTGTAGCAAATACTGGAGTGATTTTAGGAAAGGTTCTGAAATGTCTAAGCTGACACATGTAGACAGATATCAAAGTTTTACACCAACATGAAATTATTTGAACATAATTGACTTAGACTGCCGAAGACCTTTGCATAGGTACACACACACGCACACACACACACACACACGCACACGTGTGTGTGTATTGTCTAATTTGACATTTCTTTGATGAAGAATGGAGAAGCATCGACAGCTCTGAAAATTGTTGGTTTAAGCCAAATCACTGACACAATGTAATTAGATTTTCATATTTACTAAATTTGGTTCACATGGCAAAAAGAAAAGCGATGGTTTTCAACTTCAAATAATGACCACAAGGCGGCGAAATTAAGTTTCCAAAATAGCGTTCCTTTCACTGATTCGTTAAGAACTGAAATATATTACTTATATCGTCATTTTAGTAACTGTCAATACATCATCTGTGAAAATTACACAGGGATAAGCACGAGTTAATCAGATTACATTTATTTTTAAATTTTTTAATTTAGTATAAGTGTTTAAAATTCGTGTCTTGATCTGCATAAGCCACCTATGTATTTACTGTTCTTCTCGACTACTTTGGCGCATTTCTCAAATTACAATTAACATTCGCAAAACAATAAATTCCATCATGATGTCACTTCTGCACATCAGAACATCATGTCTCGTTTCGCACAAATTTCCAAATGTTTTAGTATATGTATGCAAATGGTCGTCAAGCATATGTATGCAATAGTCATCATTTGGCATAATTTTCAGTTGGTTTAGTCTTGTTGTTAAAAACTGTATCATATAGTTTACCGTTGTATTAATTATACACCCAAAACTATATAAGGGATCATCGTGTTATCCACCACATGCAAAACAGTTCACCGAATTTTCAAAATGATTCAAAAATATTTTTCAGAAATTGCAGTGATACAGCAAAATTGTACTTTTGACTCCCGGAGTACATGATTTTGTTGCAATTTTGTTGTTCTTATAATGCCATTTTGCTGTTTTTTGTGTTCTAGAGTATCTTTTGACTGACGGCAAATGATGGCAATTGTACAAAACCATTTGCTTATATGTACTGAAGTATGTGTGAAGAAATGAGAAATGATGTTCTATTGTGCAGAAGGGACATAGTGTGCAGATTACACTAGTTGTTTTGCAAATGTTAATTATCATTTGAGAAATGCTCCAAAACAATGTAGAAAAAACTCTATAAGTATGTTTCATGAAATGTGCCACAGCTAACAAGAAATATTGTAAAGCCAGAATAAACACTAGATGGCAGTAAATAGTCATTAATGTTCGTATATAACGACAGAATCTGGACTATCACATACCAACGCACGGACCTAGGCTAAAAAAGGGGCCAAGAATACCCTTTCTCATTAAAACTGTAACTGAACCCCCCCCCCGCCACATAGTGGACAAAAAGTAAAATTTTTGCCACATTTGTGATTCCAAAATGTTCCTTACTATAGGCACTTTCACACTTTTCCCTGGAACCGGAGCCTTTTTCCGGAACCAGGGACTTTTGTAGTGTTCACACTGCAGGATCTCGGACCGATTATAATTCCTCAGAGGCATTTCCAGAACCTTTTTCAGTACTGACTCAGTACTTTTCGTCCAAACACGAACTACGCCTAGTTGGGAGGCACATACAGCCATAGCTTGCTGATAGGTTGAACAGAAGCACCGGCGCTAACATGGCAATTATACGAGAGTGCAGGAAAGCGGAGCATAAATTGGGGAAATGGCATTATTTTTGTACCTCAATTACATTTAATGTATTAATTAATATATTTTTTGCTTGCATCTCCATATTTCTGCATCACAAAATTTGATTGCTAGCAATATATTGTTGAGGCGGGCAAACGGAGACATCACAAGTGCAGCGACAGGTAAGGAAACTTGCTTGTCGGAACGGAACACACTACAGTATTTATTCTAGTCCTGCACAGAATTGTAACAAACACTCAACAAGCATCGACTCAACTATAAGTAGGGAAAGTCAGGGAGGCTCGATGCTGGAAATCAAGGTACACACACGGTGGTTAGTTTACACAATAACTACAGGCACGTGAGGATCGAACAGGGTTCACACAAGACACAGGTAAACATACAAGCCACAAATGGGAAATACAGGTATTAACTATAACAATGCAACAAGGGCTATTTACAATTATACAAGTGTAGTTTCGTATAAAAAATATGTGTGAAGTTTAACCTGTGCACTTGTCCGTATCCCATGCTTATTTAGCATAAAGGTTCCAGTTCTACTTGTGTGGTGTGAAAGACCAGGAGCAACAAAAGTTCCAGGTCAAGAGCCTGAAAGTGGTAAAGCAGTGTGTGGCTCAGTGGGCTAAGCCTGTGTGCCTGTCAGAAAGACACTGGTTCAATCCCAACCTCAGTATGTCTGTGGGTCCTTGAGCAAGGCCCTTAACCCCCAGCTCCTTTGGTGCCCCAACAGGTGGCTGCCCTTCGCGGACAACTTACTCTACAAAGAGCAAGTTGAGGGAGGTGTAAAGACAATTTCCCCATGGGGTCAATAAAGTATCTATTATTAAACCAGGACCAGTTTCTGGAACTTCAGTGTGAGAGAACCAGCTGACATTGATCAAGCAGTATCATAACTGCTAGAAAGCTGTGCTTCATGTATTGATACATCTATCCTTGGGGTGAACCTGGAACCTATTCCAGACAACCTGGACAGAACACCCATCCATCCATTTTCCGTGACCGCTTATCTTATTCAGGGTCAGGGTCAGGGTTAGGGTTGGGGTTGGTCGGGGAGGGGGGGTTTCTGGAGCATATGGGCACAAGTCAGGGAACAATCCAGGATGGAGCACTAACCCACACACACCATTCACTCACACATGCACACCTCTGGGCAATTTGGTAACTCATTTTGGACTGTGGGGGGGAAACCGAAGTGCATAGAGGAAACCTCACGATGACACAGGGAGAACATGCAAACTCCACACACATGGAGCCATGGTGGAAACTCAAACCCTGGTCCCAGAGGTGTGAAGCAACGGTGCTAACCACTGCGCTGCTGTGCTGCCCCCCACAGGACGCGCAGATTAACACAATCCCACACTACAAGACCATAATTAGCATAGCTACAATTCTTCAAACTGCAAGAGGATCCGTGAGGAAATCTGTGAGGCCATTTGGTCCCCACAATGCAATATGAACATAATACATAGACACATGCACACACACACAATGCAGGTGGGATTTCATCCCCCCGACACTGGAGGTATGAGGCATCACGGCACCGATGTTCTCAAACATTATATCTGAAAAGTATATTTTTGAACCAAAAGAAATATATATATGCTGCAAAAATGACATACTTCCTTCCTCATGCTGGAAAACTGATATACAGATTCAAGGGCTTCATAATGGGGGGCGGGGGGTTATTACAATGATTCCAAGGGTCCCTGAGTGACAGGGATCCTTAGTATTTACAACATAATTTGCTTGATCTGAGTTTTGGGCCCATATGAAATGCTGTCACGAAAATCCCAAAATCTCTAGTAGCACCCCTGTATAAAACTCAAATGTAAAATTATTCTCAGATTATTATAAGTATATTCAGGAAATAGTGTGTATTGTGTATCTTGATAAATAAAATGCAAAAGGATGAATGAAATTTAAAATGTTGATACTGATTGAAAACAAGCCTGGAAATCCCTGTCTTTATTCTCCCATATTTGTAACCCTGACGGTGTGAGCTAAGCTGATTTCTCTGTGGTTTCCTGCAAGACTCACTGATTTTAGCAGTAATGGAAGCGGGGGAATCAGCCTCCCTGTTAGCACATTTCCACTAAGGCTTCGTGATCTTATAAAAATATCCGATGGAGCCAGGAAGCCCATTATTGTGTGTCCCAGGCATAACCTGTCTATCACCCCCATGATACTTTATTGAAACAGGATAAGACTCTCATGAATTGCACACGTTGTACAGTTCATGATAATATACCCCCGACAGCCCTCTGTATTCACTCCTGTCTGCCTAACAAGTTCTGCATCCCTGTAGAAAGTGTAGCACTAAGTTGGTTAAAGGGCTCACCGACTGCATTCCCCATGGTTTCTTACTCTGAGTGGCTTCCTCTTTCACAAGGCACTCTTCCTTCTGAGATCAGAGAACCTGTTACCTAGATGCTTGAACACTAAATACCCATCAGCTCAACTCAGTGTATATATTCAGCAAATCCAGAGTGCAAACAGTATTCAGCAGTGTTTGTATAACTCCTTTACCCAAGTTCCTATCTTGCAACTTTTCCTGGTCAATCTTAACCCAGAACCGCTAAACCCGAATGAGCCGTACGTGTGCTGTCTCACTAATACAATATGCCGAATAAAGAAACGTGAATGGCGTATTAGCCATACGAAGCTACACTTATGAATTAAAGGGCAGATATCACTGATTAAATAATTGCTTATATTAAGTAATGTTTACGTGTTTTTGTGTTACGTTTACGTGGCCCCACAAAGGTATTATTGTATGAAATATTAGCAAAACCAAACAAATGTTGCACGATGGCAGTGAAGAGATTCAGGTAATACTACTTTGTATCGGACGTTAATTTTATTGTTATATAATTTGTTTTGTTATTTTTTGGTATTCTGAGCACCAAGATATCCTGTTTAATGTTTCAATTATGAGCTGCAAAGCTTCTCATATTTAAACGAAACGTTTGTTATTGTTGAAAAATTAAATGTATATTGTTTTATTCCCAAACAACTATTTATAAGTTAGGTTTCTATGATCTTCAGAACCGTGTTGTCTGAAGCACATTTTAGATTGAAATGCCGTTATTTATGACAACAACACAAACGAAATGTTACGGGACTCAGCTAACGGGCCGAAAGCTGCGCGCGTGCTCACTTCTCTTTGACGACGCATTGTGGGTTTTGTAGTCTTTAATTTTCGAATGGAATATTATATAACGGGAACGTCCGATACATTTAAACTACAAGTACCGAAATGACGTGAAAACGTTTTCCGGAAAATGATATAAAAAGTTTGTTTAATGTGGAGTTGGAAAAAAAAAAGCAAAACGCGAGGAAGTCACCGGTTTGTGGTTTAAATCTAGAGAAACCATAATCAAAGGAAGGCTACTCAAAGGAATCATAATCGGCTACTCAGGAAGGTAAGAAGTGTTTGCAGACGTGCAGAAGAGGACTGGGGACATTAAAAACAAGGACTGGAAACGTTAGCACAATGAAAGTGATCACACTCGGCGCTCACTAGGACGTGCAGGCGACAAGTAAGTATAGATTTCCCCCATTTTATTTATCCGGTAACATTTTCCTTCGCTATTTCTACAGCTGTGTTAATTCGGACTTGCCTAATTAATACGTAAATTTGTGGGACGCGGTTGGTAAATTGGGAATTTATGGCAACGTCGTCTGGCACAGCAAAACCGTTATAGGCACAATGGATGCTTTTGAAACGTAGGCGCTACTAGATGATTGTAGAAAAGAAATCATGTGATTAAACTTTCTTTGTCTTCCAAAAGGAAGATTTTTTTTTTTGTAGAGATGGAGATTATCGCCGGCTCTTTTTCTCCGATTATTTGCACCTCAGTGCTGTTGTCAATCTCCGATGCCAGTTCAGTTTAACAGATCGTCTGCCTCGTTAACCCAAATGTGGCACTATGCATCGCAAAGTTATTTCGAGTCTGGCCGTGCAGCTTCTTAACAGATTTTTCCCGAGGTAAGCCGCTCCAGCTGAATGGTTTGCATCTAGAGGATAAGCGGTTATTCCTCAGGCCGTATATTCGAGGTCAGAAACTGGGAGCTGCAGCAGTTACTTTCCGAAAAAGAGCTGCTTATTTAACGAGCTCGTAAGCGATTGCATTTCCCCCCCTTTTGTATTTCTGTGCAGGAGCTGAACTTTGAAGCGGCTTTTTCGGCAGAGGAGGGGAAGGCAGGCTCATCGTCTCTTTTTCTCTGAAATCCAGCATCCCTAGCGCTGCAGCGATGCGTTTCGCTCCCTCTCTCTGGTATGTATTCTGTATCGCAAGCCGGTGGGTTCGCATTGCCGTGTCCCACCTTTGCTGCAGGGTTACATGACGATGAATCCCCTCCAATATTCTCGTATTTTAATTCCTGTCGGCTCCAGGTGAGTTTACACTGATGCAGACCTACCGACGAGCGGTTTAGTCTTGCACTGCCTCCGAATAAGCGCCTGCCATGTGGATCTGGGTCGGGCGTGTTATAGGGCAGATGTGGACATATTAAGCGTTGCGTGATGTTTAAAGATGGAGGCTCCGTGCAATAACGTGTGAAAAAGGTTCTTTCTAGGAAGGAATGTCTGGGTGCATGTGTGATGGTTCATTTTCCTCTTTATTAAAATATATATCAATGCTGTACTTGTGCAGGTGTTTCTGAATAGGCTGAAATGGCTTTTGGACGAAGCATGCATTTTGTCACCGAGATGGGTGGGACATTTTATTTTAATGGGTGAGATCAAGCCCATCTTTTTCAGTTGGTTATCTTCTGCAGAACATCCGCTGCAGGCGTGTAAGGCTGCTTTGGGAACACCAGGGTTTGGGCATTGAAGTGACAGTGTGTCATTTCTTCTACGGTAGGGTGTGCCTTGCTTAAACCTAGATTGGAATTAGGACCTGCTTAAAAGCAGGTAGTTATAAACGTGGAGCTTAATGCTCTTGTAAAGTAGCTGAGTGAATTTGGGCTCATTGCATAGCTGTGTGCCATTCTCCAAAGGCAGGCTTGCATGGCTGTTCCCTTTGTCCCGCTAGTGAGAGCCTGATAATCTTTGATAGGGGACATTTACTGATTCTGGTGCATTGAAACAATGGTCCCTTTCTGTGTTGTTCTTCCTCCATTTGCCTCCACGTCAGTGGTGCTGTAATTCCCATTAAGAGACTCCCAAACAGCCTGCACTGTTCCTCATTGATCCTGTAGCCAGATGAGCTAGTAGTAGAGCTGGCCACGTCCAGTTTTGCTTCTCGCTCTCAAACCAAATCCACCAAATCCTCGAATCGTTCAGACCGGCACAGAAACTGTCTCGACCTGGAAGGGCAGCCGTGTGGGTCCTGGCGCTCTGTGTCTAGCTGACATCGTAATTAGCAGCTGAGCTCATAGCGTCCTGGACCGTCAGCTGGGGACACGAGCTCTGTAGAACGGTATGACCTTGTTATAGATCTGAAACTCTATGAATGAGCCTGTGATCATCGCACAGTGACCCCTTCATTGGTGGCAGTGTCTCCCTGGCAACGATGTGTGGTCCATAAAGCCTCTTATAGAGGAAAAGCAAGTTTTAATCTATGGTCTTGTTTAATTTAGCCCATTTTATATGTCAAGGCTTTTTTTTGCATTATTTGTTAACTGGGGCTATGAACTGTTTTTGCTGCTTAATTCGTGTAGTTTTTAGGGCAGTTTCATGAGAGCCTTTTTTGTGTTAATTAGCAATTCAGGCTCATTTCAGTGTCTCCAAGTTGAAACGTATAATTTGGAAAATGGAGACACCTATGCTACTCAGGAAACCATTTTGTTTAACAGGCCTTAAATTACTCTTCCAGAAATGATTTGGTAAACACAAAGTGTCTGTCATGTAAGGATTTAAAATCAGTGCCGTTGCCTTGATAAAGGAAGGAGTGCCTCTTATCTGCAAGATTTGTGACTGAAATGAGGAAATGAATCTTCACTTGCTCTCGTGCTTCAGTACAGGAGGCTGCTATGTGTAATTTGTCGGTGGTGGCGGCAAAGTTGACATGAAGTCAGGTGAGAGGAGAACTTAACAGCATGTCCACTATCACTTGGGAAATGTCTGTAATTGGGTGAAGACGACAGAAACGGAGGCAAAGTTCTTGTGCTTCTGTGTTAATGTTCCCATTGAGCATCAATCTGTTGGCATGTCTGTATACAGTTCTGATAAATGTATGCTTCAGTTCCTCCAAATAAAAGAAGTTTGGTATGTTGTGTGGCTATTATACTTCCTAAAGGGAATGTAAAGGGGAGGCCAGGCCTTACTTTAACAATATTCTAATTATAGGTACTGTGGATTTAGCTTGAAAAGAAATTCGCTTTTCTTAATGGGGTGGGGGGTGGCCAGGTGTTATAATGCAAAGCCAGCCCCTTTGCAGTACTGTCCACAACTGGATGGAGCCGTGTGATCTTCCAGCCTCCCCTGCACTGCCGACCTGTCGCTGCAGCACTGGCTCAGAAATCAAGCTGCAGGCGTTTTCCCAGAAGCGGGCTGCAGCCTGATAAATGCCGCTGTGCAGATTTTCATTAAAATGCACACTTTGAGTCAGTTCCATGGGGGGAATGACCAGTGAAGGAAGGTGCACCTTGGGGAATTGGTGTATCCTGCATGTTGTGGATTAGGGGGGATAGCTGTTGCAGCATTTAGACCCTGCCCCCCCATGCAGCGAACCAGGACCAGTCCTCCAGGAAGTGCGGCCATGCAGCGAGTCTTAGTTGACTCTCTCCTTTGAGTCTGGATTGTGTGAGGATCGTACCAGACGGTATTAGAGCGGTCCCGCATTTAGCACAGAGCCATTTGCACATATCCCTCTACCAGGAAAAAGTCCTCTAACAGATACCTACTTTTCGATTTGCTGGGGATTCTGTCCGATCTATGGTGTCAGTGGAGTCCCGAGGACCTCTGAATAGGCTGCAGCCCCCTCGGCAGCCCCGCTTCTGTCTGTATGGTGTCTGGTTATGGGGGGTGCCCTGGTGCTGGAGAATCCCCCACTCTGGGATGATTCCCTTTGCGTGCCTGGAATGTGTATTGATGCGCTGTTTGCTGGTCTGCATTTTAATTGGGCACCCTCTCCCCAGCAGTGGGAGGGGCCAGGCTAGAAGTGATGCTCTGTTATAAAAGGAAGTGCATTGATTTGAGGTGCTTGTGGTTTGCGCTGTGAAACGTGCAAGTTCCCCAATCGAGCTACCCGCCCCTCCCCTTTCCAACTTCCCCCAAAGCATTGTTTCTGCAAAAGGACCAGAACAGCCTCTGGTTGAACGTTGTTTGTTCATCTTTCCAGATGTTTCTTCATCTCATCCATAAATATCAGGGATTTGCACTCAAGGCAGGTGCCAAAATGGGCTCTGCCATTTCCAGTTTTATTTGGCACTTTTACAGTGCACCACTGGGTTCTTGCTTTTGTGTGGTTTGGTAAAATGTCTTGTCGTGATCTTTCCATTACAGTTGATCAGCTGTTAGTGAGGTTTTTAATTAGCATCTTGTTTTGTTGTTTGTCTATCTGAGGTGTGTTCTAGCTCTTTTAAATATGTACTGTTAGCTCCTTGATTAAATCACAGGGAAGACTGGACCTACTTGGGTTCCCTTTAAGTACTATGATCCTGCACACCAGTCAAGATGTAGCATTTGGTGGTAATGGTTGGTGTAACTACTGTCCAACCGCTGTTGTTATAGTGTTTTTATGCGCCACCTATAGCCCTTATGTCTCTCAGCTTGGCTGTTTTAGTAGAGGGTGTGTTGGCTTGACCTGATTTCCACACCCTGCATGAAGGCTGAGCACGATGTGTTTCGCAGGGCTTAAGCTGCTCCTCAGCACCCGGAAAGCCCGTCTGACTGCAGGTTCTCGAGGTTCTGCGAGCCAGCTGAAGCTGTCAGGGGCTTCTGGTTTGGTAAGAGCGATTTTATCTTTCTGTCCCTTCTTGTCCTGGACTCAGAGTTAGCTGGAAGGGACTGCAGAGCCTGAGCAGGCCACAGGGAACCTGGTGTAGGCTTTGGGCTGGAGCTTGCTGATGTTTAGGCTGGTCTCATACAGGCCAGGACTGGATGTGTGAATGGAGCCTCCTTCAGCATCTGGGACTCCAGTCGTAGACTTGTTGCTGTTGGACCTCGGCACTGCCTGCACGCTGGTAGCGGAGCCCGGTCCGGTTCGGGGTTCTGGAGTGGGACAGAAAGAAGAAAAGTAAAGTTGATGGAGGGGAGAGCAGGAAAGGAGCAGAACGGAGCTTAGTGTGGGGGGGGGGGGGTCGGACTCCTTCAGAACTGGGCCAGCGGTCCCTGCGGTGAACGGCACTTTTCTAGGGCAGGAGCAGGGATGACGTGCGCGCGGCCTGGATTGGGAACAGTCGGTGCGGCCGGTCCGTTTCGGAAGTGCTGGGCAGGGGAAGCGCTCACATCTTTGAGGAGGAGAGAGAGAGAGGGAGCTATTGCAAGTTGTGCTCCTCACTGCGTGTGTCGAGGCGCTTTTCGACGGGGTGTCCCAGCCGAGTGAGGCCCCAGCACCCCTGGCTCTGTAAGTATGAGCGTCTCCTTGTGCCTGCCGTGGCTCCCCCCCCTCCGTCTCCGTGTTTTTGTTCCTTCGTTTGGGTCTGAGTGACCCCGCAGTGGGATTCGTGTTCTGTCAGCTGCCGACAGCTGATGGTGTCCGCAACCATCGTCTCCAGCCTCAGTCTGGGCTTTTTGGCCGCAATTGATGGTTCAGCGCGGAAAAGGCTATTTAAAGGCGGCACAGCTGTGCTAGCTGCTCGGGCAACCAAGCCCCCACAGCCCCACCCCACATGCTGAGGGCACCGTGCTGTCCCTTAGTGTGCTTCCTTTGGGGTGTGTGGCATGCTCACCACAGTAGGAGGTTTGGCTTTGTTGCCCTGCGGTGGGAAACAGATGCGCAGTGTCCTTGTTTGAGAGAGTGAAGCCTTGACCCTTCCCCTCGCCCAGCTTTGCATGCACCTGCCATCCAGTACTGTTCAAGATGTGCTTGAACAAGCTGTGAAACCTCTTGGCCCAGCCGTTCCATTAATGGTTGCCTCCGCTTTGCATTTTCTGCTCCTAGATAAGTGCTCCGCTTATTCGCATGCAGGCGGTTCGGACTCTGCAGGCCGCAGAACGTGTCATGAGACTGTTTGCATGTTTTGTAATTAATGGAGCACTTAGCTGCGTGTAGTGCTTGCGGCGCTTCTCGTTTCCCTCATGGAAACTGATCTTGATCATTCACATGTGGGTCCTCTGTGGAGGGGTTGGTGTTAAGGGTTATGGGAACTAGGTCACGGTCGCCCCTACTGACGTGATGGGGTAGGTAGGGTGGGTGTGGGACGGAGCATTGCAGGGTCACACCTGCAGTGAGACGACGAGGCCGATGCCTGTGACGTCAGAGAAACGGCGTTATGGCGAGAGACGAGTGGGCGTGTTGAACCAGGCTTAGGACATGGGTGTCCAGTCCTGCCCGCGGAGTGCATGTGGTCGCACACACATTCAGGCACAAAGCAGAGCCTGCAGTCCTGCTCAACCAAGAGGAACCTTATTACTTCTCCTTGCCACCTGTTGGTAACTTGCCACACGTGAGCGCCACCCAGTGGTCAGTCACAGGCATTCTATGTAGCTTTGGCTCTGAGTGCATCCCCATGCATTTCATATACCCTGTGCCTCGTTATTGCTCATTAATTACTTGTCTCATTTTGTCTGGGGCAATTTAGGAAGGGATTAATCCCATCTATTAACTGAAGTTACAGTGGCCCAGGGGCGATGATTTGATCTCTATAGATAAATGAGTCTGAAGATTGACATAGTTGGAAACGATACTATATGTGCTGTTCTTTTTTTAAAAAAAAAAGCAGAGTTTAGGTGCAGGCAATTAGGGTAGCGAGTTAAAATTAGAGCATTAATGTAGCTGGAGGATGCTGTGAGCATCTCAGTCGGTCATCTGCAGCTGTGCTAACATAGATGTCATTGCAGGTTTGGTATGAGCCCCATTAGTGTTTGTGTGTTGGAAAGAGAGAACCTGTGTGTGAGAAGTGTGAGAACGTGTGTGGGAAATGGAGAACCTGCATGTGAGAGGATGTGGGGGAACCCATGTGTGAGAGGAGGTGAGAGAACCTCTGTTTATGTGGGGGGAAAATAGAACCCATGTGAGTTTGGGAAAGAGAAGGACCTGTGTGTGAGAGGGTGAGACAACCTGTGTGTATGTGGGAAAGAGAGAACCTGTGCGAGAGGGGATGTGAGAGAACCGCCCTTTTAGAGAGAGGGGATGTGAGAGAACCGCCCTGTTAGAGAGAGGGGATGTGAGAGAACCGCCCTGTTAGAGAGAGGGGATGTGAGAGAACCGCCCTGTTAGAGAGAGGGGATGTGAGAGAACCGGTGTGCATCGGAGAGAGAGAGAACTCGTGGGTGAGAGCAGGTGAGAGAATCTGCATCTATGTGGGAAAGGGAACCCACCCAGAAGGCGAGAGAACCCTTGTGTTCTGTGGGGCCCTCGTTCTCCATTATATTTTAACAGCTACCTGGTGGCGTTCCTTACTCTAACCGTTTAACATACTGCAGTGTGGACTCAAGGCTGCTGGTACCTCACTGTAAGCTGCATTGGTGTAGTCATTGCTTCTCAGCTCGCTCCCCTCACGCAGCATTCCAGAATTCCATCCTCACTTTCCTCCAGTTCACACTCGGCCTTTCCAAGTCACATGCTTCTGAGTGACATTCTTCCGAGTGACAGTTAATCTGAGCACCGTGCCGTTGTTATTATTAGAACAGCTATTCTTAGTCCTTTTTATGTATTTTTTGACTTGTCTGTTATTTTTAGAAGCTTAACTGGGATGTGTTCATTGCCCAAAGCCTTGTTTGCTTTTCTAGCAGCTGTGAATATGGTTTTCTGTTTGTTCTAACTGCTCGTTGCTTTAATCCTTCCGTTGCCTGCATTGATAGATTCTCCGGCACTGGTCTGAGGCCTCTCCTTCCCCTTCTGGTCTGGGGGCTTTGTGTTTACAGTGGCCTCCTTGCATTTTGGCATATATCTTGGATTTCTGCAGATGACCCATTTTTGCCCCCTAAACACACACACACACACACACACACACACACAGGCTCACAACTGAATTTTTACAGTTATATGCAGATAGTCATGACTATATAGAGGCTGATCTCTCCCTCAGATTTTCTTGCATGTCTCACATCTTGCAGTCCTGTGCACAACACCTCACTCCTGTGCATACACAGACACAAGCACATGGTGCAACAGCAGGAACAACTGCCTTCATCTCAACGAATGCTGCCCCCCCACCCCGACCTCCTCCTGCCTCCACCGTCTCTGACATAAGTACGAGCCGTGCTGCGTTTTGCTTGGCTGGGCTTGGGCAGCCTGCTTTCCTCTCTCGGCTTTGTTCACTTTTGGCCGGTTTGGCTACAGTTGGAAATGCATTAACCCTAGCGGTCTTCTGAGGTGATGTGATGGGGTATACCTTGATCTCACTGCAATGACCATAAAGCTGCATGGCTTATTCTGTGGCACATTCTGGCTGAGGGTGACCCCCAGAGACTCTGTGCATCCCCTGAGGGCATGTTCATGCCCATGCTAGTGGGTCACTGGGATGAGGCCTGAGGGCACATCCCCCGACATTCATCCCCGTGGGGGCGAGGCCTGAGGGCACATCCCCCGACATTCATCCCCGTGCAAGCGGGCCGTGGGGACGAGGCCTGAGGGCACATCCCCCGACATTCATCCCCATGCGTGTGGGACATGGCAGCAAGGCCTGAGGCACCTCTCCCGACATTCATCCCCGTGCGAGCGGGCCGTGGGGGCGAGGGCTGTGGGCACATCCCCCGACATTCATCCCCGTGTGAGCGGGCCATGGGGGCGAGGCCTGTGGGCACCTCTCCCGACAATCATCCCCATGCGAGCGGGCCGTGGGGGTGAGGGCTGTGGGCACCTCTCCCAAGATTCATCCCCATGCGAGCGGGCTGTGGTTGGGAGGGGTTAGGGTTAGGGTGCATTGCATGGATGGAGGTCATTTATGATGCCATGTGAACATGCTGCTGCCTTGGTGTCAGAGAGGAATTGGCACCTGATTAGCATGCGGGCCCTGCAGCAGAAGAGTGCCCCCCCTTTCTCTGGCCCTGCTGGGGAGGGTGTCTGCCCTATTTATTCACTTATCAACCATGGCGTCGCCCCAAGCTCTATAGTAACTCTCCCGCTGCCTTTCTCCTCAGCCAGAGAGCTCTGGGCCCAGGCCCGTCCCCCATACCTCCCTGCTAGCGCCACCCCGGATGCCTGCCAGGCCCACCCCATATCTATTAATGAGGGGTGCGATGCCATATTCACTGGTGCAGGACAAGGACTTTGGGGAAAGCTCTTTGGGCTACTTCAGCAAGGCCCCGCCCCCCTGGGTGGATTGGCTGTCTCTTTTGGACTATTATAAGTAACTTATTGGGTGGTGGTGAAGGCTGAGGAGATGCCTGACCAGGCATGTGTGCTAATGGCAGCTGTTTGGTGGCCCTGACGTTCGTGCTGCTGTGTAAGAATGCTGGCCCTGGCTAACCGTCTTTGGGAGGGAGGGCAGCGATCATCGATCGGGTCGGCGGTTAAAGCTTTCCGTGCCATTACTGTCACAGCTCAACACGGTTGAACAAAGCGGAAGTCCATCAAACTCTTCAAGACTTTCTGTCCTTGTAATGCGGAATTGATTGTTTTTTTTTTTTACCCTCATGGATAGTTAGAGACATCCATAGGTTTGTGTTTAAGCTACTAACGTTGTTACCAAAACATCACCAAGTCTACTGATGGGGGTGACCTTGATGCAGAGGAAAGACCTAAAAATATTTATCAGGCCGTGAATTTGGGAGGAAAGCATAAAATGTACCGAAACATTTCAACACATCAGCTACTGAATTACTGATTTTGATGACCACAGCCCTTGGGTTGTCATGTGTTTTCAAAGAGGGTTGTGTCAAGGTTAAATTCCCAACTGAAGCCGCACGGTATATAATTTATCAGGGATTCTGGGATGCTGCCGTTCGCTCTGTCCTCCATGTTACCAATGAGCAGCAGCAGTAGTGCGGTTTCTGCCATCTTCACCCATGGAACCTGCTTATTGTTACCCCCTGCCTCGCCCTCCCCTCCCGTGGCAGGCGCTGTGCTGAATGACGGCGCCCCCAAATCGCCCTGGCCTTGAATGCTGGAGTGCAGAGAGCCCTGTTCCTGCAGCAGTACTTCCTGAGGCCCATGACCTTCCGCAGTGAATGTAGGTTGCCCGCCATTCCGTGGCTGTGGAGTGCAGCTCTGTTCTCAAGCTTTCCATCTGCTTTCATCATTTTGTGTATGTGCTGGGGAAGTTACGGTTCAGAAGTCTTCGGCTCGGTTTGAGAGACGCTGCTATGACCTGGTGTGGTTATATCCTATGTATAAAAGAAAGTGCATTTCAATCTGAAATACATTTTAATTTTAATTTTATTTTGTTTAAACTGACATGTTGAACAAGTTAAAAATGTATATTTTACATTTTTAAAAAATGTCAACATATAATGTCAAAGTTCAGCATTTGATGTGACGTAGGTTGCAATTATGGCCAGCTAGAGCAAAATAAAATATCTGTAAGCTGATGGAGCCGTAGGTCAGATTTAACATAGTCAGTCAGAGTAGGGCTGCAGATCCTAGTGCTTTTGTTATGGCTTTGTGTCTGTCCGAGGTGAAGTTAAGCGGCTGCGAGTGTGAGCGGCTCCTGTGCAGCGGCTGGCTCTCCTCTTTGGTTGCAGCATCCACTGTCACACCAGGGTGATTCCGGCATCTACAAGTGCTTATATTCCGAACATTGCCCCTAGCATACACAAGACACGTAAAGCGATGTCGACAGCCAGTTGCAGTTTTACCGACCACTCTTTCACCTTCGCTAGAATAATAGAATAGAATATTGGGAAACCAAAATGCTCCCACACACATGACCTGTATATCGGGGGAGCATCTGTATCTCTGCCACCGCTCGCCATGTTTGGTTTTTCCTTATCAAACTGGAAACAACATGCAAAGCATGAAATTTGCTATTGATTGGCTGCAGGTCTCATGTGGGCTACGCCCACACGGAAAAATCATTTGCGTACATTTTGCAGCTAAGTTAGCTGTTCTGAAAGACTTTAAAGCAGAGAGCAGAATGACTAAAATTACTGATCATAGCCGTCATAAGCTCGGTTCGACTGCTTGCGCCAAATCATGGATGCAGCTTTTTGTGGAGAACTATTGCATCCCTAGTATCTGCATGTTGTAAGAAACAAGTGTTCTAGTACTACTACTACTACTACTACTAATATTATTATTATAAAACTTAATTTATATAGGACTTTTCATGCAAGGAATGTAGCTCAAAGTGCTTTACAGTAGAAAATATACATGAAAATAAGATGGATAAAATGAAATAAAATTGAACCAAATTAAAGATAAAAGGAGAGTAAAAGCCTAGGTTGTGTCCACCTACCAATTAAAATACAAATTATATACAAATTATATCCATAGAATTATTGAACATAAGTCGTAAAATACAGTGTTAAGTGGCAGTGGTAGTGCATGTGTGTGTAGTGTGTTGGGGTATGTGGCCTTCAGCTGTTTTTGTGGTGTATACTTATATCACCATGAGCGGCTGCTAGGCTAATTCGGCGTTCACTCGCCCTTCCTCTTGTCGCAGTAAACACGGCTCTGTAGATGTCAGTGGCTTTCAGCAGGCTGCTTTGGCAATGACGAGAAAGTTAGGCGTGCAGAGCAAGGACTGCAGAGCTGGGGCTGCAGGGCAAGGGCTGCAGGGCAAGGGCTGCAGGGCAGGGGCTGCAGGGCAAGGGCTGCAGGGCAGGGGCTGCAGGGCAAGGGCTGCAGGGCAGGGACTGCAGAGGTGTGAAGGGCCGTGAGGTGCGGTGTTTGAGCTCCTTAGCTGGGAACATGGGCAGGGTTTTTTTATTTTTTTTAAATCATTCCTATCAAACATGGCATCAGCACAGCTCTTGATATTCATTTAGAGGGTGCATGTTACTCAGTGGGTGGGGCAGAAGGTGACCGTCATATAGTGCCTTTAGCTGGCAGTCTGGTTAATTAGTCAGGGAGCTATGTGCATATCATGGGAGTGCATGTGTAAATTCATATACATATTCATATATAATGTGTCTGTTATACCCTTTGTGTATACAGAAAAAAACCGTGAATACGAGGAGATGAATATAAACAATATATATATTGAATACACATATAAATAACCAAGTTAGTCATTGCTGGCGGTAGCAGGTATATGTAATTAGAATACAGCCAGCAGTGGAAAGAGTGAATAGTAGCTTTTGGGGTGTGAAATGAGGTGTCGTAGTGGCGGTCCCTGATAGGGGTGGGGGGGGCAGGCAGGTGTAGAAGATGGCGATAGTGGGGGCGTTTGCGCTGGTGCTGTAAACAGGCGTCAACTTCTGGCCACATGGCAGAAAGCCTTGAATGTGTTTCATTTGAATGCATACATGCACTGTTGCTTTGTTTTAGATAAGTGGTCTGGTGCTAAAGAGGTAGTAAGGTTTAAAATATGGACTTGAGAATAACTGAGGACCACTCGATCGTGAGATTACATCCAAACTAGGCTGTCTCTGTTTGTATTCTGAGCCCATGATTGTTACTGGTCAACGTCAGCTTGTACACAGGGGCTGGCCACTGGCCTCGGCAGGACCGTACTCCATCTGCTTTTTTCAGCTAGCAGTCCCGCACTCCATCCGCCGCCCTTTGGGCTAGCAGTCCCGCGCTCCATCCGCCGCCGCCCTTTGGGCTAGCAGGCCCGCGCTCCATCTGCCGCCTTTTCGGCTAGCGGACCCGCGCTCCATCCGCCGCCCTTTGGGCTAGCAGGCCCGCGCTCTATCCGCCGCCTTTTGGGCTAGTACAGGGAGTTCCACCATCCTGCTGTGACGGTCTGAAGGATCTGCTGCTCTTTCTGTTAAACTGGGGCCCAGACTGAATGGGTACGATCAAGTATAGGTTTTTTTCCCTGTAAATTTTTATACACATTCAAGGGGAATTCAAAATGGAAGTGTGTGTAATTTGTGTGCAGAGAAATGCACATGCAAATTATGTATGGTTTACAATAATTTGTATTTAATTTGGCTCTTAAGTCCTGAGTGACTAACAGGTCAGTGCAAATATGTGCGTTTGGCAGCAGGCAGAGATGATCTATCCAGAGAGTGGCGGACTGCTGCCGATTGTGAGGCGTCAGCATGAAGCATCTCCGCTGGCTGAACAGAGCTGTGGCGCTCAGAAGCGTGCTTCCAGCTGCTTCCTGGGCAGTGCAAATGGCGGCTCGTTCACGGGCCATAGTCAGCGTGCGAAAAGTATTCATTAACCATTTTCATCTTTTTAAAGAAATGAATGAATGAATAAATAAACTGAAAAACTTTTTTTTTTATAAAGCGTATTTAAGTGCACTTGAAAAGTAGGCTTTACATTTATACATTCACATTTTGGAAACCTTAAAATATATATTTGAAGTTCATCTTCATACCCAAACTTTAATAATCTGCTTTCATGCCTGACGCCTGTTAAACCATAGCAGCCGTTGACCTTCCTTGTGTATCTCCAGGCCTCCCAAGCAATAGATGGCAGTATACTGAAAACGGCGCAGTCAAAGTTCTGTCTAAAAGTAGAGCTCATTTCTATTTTAATTAGTTTGCAGTTTAAAAAGGTAATCTTTGTACATTCAGAAGGGGGTTCTTGCAATGTCCGGTATGGCAGTTGAAGTGGCCAGCGTCATGTTTAATATTAAAGCCACTGTTTAAGTTATGCCCTGTTGAACTGCCAGTGTTGAAGTCCGGAGTTGGCGGACATGTCCTATGCCAGTATACATTTCAGTATGACTAATAACTGACCTGGTAGTCATCACTTCAGCTTCTGTATACTTCTTTATGCCAGAATATTTTCTTGTTTATATGTTTTATGAGTGTGGCTTACCTTGGCATGGGAGTTTTATTCAGGATGGCTGCCCTGCCTGTATACATGCCACTGTAGCTTGCAGCGATTTTAGAGAAAGGGCTTGTGGGTAACATCGTATTGGTGGTATGGGTGATAAATGGCTTGCAGATGAGCAGTTACCCAGTGCCAGATTGCAGATGTTCACCTTGTGGTCTGAAGCATGGGCCACAAGCTTGTGTGTCCTCAGTACCGTAAACTCCTGTCTGGGAGGGATGTGCCGTTATTCTTACGGGGGATGTGATACACGCTGCTCTTTCTCTGATGATGCTGTCGGATTAAGCACCACGTCTGATATTCCTGGTTGAATTTCTGGTTTACTAACACCTGTCTCTCTCTGTCCTAGGAGCTACTGATTGTTGCGTCTCCGACACTGTAATGGAAAATCGTGGTAAGTAGAAACTTACTTATTTCTTATCTACTCCACCTGTTGGGCTAATGGTATGGTCCCCCACCCCTATGCCCAGACATGGTTTTGTCTGTTGAGGACTTCTACAGATGCCAGGCCTCCTGCAGAAGCCTGGGTGCAAAATTTCACATGTCAGCTGAAAACACCTGATTTTCAATAGCCTGACTCCCAGTTGTCTCTGTTTACACGGTTATTTGAAGGACTGAGTCCCTGTGAGCAAATGTTTACATAAATCTTGCCCTGGGTGCATCATGGCTGAGGCTACCGTTTCCGGGAGCTGCCTCTGGCGGCTGGTTTTGGGAAACGGCTTAGCTGCATTTATTATCTATGACACGGGGCTATATGTGACGGCTCATACTCCCTTAGCGTACGCGAGTTTGACTGTCATCTTGCTCCTGCAGCGCCATCGATTCACTGGTATCCATCGTTAACTTGATTCTAGTCACTATTGATTATATCAACACTCAGGTAATGTACTGATTAATCTGACGGTTCATCAAGTAATTGTTTATATGTAAATATAATGATTGCAGTTGACGTGAGGCAGACACCAACCAGCCACTGGTGCACACTCAGGTGCAAGGTGCACGCTCTGTCACACACACGGTCAATTTAGGCACTTCAGTTAAAGTTGCATGTTTTTGGACAATGGAAGGAAACCGGAGAATCCAAACGCCACACCCACATTGGGCGGACGTGCAAACTCTACACACGCACAATGTACCGCGACAGCACTACCCACTGTGCCTCCCTGACAGGCAGTAGTTGCTGGGTTCAAACCATCCGTAAGTTGTGCTATAGCATTTTTGCTCTGTGATAGGAAATGAAACTTAGCAAGCTTTACAATTTTAATGATTGTTCCTTTTAAGAATTATGTAGTATAATTCAGTATAAATTTTTCCACTGTTTTAGCATGAGCTCTGCTTGTACCCTCTGTAACAACCATGATCCTTCTCCTCCTTGCTGTTGGAGCCACTCATAGACAGTCTGGTGTGTTTGTGAGAGATTAAACAAAAAATGATTGAAGAAGAGAAAAGTGAACAAGAAGTGGTCCCGAAAAAGACCTTTGTCTTGGGATGTATTTAAATATCTTGTATATCATAGAGATGATATTAAGCAAAAGCAAGTGATTTGTCAGCCCTGCTTTGTCTGCCTGGGCAGCTCAGGGCCACATCACCTTATTTGACTGGCTCTTCTGCTGTATGATAAGTTTTATTTAGCTGTATAGCTAATTTTCTGCTAAATATCTCAAAAACTTCAAATATCGCAATATGAACTTTTCCCATTGTCATTCAGCTATAAGTGTGTATAAAATATTATATGGCCAAGTACTATATTATGTAGGTGTGTAAATCACAGCTTTCCTCGCGATAAGATACAATATCGGTTGCTTAAGCCAACGGTTTTGATTGATATTTTTTGATACCTCAGGAAATTCCTACGATACGATTCGATTCAGTTCGATACTGGGGTTAGTAGTCAAAATGATGAAATTTCACACGATCCTTTACATTTCAATGAATTAAAGGCAAATATAGTTAGCATTTTATTTTATTGGGAACTGTAAACTAAATCTAGTGTAGTCAAGTATGTAGCATAAATTAAACAAAATAAAGTGCAATAAGGTAAAAATAAAAACGATCCACATTTCCCTTCGGAATAGCAACGGTAGACTGACAGATGGAGGCAAACGCACTCCGAATATGACATGGTGGAAAAAAAAGTCCTCCCATTCTGTTGGCTTCTTACTTGGTCCTGCCCCCCCATTCATTTTTATACCCTCTTTTAAGTTTAGTAGAAATAAATTGGAGGCTAATTAGGCGACTCTGTAGCTTGCAGCAGCTGGCCCGGTTTTTTATGCCATACGATCTACCCACACTGCCTTTACGATCGACCAGTAGATCGCGATCGACGTATTGGGCACCCCTGGCATAGACCATGTATACATCAGAGTGGATCATGAAAACAATACTGGAACAGGCGAGAAAATAAAAACGCATGCATCGACATTTATGCGGTCACATCGATGCATCGGATTGTTTGCCGTTGAATCGATACATCGATACAAATCGATGCATTGTTACACCCCTAATATTATGTAAGATGATGCGGCTATGCGATGGCCTAATTTTTGTTTTCGCAGTGACTATTTTGACACACAAGGATCATAAATTATTTTACTTAGTTTACTTTTTAAGTCAAAATGATGACGAAAACAGCCTAGTCTACTCTGAGAGGCTAAATGCATGCATATCTATGGCTAACCTCGCATTATTGGGTCCGTCAAACCTTGAATGTTTTCTTTTAAGATGAATTTGCATCGCACTTGTTCTTTGGTGATATTAAAGCTAATACTGACAGCTGATTACATTTTCATTCACTATAAATGTGATGAAAGTGATACAAGTGATGCTTTCTCTCTTTATTTGGACCCTCATCCCTACTATGTGCCGTCTTCCTTCAACCAAATTGCAGAGTAATCGAATAATCGACAGTTTAATCGAATAATCGACAGTTTAATAGAATAATCGACAGCTCTGCTTGATTCTTTGCCATTTTGCTTGCCTTTCTACAAACCTGCACTTCCTTCTGGTCTGCGACAAAAGATCCTCATTTTGTGCGAAGCGCTGGGGTGCAGGATCTGGCAGGGCCCTCCTAGGAATCGACCAAGTTGGCACACTGGTGTGAAGACTCCTTGCTGGGTCTAATGCTTGCGGTACATTATTTCTTTGGCATGGTGTCTCTTTCTCTACACTCAAAAATAGTTCGGTATAACAAGTGAGATTAGTCATCGGCAAACGGCAAGTGCAGTGTGGGCTTTTGGGCTGGATGGGTTCCTGGTAATTACCGACGTGGGTGGCAGTAAGTGGGGCAGCATGGAGCCACCAAAGATTGGTACCATATCTCGAGAGCCGCTGTTGTAGCAGAACCCTGCTGCTGTTGGAAATGTTGCCACTGATTCCTTTGACGCCCTCACCTGGTCGTGCCGATATATGCATGGTGGAGAAACATTAAAAGCACAGCCGGCTTATTACTCTTCAGCTGCCATGACTAAGCATAGAAGTCTTTTTAAATTGCTTCGGAGTAATCACAGTGAGGAGTTTCTCTCCATTTAAGCGATATCCTGACTTTTCGAGCTAGGCCACTTTATCCCATCAGTCCTCAGAAGCTGCCACTGGTCTGTCAGTTCCTTTATGGGTTTTCCTGTAGTCCTGAGCTCCTGGGCACACAAATTGTCTCAGGCTTGGGGTCCGGTAAGGAGGAAACACAGTGTGTTTCTTGCTTCTGCGTCCAGAGGAACCGGGCCAACCGAGATTACATAAGTAGATCATCGCCTGCCGTCTCTGCTCCAGCTCAGTAAAAATAACCTTGGCGCGTCTCTCTCTTTGCCTCTCTCCTCTGCTCTCTTTCTGTTAAACTGGGGCCTCTGGGTGGCTCTGAGAGCGTCCTGCTTTGTGCTTCCATGCATTTGCAAAGCTGGAAATGTAGGGTGTTTATTCATTTCGCTATGTATAATTGTTTGTTTGTTCATCTCAACGCTATTGGCCAAAAACCAGAATGTTAGCATTAACAGGGAACGTGCTAATCCTACAGCGCTAATTGTTTTGCATCAAGTCTTACAGGCTTGCAGCAGCTAATGTGGAACAGAGTAGGTGGTTTTTACTTGTTGTGCAGTAAGTAACAAGTTCAGCATCATGTGACCTTTTGCTTCCTCTCAGAATTCAACAGAACCTTTCACCTTGGAACCAAACTAAAATCATGCTGTAAATTTCCTACTTGGGTTTTCATGTTTCATGATCTGTCACTCCTTCTGCAAATCTGACAAAAGCTTTAGGAAACGGAAGGAAAATGAGACTGCAGAAAGTAACGTTTCCTCATTGCAGTAAGCTTCCAGTCGCCCAGGCCTTCGCCCAGCAGGACGTTATCGGTATGAACTGGAACACAAAATTAGGGCACAGCAAAGGCGGCCATCTTCAGCAGTGCCTTGAATGAGGAATGCAGCTCAAAGAAAAACCAAAACTGCGTTTCTGTTCCTGATAATGTGCGTGCCTGTCTGGTAAGCGACAGCCAGTCTTTGTCCAAGCGGCCTTACAGTGTGACGGCACAGGTGCTGGGGGGTGGAGTGGTGTTACCACAGTTTTTGCATTTTTGAGCTAGCTGGTGCAGCTAGATGCCCTCAAGAATTGTTCCGAGTTGCCGTTGGTGTTTGCGGAACCTGGGCTGCTCCCCTTAACGCCACACAGTTCGCGAGGTGTTGGACAGCCGAAGCCACAGACCATCTACCTCTTCCAACCCCCTCCCTGCATCTCACCCCCCCAATTCTCTCCTCGTCCTCTTTCATTCTTTTACACTGTCAGTCTTGCTGTCCCACAGTCTCTCTCCATGCCCCCCCAGCTATTCCCTTTT
The DNA here is from genome assembly GCA_026777985.1 of Mormyrops attenuatus. Taxonomy (NCBI): domain Eukaryota; kingdom Metazoa; phylum Chordata; class Actinopteri; order Osteoglossiformes; family Mormyridae; genus Mormyrops; species Mormyrops attenuatus. Next base: position 26,678,438 of record JAODKC010000137.1, on the reverse strand, counting down.
CCACACTGTACCTGGAATCCCAACTGCATGCTATATTTTATTTTTTTTATTTAAATTATTTTTTTAATTTATAAAGTACCATTACCTGGAATTTGCTAAGAACCCCATGCAAATGAAATGTCATCTTATCTCTCCATCTTGAATATATTAGGGCTTGAATGCTGAAAAAACCTGTTATCCAAAAACTTTGACCATTTAAATGATGGGTGCCCTTGAACATGGTTGGTATATGGTTCAGAAGTGGGCAGACCTTCCCATGAAACCTCACTTGTTTAATTTCTCCTTATCGTCTAACTGCTTCATAACCTTGCATTCCTGGAGTTCCAGCATGTGACAGTCAACGTTGCGTTGCAGAGTGATGTAGTACTAGCAGTTACCCCTAGGGGGAGACAAAGCCCCCTGGAATTTTTTGACTTCTAACCTAATTGTCACAGTTCATGTCATGTTCCTCAGTATTTGTACCTTTTTTGTTTTTCTCCTGAATGGGTTTTCTTTTTTTTTCCCCAGACCCATAGGCCTACCTGAGGGGGGGTGGATAGTGCATGCGTCAGTTTGTCCACAGAAACAGCTGTCAGCTATCGCATGTGGCGGAGTGGGATTAATTCATTTGCACTATGTGATGGTGGATGATTGTATGAAAATGTTTGTGGGTTCAAATCCTAAAGTGTTCAGTAAATGTACTCCGCCCGTATGATTCTGTAAACACACAGCCGCATCGCTGTTTAAGAGTGCAGCGTTGGTGATGTGAGTACGGTTGAAGAGGCAGCCACTAGCCTAAATGACACAATGAAGAATCCGCCGCCGCCATCCAGGAAGTAGCGGGCGGCCGAGTGGGGTGGGGCGGGCGGCCTGAGTCACTACATTGTGCTGGCGCATTACACAAGCTGCACCACGGCACCGGCATGGCCTGGCGGAAGAGCCACTCTAAAGAGACTCCCACGGCCTTCGCTGCGCCGCCTTCATTACGAGCACGGAAACTGTGACCTTGCCCCCCCCCCCGTCCTGGACTACAGGAGAATGAAAATAAAAATGACTGCGTTTAGCATCAGTGGCAGATGCCATTCTGAAGGTAATATGTGGGGAAAATAGCTACGGAGCTCTGTTAATTTGCTGTACGTTTCTGAAAGGTGTCCCAGATTAACAAATGGAGTATTGTGGTATTAGTAGGTATTAGTGTCCACAAGGGTGAGACTGAAACTCTGTGCTGGAAATCTCATAGATCCGCATAGTTCATTGAGATCCGCTGTAATTTTGTTATGTGGGGATTGATCATCTGCTTATCGGTGTTGTGCATCGCTCGTCTGTAACTGGATATTACAGTAACTGCTGCTGTGGGTGTCAGGGATTCTGAAGGAGGACTGCAAACAAGTTTTAAGGCTGCTGTTGAACCTCAGTCTGAGTTTGCAGCTGCTATGCTTGGCAAGATCTAAACCTTTTATGCAACCAATGGGAGGGGGGCGGGTGGTGTTGCTTGGTTATTGGAGTAGTTGGCACGGCCTTGTAAATGTGAAGCCCTGCTGGGCTCTGTCTTTAAAGCGCTCCGCTGGGTGGGCTGGGCTGGGGTGGGCGGGGAGTAACTTTGCTTTGGCGTTCGTCCTTCAGGAACACGCGCCCCGCTGGGCATCCTCTGTGAGGTCAGCAGCAGAGGGCGCCAGATGGCAGCTCGCGTATGGGCTACAGTCACATGTAGCACGTAAGAGTGATCCACTCGCACTGCCATCATCTAGCTTCTTATCAATTTGTGGGTAACATGAGCCCACAGATGTCACGACTGGAGGAGCCTGTGTGTTTGTGCCCCCTTTTTTTTTTTTTTTCTGTGCCTTTATGTCTGTGCAGTGTGGTTTCTGACCAGTAGCGAATGGGTGTGAGTGGAAGTGTCGCAGAATGCTTCAGAAGCTGTCTCTCTGCTTCTGCTGTTTTGGGTTTTGTTTGTAACAATCAGGTCTATGAATGGGTGTCATTAGTAGGAATCCCCTAGGTTTCTTTATGCTCATGCTGACATTATCTGCAGACTCCTGTCGTCCTTCCCAGATGCCGCTGCTGTCAGGACCTCATTGCAGCCCTTTCACTTTTTTCATTATGAACGCAGTGTGGCCGAGTGGAGATGAGTCCTGCAGACTGCACACTGTCCACATGCCTTTCCTGGAACACCCTCCCCCCAACTCTATAAGTGTGAGAGGGGTACACACGCCCCAAGACCTGGGCCCCCCCCCGGGGGGGGGGGGCGGGGGGGGGGGGGGGGGGGGGGGGGGGGGGGGGGGGGGGGGCGGGGGGGGGGGGGGGGGGGGGG
>JAODKC010000137.1:26662431-26675822 GCA_026777985.1 Mormyrops attenuatus | reverse complement strand
GCCTACTGCACACTGTCCAAATGCCTTTCCTGGAACACCCCCCCCCAAACAACTAAAGTGTTCTTGGGGTACACCCGCCCCAATCCCCCCCCCCCCCCCCCCCGTGATGTCACTTCCTCTTTGGTTCTGCCTGGCTCTACGTCTAGGCCTGGCTCACATTCCTGCTATCAGGTTACTCACTGCTATCTCTCCCCCTTGCCCCCGCCGGCCAAACCCTGGATTGGATGCTCATTAGCTCTGAAGGTGACTGACTAACTGGACCCACTGGGAGGGGGTCGTCCCAGCCCTCAAACGACCCTTTCTGCCCCCCCCCCCAACCTCTGACCCTAAAAAAGGAAAAAGTGTCTGCTGTGGAATGATAGGCATTCACTGCAGACATGCCGCCTTATGATCCGGCGCGGGAGGGATGCAGGCAGGCGGGTGGGCAGTGTTCACTGAGTACAGAGAGAATGAGAGAGAGAGAGAATGAGAGTGAATGAGAGAGGGAGAGAAAGCGAGAGAGAGAGGGAGAGAATGAGAGTGAGTGAGAGAGTGAGAGAGAGAATGAGAGTGAGAGAGAGAGAGAATGAAGCTTGAGTTACAGGAGTGTCTGTGGACACCCGCCGGCCACGGAGTAAGCGGGTAGCGCTGCTCTGCTTTCTTCACCTCTAACCGCCCCCCCACCCACCCACCCACCCTTTGCGAGTGGTGCCTCCCGGGGGCCAGAGGGGAGCGCCAGCCCCTGGGTACAGGAGCTTGAATGGGAGCATGGGACAGGCCGTCAGACTGGCAGCAGTGACAGAGGAGTCAGTAAGGAGAACCGGTAAATGGCGAGACGCGGTGCGGCGCGGCGTGTGTGACTGTCAGCCTGTGCGTATGAGTGTGTGTGTGTCTGTGTATACGCATCTGTGCATTTTAGGCCATAAAGTTTTACTTTCAGATTCCCCCTGTGTGTTTGACTTATGCATGTGTATCTTAGGGAGGCGTATCGGGCCTTCAGCTGAGGGGTCGCTGGGGTGGGAGGGGGGATGAGGCATGTGTCGCTGCCGTTGCTGGAATGTGGAGACTGTGATACTGGTAACGCTGGCGGCTTGGTGCCCTCACCCCTCGCTCCATGCGTTAGGGCCCTTTATACGCCAAGCTGGGCCCTGGCCTGGCGGTGAGATATCCTGTCGGCCGTCGGCGTTGTTTGGTACTCGCATGCTGTTCTCTGCCCCGCGGGTGAGGTATCCTGTTTGCTGTGTGCCATGGTTGGTACCCGTTGGGTGTTCCCTGCCCCGTGGGTAGGGCCGTCTCGATCATGAAATTTTAGTTGATGATTAACTGTCATACAAATAATTGCGATTAACGATTTTAAGTCTCTCTCTGTTCATTTTATAACACTACCCAGCATAGTTAACCTAATCATAGTTTAATTCACATACACCTTATGAAGAACTGAATTTTGAAAATTGGAGCATAAAATTGCATTTGCCTTTTAAGCTTTGTAAACGAGAATTGTACACTGCAGATATGACACAAATAACACAAGTTACACGCCTCGAGATAGTGTGTTCACTACCCGATCCGTACCACATATCCGATTCTATCTCATACTTCTGCAACACCCAATCCGTCCCATCTGCCCATCTTGTCATTTTACGGCAAACCATATTGTCAACATTTACAGCAAACTAAGCCCGATAACGTATTGGAATTTAGGTAGTCTGGGAAAAAAAAAACAATCTATTTAATTTGCTTGTCATTTTAAATGTTAACTCCGATTTGTCTATTTACAGTTTCTTGGATCAACACTATTACCTAAATATCCCAGATCTGAAATGTTAGTTTATATTTCCATCAGTTGAAATTGCCTATATCCAGTACTATGCTATTTTCTATACTTATAGCTTTGGTTCACTCTAAACTGAAATGAGGTTTGGTCTGTTTTTTTTTCTTTTTTCTTTCTAACCATTTTTGTATCCAGGTGTGTGCATAATTGGTACGCAAGTATGCTTTTGCTGTATATACAAATTTTGTGTGCATTTGCGGTGTTATAAGAAATCACTGCATTTTACCATTTGCGCCGCGAAACAAGTACAAATTAGCTACATAAAGGTTAAAATGCACGGTGATTTCTTGTCATAACACCGCAAGTGCGCATAAAATAAATACCCATTTTATATATACAGCGAATGCGTACACGCGTAGCATTTTTGCGCTGCTACAACAGGAAATTGCCGCACGTATCGCTGGAGAATGTGTACTTGCGTACCTGGTATGTGCACCTATTAATATCACTCCAAATCTTTGGGATCAGAAAAAATGGACAAAATAACACATTTCTCTAGTTCTTTGTCCTATTAGGATAATATACAGACTTTGCTGCAGCATAAGAGTGGCAGCCGTCAGGGATATATACAGTCATCCCACCGTAACAAGACCCATAAACACGCACTCACACAAGTGCAGGTGCTATGCAGAACTTTCTTTAAACAGACAGAGAACTCAAAGAATCCAGAATCGAAATATCTGGCTGAACAAATCCCTAGTGGAGATCGCTCACAACTGACTCACGATTGGGTCGTGAAAATGTTGTGAAACAAATTGGGCACGTCTGTAAAATTTGCCAACGCTGCATTTGAGCATGCGCGAGGTACAAACGGGGCAGGCCGTGCGGATTAGTTCGGAAGCACAATGAAATGATGTCATCAAACGAGCCCTACTGAAACACTGCAGGGTAGAAAACGACGTGGAAACAGTGATAGAAATACAACAATTCTGTCTCATCCATGCAGTTATTTTTATACAGATGAATGGAGGCATGGTGTTTGGGAGCAGCAGATGTACTTGCTGGTTGTTCTCCTTTAGGAGTGGAAATTTGCCCCTTTTGGGCAGTATCTGGGCACTGCCAGCTTTCGCTAAGGTGCCGTTTACTGCCACTCGCACCCAGCAGAGGTCGCAACCAGGGCGACTGACCAGCTGGGGAGGTGCCGGCCCCGTTTGGCATGTTGCTGCTGTTGCTGCACGTGTCATCAAGTCTTGTAGGGATCAGCACTTAAGCACAGGCCAGATCATACGATTGCCAACTGGGGCGTGAGCCCAAGCCTGACTAATCAATCTGGCACATGTCTTCATGTTGAGATGGAATGACTGCATACTGTTTTACATCCAGCACTATCTTACATAACATGTAAAATCAACATATTGGCAGACATTGTTTTCTGGAATGGGTTTATCTTGAGCTGGTAGGGTAAAATGAGCCCCGGCTGGCACGTGGCCTTCCTGTCTCTTCCGGGACAGTTTGGGAGGGGTACGCAGAGTGGCCCTGCCCTCCTGCTGCTCTGTTGTTCAGCCCTGTCCTGTGGGCCTCCAGTCGAGGGCTGCTTTAGCTTCCAGCTGGACCTCAGTAATTACGTGTGATTCATTTGTCCATTGAATGTGATTGCTGGTTGGCTCATCTTCTGGGTCCTTTTTGGTGCTGTTTATACTGCTTTGAAATGTTGAGGTTTATTAATTCACTGGATCCAGATGTATTGCTCAGCCTTGTCATGGTCAGTGATGTAATTAAGTTAATTGAGCATTCAAAGCCTATAAATAATTGCCATCTAACCTGCCCCTCTGGGTTCCCCCTGCCAGTCATCTCCTACTGTATCTCCGGCTCTGTTATCCTGTTATTGCCTAAACTGTATCATAAATGGAAGGTGTGATATTACAGCGTGAGTGACACAGAACTGTTAATTTTGTTTTTTTCATTTCCATGGTCTGCCCCTGTAACCCCTCCCCAGTACCTCCCGCTCATGTCACCCATGGTATGAAACCAGATTCTGTGCCGCCACCACCCCCCTTCCCTGGAAGGCCTTGGGATTATGGACAAAATCTTGTGTTTTTATTATTATTATTTTTTATTATTTGCTCTGAAGCAAGCCACAGGTCATTCCTCGTAAGGGTGTTAAGTGCCTGGCTCCTAAAGAACTTTGTGGTGACCCGATAGCTTCCAAGATCTGTGCTCCAAGCACTGAATGTTCCCACCGACTGCATTAGCAAAAGCACCATGGCCAGTGTGGATGCTTCTCACCTGGGATTCTTGGTCATGGAATTTTGACCCAAAGCCAAACATTAACTAATACCTTGTTGTTTCATAATTGCTTCTCCATCTAGTGCCAGAAACCTGTTATGTGCTGATGGTGACTGTATTTAGAAGGTCCACGAAGCAGTATTGTTGTTGGACTCTTAAAGAATGTGTGGACTTTTCACTTTTATGCCTGTCTCTTCCTGGTTTGTTGATTACATCCTTTCTCCCATATGTGCTTGGTCTCTGAGCCTTGAAACTGAGCTACTGACCTCAGGACAGACTAAAGGTGTTTTGGCCAAGTCTGCGATGATTTCGGGTGGTGACTGGTAAACACGCGCCTGAGCGTTAGCAGATTTGCGCTTAATATGAGTATGTGAAATTTAACGCGCTTTTGAGGCCCCCCCCGCAAGTATGACCTCTGGCCTCCCCGCTTCAGTTTTCCGCAGTACCCACCCATGGTCGTGTTGGCGTCCAGGCTAGACATTCTGCACTTCCTGTGTCTCAGCAGAGCTTCTGCCCCACCTTGCTGAGGTGAACTCTAATGCTAAAAATGCTGAAAATGCGTCAACATCAATATTTAAAATTGACGTGTTTTTTAAAAATGTGTTTTTTAAAAAAATAGAATTATCTTTATGGTTTGTAAAACGCATCAGTTCATTATAAGAAATGTTTTCCTTTAATATCATTATGCAATTATGGGAGTAGTTCAAATTATCGCGAAAGAAAAAGGTGGTTTTACACTGTGTTAAGTGCAATGGCATACCGTGGTGGCACTAGTGCTATGCATGAGCGCCTGAAGAGAGAACCCACAGGCGTTATTCTAGATCACAAGAAAAGGCAAAACCACCGGGTTGGCTAGTCATATTTTAAATCACCGTCAGTGCAGAGAGAATTTTTATATCTTTTGTCCTTGTAGCTGCTAAATACACTCATTATTAAAGCCATAAAGGTGTCTGCCTGCTACATTAGAATATCTATTGAATAAGTGTGAAGATGTTTAGGCTAAAAACTGGGCTTATTCTCCGATGCCAGTGTGTGTTCGTGTGCGTTGGACTTGCTGGAACCAGTGTCGTTACCGTAAATAAAAAAACGGAAACGAAAACAAACACTACATAAAATAAAATAATTTGTGAACTGATATAAAAATGAGAACCATATTTACAAAAGAACGTGTTGGACTTTAATCTGCAAAAAGTGCTGCCACCCCACCATCTTTTTGCCGTCTTAACCACGGTACTTCCTCATTTCAAACTTGAGGTCCCTTCCTATCGCTTGTCGCATGTGGCGTGCTCTGCTACAGCATGTAAAGCCCTGCAGTGGCATACAGTTTGTTGTTGTCAAAATAAAATTAACTTAAATGGTAAAGTTGATTTTCTGGAGAGAAATTAATCGTTTTGATTAATCGACCAATCGATAAAATAGTCGATAGATTAATCTATAGAAAAATAGTCGTTGGTGGCAGCCCTAAATTCCATAAACACAATATTGAGCAACGAGAGGTGATTTCTCAGCACTGCTTTGTGTCTGTACCTGCACTGAATTTTTTTGACAGATTCTATTGGTGGATAAAAAGTTTTGTTTGGCGTAGGGTTGTGCGATATTAGGGAAAAAAAATCTATTTTCAGGGACTTCGACGATAATTCCACGATATTTAGCATCCTTAAAACATGTGTTTGTAAGTCTTAAGATCTAGCTTGGTCTTGGTAATAGAAAATGAATTGTAGCTTAATGAAACAGTTAAGGAAATCATCTAAACATCCATCAAATACTGCAGAAGTAGCCTTTGTAAACAAGTTTTACACAAGCACTATTAAAGAAATTACTAACTTCCTTTGTCCAATATTGCACAAAGTTATGAGAAAGTTATGAGAACTGTAAAATTCTACTGGACAAACTTCAAGTTGTGTGACAGGAACACCAGACTGGCCACAGCATCTGGCTTCAAAACAGCACGGCTACATGTTACAACTTTTCCTCCGGTGCTGAAAGCCCTCTCAGAAGCACTGCTTGAGGCAGGAATGCTCAGGTACTTTTTTGCTAGTTCCCCCAATGTGGGGAAATTTACTTCTTGTGTTTTCCGCCACTCAAGTGGATGTACCTCACTGTCCACCTCGGGTATCGTTAAGTAGCTCTTGATCTCTTTTTCAATGACAGTGGGTCAGAGACTCGTGTTCTCTGAATTCCTGTGCTTTTTTGAAATAGCTGCCAAAAGACATATTTTTTCCATTTTGCTCCCTCCCTTGCGTCTTCACCTGATCCAGTTTCTGCAGCCATCGGGTGAGCCGAAGCAGTTGAGGGTCCTGGGGTAGGGGTAGGGGTACGTTTTCTCGCAGCGGCCATTGAAATGGCTTTGATCCCGTCGTCGTTATTAAAGCGATTTTTGAACCGTGGGTCAAGTGTTGATGCCAAACGCAACAGCTCGTCCACACAGTCCTCTGTGTATTTGGAGTTCAGATACTCTAGAATGGCTTGTTTGATCTTTTTGGTTAGGTCTGTGTCATCAGACTTCACTGCCTGGACATCAGTGTTGAACAGGGCCAGTACAGGTTTTAAGTAAGAAACTGTTACAGTTTGCTCACCTGAAAGGGCATCTGTGAACTCCAGAAGAGGACCTAGTGCTATACTTACTGCCTCCAACACTTGCCATGTTGGGACAAGATGCCTGTGCTTTTTGTCTGCAGTCAAAACATGACACATGGCTTTTTCTTCTTCAATAAATCTCTCTATTGTTCCGTCTTGAGCCCCATCTTGTTGGTGACTCGGTGATGAGTTTATGCGCTGGAAGTTTGAGCTGCTCTTGTGCATCAGCAAGTGCTTTCTTCTTTTCCAGCTACTGGAAAAAGCTCCGACCACCTTTTTGCAAACTCCCATGGCTCTGTCTATCCTTGGATCCCGCATGCTCCTCTCTGGAAAACATTTCATATAAGATTTAACGGAACATTCAAAGTGTGCTGTATATAATAATTGCATTACAACATTCTTATATGTTTTTTTTATTGTATAATATATAATGTATTATTTGATATTATATTTAATTATATTTGTCATCTACAGTTTTACTTATCAGGTCTTTTTGTATTTTTAAACGTCATAATAAATAAGATCAGTTTAACCTAAACTGCATTTTATAGAGGGGACCCCAAATTACTCACCAATCACAATATGAAACCTGTACCCAAAACAAGGTAGCCTATTCCAGTTATTAATCCATAATGCACTAACGACGTTAGCCCCGCTGTCTGTTGTCATGCAAACCAAGCAGTCTTCTCGCAGTGACCATGATGCCAGCACATCTTTCAGACCTTGCGCAATGATGTCACCAGTGTGATCTTCTGGGAAGTAGGATGTTTCAAACAGAAGCTTTGCAGTTGCCAGTTTTCGTCAGTGAAATGCAGTGTCAGGGAGAGGTATGGCTCGGATGTTTGGCTTGACCATAAATCCGTTGTGGCAAAATGTGAAACCTTTTTGCTGTTTATGCGTCAGTTTGGCGACACGAATCATACTATTTAGGCAGAGCCGTTTGACTGAAATATTTTCGGCCAGGCAGTGTGTACCTTGGGTCTAAAGTATTCAAAAACCATCTCTCTGAACCACTTGAATTGACACCATATCTTTTGCGATGTAATTGGTGACGGTGTTTGTTATGTCACGCCATCTGTTGTTTTTCTTGTCGTAAGGCACTTTTTTTGCAGAATGAGTCTGCTAAAGTTTGCCGAGTGTGTTTTTGTGCTTGTACCTTGGGTAATTTAGACTTGTGCTGGACAGTTGACTCCTTAAGCTTTTTGTATTCTTCGTATTCTGTGTGGTGGTTAATTCGCAAATGGTGAAACAAGTTAGTTGTCGAGCTGTCTTTACGACATAGTTTGCAGATTGCCGTCTTTTGAGCAACATCAGTCTTTTCAAAAAAAAAAAAATAAAATTGACCCGCAAGTGAGAATGAACCTTGTCTGGCAATTAACTCTAACAACGTAGATCGCGAGGCTGTTTTATCGTCTGGCGCTGTTTAACTCATTTTGAAGCATTTTTTTGCAAAGCGAGTTACATACTCGATAATTTAATCTCACACGTCGTTAAAACAGCAATTAAGATATCGTAAACGATGTATATCGCACATGCCTAATTTGGCTATAGTTTAAATCTTCAACTCTTTTGGATAAATATTGCAATATTTATGGTGAAGTATCTGTGTGTCATTTGTCCTGATTTATATGTGGAATTTAAAGATGGTCAGGTGTGTGTGGGAACAGATGTAAGACGTGTGATAGTGATGTCATTTAGTGGTCACTACATGTGAGTTCATTCATACATATTTCACTGATAGTATTAATATATTATTGCTTTTGAATTTATAATGGTTTATTTTGAAGCAGTATGATATTTAAATGGGAACGCTATACAGTATGGATTTAGTATCGATTTGGTATTGATATTGAGCTATCAACACAACTTTAGCAGTCCGTTATAAGAGCTATTGTAATGTTGATTGTGGGGCATCCATCTTGCTGCAGGGGTGTCGTGCCAATATGTATGTCTCATTGAGCCCATTTTGGTCGTTAGGACACCCCGAACCCCCCTGGCTCAGTGAGACCCTCTTGTCTCCTGTTAATGGACAGGAAGCTGCCACAGCTTTGGTGGAGCTACAGAAGCAGGCCGTGAAAGCAGCACGTGTGATGCGAGGGACGAGAAGCCGGTGCCGTATGGCGGTAAAATGGGCGTTTTGGACCGTAAACGCCTGCGTCTATGAGAGGCGCCGTGGATCCTCCCTGCTGTCCCCCAGTCAAAGATTAACTCCAGCAGAACTGTCACGTAAACAGTATGGAGACACGCATTCGTGCTCATCACCCTTTCAGAACGTGATTGTGATGTAGATCCTCCCCTGCCAGAGGAATGCATTTGACGGCCCTGTTCACACAGCTACCGTGTCTGTGTTACTCTATGCTGTGTCTGAGAGCTGGATGTGGCGTGGCACCTTCCCACCGCCCTGCCGGGCGGCCATTTGCACACTCATTTACTTACGGTTTTGTTTGGAGGGACCCGGGAGGCGTTTGGCACATTCCCTCAGGTGAGAGAGACCACGGTCAGGCTCGTTAGCGGGGCAGCCTAGCATCACGACGGTGGTGTCAGGGCAGCTGAGGTGGTCTTTATGGTGTTGCGCTGGCTTAATTATGCTGAGTTTGCTCACTCTGTTTGGTGGGGGGACAGTGGCGGTTTGCTTTGGGGAGGGGGGAAAGGATGCAGCTATGAGTGGCAGTGGCGGGAGAGTCTCTCACTTTGTGAACTTTCACTTTTTGGCATGGAGCTTGTTTATGCCTTCAAGTCCTGCTAGTGCTGCCCCCCCCAAGTGAGGTCTGGGCACGAGCATGGTGGCGGCTGTGAGACTGCCTGCCTTATCTGCTGTATTGGTGGCTGGTAGGTTTTTTTGTGTGGGTGCATGTACATTATTAATTGAATTGAATTTTCTGTCTCAGGAAATGAAATAATGCCTCACACAGCCTTTTCCCCTGGGGGGTGTGTGGGAGGGGGTTCCGCTGGGAGGGGCTGTTTGTGGTTGTCTGACAGTGCTGGCTCTGTGGCTTTTCAGATTGGAACATGTTCCTGTTATTGGAAGTAGTAACTTTTGCGGTGCCTTGCTTCAGTTGTGTCTGTGTGTGTGTGCGCGTGTGTGTGTGTGTGCGTGCCTGCGTGAGTGTGCGCGCCTGTGCGTGCCTGCGTGAGTGTGTGGGTGCTTGTGTGTATCCCAGGGTGGGGTGCCGTTTCCTCTCTCCCATTAGCCATGCTCTACTGTTTCCTAGGCCCTGCCCCCGCCATCCCCGCTCCTCCTCCTCCCTGTCAGCTGGCTCTGAGCTGCAGTATCCCGACAGTCGGCCTGCTGGACTCCCAGCTTCTGCTGTCCTGCCTCTGCTGGGCGGCCTGTTTCCAAACCTCGCTGGCTGACGGCACCGAAAGCCCGGCAGCCGGCCGTCCTGCAGGATCCACGGCGGGGGCTGCTGGGCTGAGAGGCGGAGTGTTTGTGCCCAGGCTGTGTTTTTGGGATCTGCTCCTCTCTGAGGAAGGAGGTGCAGGCTGAGGAGAGGCACGGGACAAGACGGGCGGGGGCTCCCATGGCTGCCTGCCTGCGCGGCTGCGTCTTGCCTGAGTGGAGCCCAGGTAGATGAGTGTACTGGTCGAGCTGCAGCTCCGGGTGTCCGGCTCCTCTGTGTGACGGCTACACTCGCTCGCTTCACACTGACGCGGTCTGCCGGACTTCATTTCCTGCAAACGGTCCATTTTCGGTTTTGTTTCGCTGGTGGCTGGGGGAGCGGAGGGGGGCCGTTATCTTGTGAGAATCGCCACGGCAGCCAGCAGTGAGCAGACGCCGGCGTCTTCCTGAGACCGGTGAATGATTTGCAAGGGCTGGAGGTGGCAGCGTGATTTTTGTTCCTCTCCCTCTCAGATGTGTATCTGTGTGAAGGCCGGCTTGGGTGGGGGTGGGTGGAATGACAGGTGCCAAGGAGCAGAAATGCAGAGCCGGGCTTCTGGGTCACTGCAGCCCCGGAGAGCGGCCCTTTTCCCGCCGCGTCTTCTTCCTGAATGTTTCCAGTGCTGGGCTAGAGGTGGAACAGAGCGGGGCCTTGCTCCCCACGATAAGCCAACGGAAATAAGGCTGGAGGCCCCCAAGGTTTATTTGCGGAACAGCATGGGGCCCTTCTGGTCGCCTCTGTCAGAGGGTCATCTTTTTCTCAGAAGAAATACTCTTGTCTAGCAGGCTGGGGCGGGTGCTGTACGGTCTGCGTTTAAAAATTTCTAAGAAGAGCAGAGTCTACAGCACGTGTACCTGTTTTCTTGTGCAGTGTAGGATAAGGTGGGGATTCCCATGGGGAAAAGGGCACTTCTCAGGAACATTCTCAACTGTTCTGTATGGTTTATGGCAGCGAGGGTTGTGTTTGCATCCTGAAGTATGCAGCTGTTGACCATGTATGTATGTATGTATGCATGCATGCATGTGTGAACTCTCCTTTGGGTTCTCTAGGACCTAGTGCCTTCTAAATGGTTGTAAATGCCTATCTTGCCTGGCCTGTTCTGGAACAGGAACAGTGGGGCCGATATGATTGTGTTCCGATAAGGAACTGGACTGTACGTGACGTACAGATGTCTGGGAATGTGAGCGCCATGGAAAGTACACTCAGTAGTATATGACTTGTACCTTAATAGTGAGAACATCATTCTGCTTTACAAAATAAATTGGTTGCATCTTATTTGCTTCATTGTGCAAATACATACTGTTACTGTTACTGGAGTGCCATAGCCTTCAAAGGTAGTCTGCTCATAAACCCAGTTTCACCAAACTGGCAGCAGGTCCCTCCTTGGTTGTTTCCATGCTGCTGTTTCCCTGTTCTTAGCTTAAAATTAATAGGCTTTGGGGTAATATTCCATTATCCAGTCGAGTACAATATATTTAGCATTTGTGCAGCGGCAGTATTTGCACTTTAATGAATGGTACGTTTCTGTTAAAAATAAGTGTTTGCCCTAATTCTACTGCTCCTCATACAGTGAATTGTACAAGATGTGCTCAGAACAAGATGTGTTCTAATTTTACGTTGACTTTAGCAGTTGTACTAACGACTGCATCCTCCGAAGGTCCTTGGCCCATAGTGGGTGATATGATGAATATGCTCTGATACTCCGTGCTGTCTGTGACCTTTACCATGTCTCTCCTCTCAGCCTCAGATGATGAAGTCGACCACCAGCTCAACACGACAGGGAGTGAGGGGGGCAACTCTGGAGACGGCACCCCTCCCACCAAGCGCAAGGGCAAGTTCTCCACCTTGGGCAAGATCTTCAAACCCTGGAAATGGAGGAAGAAGAAAAGCAGTGAGAAGTTTAAGGAAACTTCAGAAGGTGTTTGTTTTTACCTACCTAAGATCTCAAATTCTCCATTCTGCTAGTGTTTTCATGTCCCAAGTTATAGATTGTTTTTTTTCTACCACCTCCAATAGCTGTGCACCAGGGGACCCTTCTGTTGTTGGGTGTCTCAGGCAATATTATAATATTCTACTGATTACAAATCTGCCTTTCAGCCTCTTCCTTCCAACATGCTAGTCTACAGCTTACCTTTGCATGTTACCTGCGTGGTGTTTCTCGGGGTAAATAGCCCTTGAATATTTCCGTTACAATAGAGTCTCCGACAGAACATCGGGCCAGCAGAACATCGGATGAGCGAAAATGTCGGATAACGGGAGGTGTTAAGACAAAGCCTATTAAACGTCAAACTATGTTATGATTTTACACATTACGAACCTAATAATCATGTTTTAGTGTAGACTGGCGCGCCACTGTACAGTCGGGGTAACTAATTAGCTGCAGTGGAGTCGGGAGCAACGAAAAATAGACGACGTTCACTCTTGCAACTTGCGGTTCTCGTTGCCGATTGATGCATTATTTTTTTTTTGCGGTGGGACGTCAGATAATACGGAATGTTGGATAAGCGAGACTCTACTGTATATAGAAACAAAGCTCTCTCCGTACCCCCTCTGTGAGAGATGTGTACATGGTGTTATTGGTCTAATTAGCCTGCTGTTGCATATTTGACTTTGTATTGTGTTTGGTTATGTGCTGGTACCGGGTTTGCTCCAAATGACACTGAAATATTCTTCAACTTCGCAGTTCTGGAAAGAAAGATCTCGATGAGGCGGCCCCGGCAGGAGCTGATCGAGAAGGGGGTTCTGAAGGAGGTCCCTGACAATGGTACATGAAGGAACTGAACGCTGAGTAAACATTAGGCTGAAACGTTTGTGCGGTTCTTTGTGCTGTAATACTGCTGCTATGTGGGGCCATAAAAAGGGTCACTCTGCTGACTGGCTGAGAAGGGCATTTGTATTGTGTGTGATATCTTGCTAGGTTTGAATGATTCTATGGGGAATGACTGACGAGGGGGGGCAAGGCAGAGGGGAGGCCTAGGACATGTATGATTATGAGAGTCTGAGAAAGTGGAACAACTGGCGTTCCGTATATGGAAAGCGGATGTTGGCTCTCAGTGAGAAGGAAGCCCAGAATTTCATGGGGCGGGGGGGCAGGGGGGTGTCTTGATTTCAGTGTAGCTGAACCAACCCTATCATGTCTTCTGCTATCTATAGCATCTGGTAACATGTAGCTGTTAAGCGATTTGCTTGTACCTCATGGCCCCTAAGCATGAATTACTCTACTGTACTGCTCTTATCTATGTATGGGGTGCGGAGCAGTGGGCAACACCAGGAGGCGGGGTACACAGAGGATCAGACACACCCTAAGGGTGACAGAGGGAGCACCAGGAGGCGGGGTACACAGAGGATCAGACACACCCTAAGGGTGACAGAGGGAGCACCAGGAGGCGGGGTACACA
>JAODKC010000137.1:26629269-26642970 GCA_026777985.1 Mormyrops attenuatus | reverse complement strand
CCCCCCCCCCCCCCCCCCCCCCCCCCCCCCCCCCCCCCCCCCCCGCTGGTGTGGGCTGATTTGATCATTTAATAACTTGGTATTGTGTTGGTTGTTTGTTCAGTGACCCATTTCCTGCTTCCCTGGATTCATTACGGTCAATATTTCTGTGTCCTGTGGGTTTGATTAAAGCTTTGATAAAACATCCTGACAGAACTTTTTATTTGAACGGCAGAAATCAGCATTTGAAACTTTGCCTTTGAGCAAATATTTGTAGATGAGCTGATTTAAAAGCAACTGTTAGATAAGCAGTTCTTTGTAAGGCCCACAGGGTAACTTCAGTGCTCTGACCTGGGGCATCGTGTGGCTCATTGGGCTAAGCCTGTGTGCCTGTAATCAGAAGGTCGCCGGTTCAAACCCTGCCTCAGCACGTCTGCGGGTCTTTGAGCAAGGCCCTTAACCCCCAGCTCCCTGGGCGCCGTTACAGGTAGCAGCCCTTCACGGACAGCTTACTCTACATAGGGCAAGTTGGGGGAGGCGTAAAGACAGTTTCCCCACAGGGATCAATAAAGGTATCAATTATTATTGTTGTTCTCCCTATAGGGACCTCAGGCACCACCACCTGCTTTGCCCCCATAAAACTCACAGCCTTCAAGAACTCCACGACCTCCTGGGTCGACTTCTCCGGAGGCCAGCACCACACAGTCTGCCTGGATTCAGAGGGTGAGTTTTAAGATGTGGGAGGGTTTCAGTATGAAACAACAAATATTTCTCTGGTATTTGTCCGATGTGGGCATCATCGGGCTCACAAACAGAGTTGTAAGCCAGGGGGTTGTTGGTTCATGTCCTTGCTTTAACAGGATTCCTTACCTGAGTAGTTCCTTTAATGTAACAAGTTGTAAATGTCTTTAAAACGACAAATATTAGGGAATAGCTTTTGCTATTTTTATTTTTTTTTTAATGGGGGTGGCTTTGAACTCCCCATCCCAAACCTCCCCAGTGTTTAGTTCTGCTTCCTGTTGGCTTAAAGCAGGCAGTGAGTGATGGGGAATTCAGCTCTTCTTTTGACCCGAATGGGGGGGGGGGGGGGGGAGCAGTGGGGCAATTTGGACAGCGTTGAGTCGGCATCTGCACGGTCTCTCCAACCAGGGAAGGTCTACAGCTTGGGCCGAGCCGAGTACGGCCGGCTGGGCCTGGGCCAGGGCGCCGAGGAGAAGAGCGAGCCCACGGCCATCAGCAGCTTGGATGGGGTGAAGGCCGTGGCATGCGGGGCGTCCGTCAGCTACGCAGTCACAAAGCAGGGTAGGTGGCCGTGACGTCTCGCTGAAGATGCCCACCTAGATCGGGCTTGTTTTCTGTGGTGACTGGTAGACCATCGACTCTACTGGGTATTGCGCTTGTGACAAATCAGGTGGGTTTGACTCTCATCAAGTTGGCAAGCTGCTGTTTTCCCTTGAACTTCAGATTGGGGTGTCTCAAGAAGCAAATAATGTTGGTAAATATTTTTTGGGATAAATTCATGCCCGTCAAGTAGGCAACTAGATTGTGGATTAAAGTGTAGATTATCTGTATATGTGCCAACAATAAGTGTGTATGTCTGTACCCCCTCCCATGAGGAAGTGATGTCACCACAGTGCTGCTGTTGATCTGTCTGGCAGTGGACTGTCCTGCTTAGTGCTTCCATGCTGCCAGGCGCGTGGTTCTAAAAAAACAACTGCACTGGGATCTGTGATAGGTGCTCAAGCACTGAATTGCTGCATTCTTGTGCCCTTAAAGAAATTTGTCCCAGACTTGAACCTCGAACCCTAGGCTACGTGTCTCATTTCAGGCTTGGTGTTTGCCTGGGGCATGGGGACCAACATGCAGTTAGGCACCGGAGAGGAGGATGACGAGTGGAGCCCGGTGGAGATGGCTGGGAAGCAGCTGGAGAACCGTGTAGTTTTGACAGTGTCCAGCGGGGGGCAGCATACAGTTCTGCTGGTCAAAGACAAACAGGACAGCTGATTGGACATCCTGTGGGAGGGGTTCATAAACCATTGATCTATACTGAGGTGTAGATCGAGAGGATGTGGGATGGTGAGACTTCCCATGCTGCGCCATGTCGCCCTTAAGAGGCCACTTTGGGAGGGGAGGGGGCTGGTTGCTGTCAAGAGTCTTACTCCTACTCCTATGGAGCCAAACATCGCACTGAGGAAGTCAGCATGTTCGGGGGGGATAGCAAAATTATTTTTTTAAACTAGTTTGCTCCTTTTGTTTTCTTAATTATTTTTAATGATATCCTTTAGTATGCCATTCAGGGATTCTGAAGTTTTCTGTGTGCAGGAAATCGATCACCTTTTAATAATCCTGTTTGCAGACTTTTAAAGTGACATTTGGTCAAAGCAATAAAAATCCAAAATTGAGACCAACTCTGCAAAGTGTGGCCTATTTTTAAGTGTCTAACTCTTCCAGGGTATTGGACCTGCGTCGCACTAACGTGCTCCCGAGGGGTTAAAGTCTTCTAAGCCCACGTTTAGGTGCTGAAATCTTATAGTCCTACATTTTTAAACACTCACTCAACTGAAAATAACAGGTGATATTTTAGTGTTTGTTTATATGTTCACTAGTTTCTGTCCATCGAAGGGGAAATAAAATCCAGCATGCATTCCGTCTGGCTTATGCATCACAATTGTCGGCTGGGTAGAGTCCCCCCCCCCCCCCTGGAGATAACTGGAATACAAACAATAGATACATTACACAGCTGGAGAAATTTGGTGCATGTAGAAAATACAGGCTTCCAGTTCGTTTGGCTGTGCTACATTTGTGTACCAACAGGAAAGGACGCTGTGCGTTATCTGATTATTCATAGATTTAAACCTCTGAGGCCTGATAATAGGATGGGTAGAAATTTGAGTACAAAATTATATGAGTAGCTGGCTGAAGAATCTTGCTTCCCTAAATAATCCAGATTTTAATATTTGAAAGCATCAGCTATTCTCAGTCGCATGATTTATGTGCTTTTAATAGGGCTAGTATCTATGTAGGATGCAGCCTAAATGAAATGTATAGTCTCCATCATTTTTGTTCCAGATGCGAAAAATAGATGCAACTGAGAAGAGAAATTTTGAATCTGCCAGCCATTTGTTATTTTGCTGAGTGTCTCCCAGCCCAGGAGCCTGTATCACAAAACAGGATTTCTTGCTTGTCAGATTTTGGGTTGGCTGAGGTAAGTGTAAGTGAACGAAGATGAAGTCCATTTAAACTTGGGGTAAGTAAGAAATCATGCTTCGTGATACTGGCCCCTGGTCACAGGACCTTTCACCATCTTTTCCTGCACACTGTGACCACTAGAGGGCACTCTGATGACATTTGTAGCCAAATGACAGGTGTTTTGAGGAACTTTTGAATAATACAGTCTAAGCTTAGAAATACCAATTTCACATTATGATTTGAAACCACTTGGCAGTAAGCAGTGAATATGTTATGATCATGCTACTTTCCGCTCACATTATCTACTCGTAATGAGATGTATAATATGTGGGCGCTACTTTCAATGTGCCGTCTTGTTTTTAAGCAGGTCTTTTGAAACCCTAACAGCCTCTTGCCCTACCTCCTAAAAACTCTCTTGTCTTTTGTTCTGTCCTTTCTTGGGAGGTTTTTTTTTCCCCCCTTCTAACGATGAGGATCCACACACGTGTACAACCTCTATCCAAACACGAGTCGTTCTTCAGCGTGCGAAATTTCCCAGGCGGATGGTGGAGCTGGGTATTAAAGGGCTCTGTCTGACAGTAAGTGTCTGGGATCATCTTGCTGTCAGCGGTTGCAAAGAATAACTAAATATTTTACGGCCTGTGTCGTACATTACTGCTCCTGGTTGTTTACCAGTTAGCCTAATTCGCTGAACGAGAATCTATGGGCCAGGCTACAACATCCGCTGCCCTCTGAGGATTTTGTAGAGGTACCATTGTGGTCTGAAGACCAACTTCATAATTACTGTACCATCTACAACAGTCTGTGTAGAGTTGTGGTGTTTTTTTTTTTTTTAAACTTAAGTACCTGGCTTTTCTGGAGCTGCGATACGCAAACTGCGAAGACAATGCCCTGTTTTCACAGGGTGTCCCAGATTGCTTTTTGCCATTGGGCTGCTTATGGCATCATGGTCTCATTTTGTAATCCGCTAATAACACCCTGCCCTGTACATCAGTCCCACCTCAGGCGTAATTACCAAAGCTAGTTGTTACCTGTACACTGAATATATTTTTCTCCACTTTGCTACATCTGCTATCTGGCATCTCCATAATGGTGGCCTCACATCTCCTTGCCTGTGGATTGAGTAGCTGCTCCCAGCTCTATACAGCTTGCAGTACTCGCCGTGTTGGTGTGGCTTTCCTCCAGGTGTTCCTTCGTCCTCACAAATAACCCATCGTTCTAAGTGTGGTGTGAGAGTGTGTGACTGACTGACATGCCGTTCCAGTGAGGTCTGGCTTCCTGCCCTGTCTTCCCTGGGATGGGCACCAGGTTCACTGTGAGTATGCATCAGATATCAGAGGTGGAAAGTTCTGGTACAGAAAGTAAAAATCCAGACTAAGATTGTGTTTCAACCAAGCAGTTGAGCATAAAGAGTCACAGTCACGGAGTATTCTACTATCCACCACTGTCAGATGTTTTGTTAGGAAAAATCGTTGGATGGATGGATTTCTGTGACACAGGATATACTTATTAGGTATTAAAAATATGTGAGAGCCATCAAAATATTTACTAAATATTGCAATGTACTGGCATCCAGGTTGTCACCAGCCTTGTGCCCTGTGCTACCTGGACGGACTCCACACCGCCTGCAGTCCTGCCAGGAAAGCAGTTAGAATTTGGATCAATGGTTCCTATAATGTCTAGTAATAATTTTTTTATTGTAATTTCTTTTTATTCTGGGGTTTAACTCTGAGGAAAATAACTCTTTAAACTATCCCCATCCCTCCAGTTGCACTGTTACATTTTTGTTGCTGGAAAATCTTTTATTTGCTTATTTGTCTTGTCTGGTATAAAAAGGTCATGATATTTTGGGCAAAATTAACCACAGTTTCTTTCTTCACATGGGATGATACTCGTTTCTCCATGTATTTGTGGCTGTATGATGTCAGAAAGAGGCTCTTTGTGTTTTACTAATGCAAGCTGATGGAGGCTCTCATCACTTTTGTGGTTGGCTGCATCCTTAAGGAGTGAGGACTGTTTTTTTTTTTTGCTAACAGTTCCATAATGAAAAAACAAATTGAAAACACTGGTCCAATGTGTTGTTTGCATAGAGATTCATGTAGATTTGTCCCTCTTTATGAGAAGCTCATCTCACTGTTTGCGACTTTGATAGGTTTCATTCTGACTGAATATTTTATGACTGCTAGCGATAAATATGTATCAAATCCTTTTTTTAAAAAAAAGATACATGATTGGTATTTGTGTCAGACTGCTTTGAGACTGAAAGTTTGACAAGATTGGGATATTTGGAGCAGATATGTATACCTGACCTATTTTGTATTTGTATTGTCTGTTATACTTTCCAGTAAAATCTGTTTATTCCAAAGTTATTTGGCTGTATTTCCCCATTCCTTTGCATGAGTGAAATTATCATGGTTATCGCAAGTGAAATTGAGGAAAACAAAAGAGATGAGACTTCTTTACATTTCGGTTAAAACCATTTTATTGCATTCTTTGTCTTTTGAGACATTGAAAGTCTGTCAAATCACAGATAGTGAAGACGAGGGCTGGTACCATGGCAACCCTGGAATTAAAGGAGGCTCATGCAGCAGTAGTCAGAATCATTATCAGGAGTGATGAGTGTGCTTTTCACACTTAGAGGTACGCAGGCCGGTGGCTCCACAGCTTGGCAGAGACGTAGGGTTCGCCGCCTGAAGGAAGAGGCCAAGGCCTTTGCTCTGACCAGCTCAACAGCTGCAGTTTCATGAGTGTTATCGCTGTGACTCAGGCATCATGGGACATGTTTAGTACATGCCCCCATTCTGGGACGAAAACAGAAACCATTAAAGTTGTTTAATCACTGAACCATCTGCTTTGGGTCTCAGCAAGAGGTTCCTGACTTACATGTTGCTGGAGGGAACCGGTACAGTGAGTGAAATGGGTACCAAATGGTCACAATTGCCAGGACGTTACTGACCACTGGGGGGGGGGGGGGCAAGGATTGCAGATCATTGTTAATTGTGAATATTTAGCATTCCAGAACCCGTAGTTAAAACCAATTTTAATAATTTGAATACCCTCCTCCATCCTGGACATGCCCACTGAAGGCCCTGCCCACCCCCCTCCCCCCTCCATCTAATTTAATATCCATGAAGCAGAGAGTAGTACAAGGCTTTAATCACTCTTAATTCTAGACAGAAAAGACTTCATTTATATTCTAAGATATATGGAAGGTAGTGTAAGAAGCATATGCAGTGTGATTACTGCAGTGTCTAACAAACTGGCAAACGGAGAGCTCCATGCCCAGTGTCTGATAGTGTACATATCTTGCCACAAGCCACTCGCCTTAGAACTTAGTAGATGCAATGTAGTGTACAAAAAATGTATTTCCAGCTCTCATTTAATCCACCCAAGTGACTCTTCTTAAGTTGCTGTCTGTATTAATTTTTAATGAAGGGTTGATTATTTGAGCTGCTGAGGCCAGTGTTCAGCAAGTGTGGCGACATCGCTGGCCGCTCTCACTCGGCTGTGGCGACATCGCTGGCCGCTCTCACTCGGCTGTGGCGACATCGCTGGCCGCTCTCACTCGGCTGTGGCGACATCGCTGGCCGCTCTCACTCGGCTGTGGCGACATCGCTGGCCGCTCTCACTTGGCTGTGGCCACATTGCCGGCCGCTCTCATTCGGGCTGTGGCCACGTCGCCAGCCGCTCTCACTCGGGCTGTGGCCTTGAAAAATATCACTCGCTCTTCTGGCCAGGTAACTCATTTTGCAAAACTGGACACTGACATTTGTGCCCACCTATACATTGGATCAGGGATTTGTTGGGTTACCTTAGTTCGGGGAAGCTTAAATTTATTTCCTGGGGGAAACCTGAACTGACACCATTTCAGTCCAATTTTTTCTACAATCTATTCTGATTTCTTTTCTGTATTCATACGTGTGATTTTCCCCCCTCCTCAGGCCAATTTTCACTTGTGTAACCACTTGTGTGTGTGTGATGGTGGAGTGATGAGTGATGATTACTTGTATGACAACCAGATGCAGACTAGCCATTGCAAAGTTCAGGAATTTCCCTGGTGCGCCAGTCTTGTGATGGCCGTTTCCGCCCCACTGTACTGGCATTGTATAGCCTATATGAAAATATACCCCCTCCCCCCAACTTGACGGCAATTTCCCAGGCCTGATTTTTGTTGCTGATCAACCCCTGATGACAACACGGCTTTTTTTTGCTATAGTCTTATTTGTTTGTCTGTTTGTTTGTTTATTCCTCCATTCATTCATTCATTCATGCTTTTCATGCATGTTGTGTTTGGGAGTGAAATATGTCAATAAAAAGAATGTTCACACCTTCATACTCTAACATTGCTCACTAGCCCACCCTTGCAGTTGCTTGTTTAATAATGCCCTCTCTTGAAAAGCCCTAATTTAAATTCGCTTTTCACCAGACATTGATTGAATGCATCAATCGTGTTTAAATCATCCCTTGTTTGTAATTTATTTGTGGGTGATTCACTTAGGCTGGATCATGTCAGGTAGAACTTGATGTTTACAGTATTGATTGTGTTTGTGGTCATGACTCTATGGAGGAGATGCATCTTTGGTGAGGAATGATGGCTTTTCACAAGCTAACGCTGGAATTTAGCTTTTACTAATGTATCTTGCATAGAAATCTCCTCTGTAAAAGATTACCTGACATAGTCTATAAAACTTAAGGGCTCAGCCACTAAAATTGCATGTCCTGGTCACAGCGCAGTTTGTCACCCACATGTCACTTATTTGAATCTGGACACTGATACTGAGTATTTGTGCCTTGAGTTCCGTAATAGCACAGCACACTAATTAAGGGCTTGAACCAATAACCTGAAGGGCATTAGTTTAAATCCCATATCAAGATCTATAATTGAATAAAATTGTAAGTTGCTTTTAATATATATATATATATTATCTCTGTAAATATATGCAAATGTGAGAGGGGAGGGAATGAAGATGGAGGTTAAATTCACATTTTCACTAAGAGCATTTCTGTTGGGATGTAGGATTATGACAGGTTATCATTGTAGAGCAGTTCCAGGATCAAACTACTTGGAGAAACCTCTTCTGTGGGTTTCCTCATGCTTTTATGTTAACTGGGCAAATGCTTTTATCCAAAGTGGCATACATTTGTGAGAGAGCAGGGGCAGCCAGTCACTGGAGGGTCTTGCTCAAGGACCCAGTGATGAAATCACCACAGGATTCAAACCAGCAACCTTCTGATCACAGGCACAGTGTTCCAACCTGCAGAGCCACACACCAACCCCTGTAACCTCCATTCATAATCCAGTGGACCTGGACCTGCTGTAGACCCTACAAAAACAGAAAATCCCGCAATCTAGCATCATCCCCCTTTCCACCTATTCACTTCCTGTAGGTTTTCTGTGATATATCCTTATATGTCCTTGCCTTAAACTGGTACCACTGGCCATTGTGCCCTTGACTTGAACTGGTACCACTGGCCATTGTGCCCTTGACTTGTACTCCATCTGATACTCGGAGGGCATATTCCCTTCACGAGATCATTCCAATACTGTTGAATGATAACTTTATTTACATTCTGGACAGTACCAATGGGAACGAACTGTGTCACTTAGGGACAGAAAGCCAACCAGTCCAGAGTCTGGGGGCCACCAGCCAAGACCCCTGTAGGTTACTCTGAAGGCTGATTATTGTGGAAATGAATTGAATTACTCTGCTGATTGCATTCATGCCTTGTGCATGGTAAGCAGGCACATTTTCTTCTGACTGGTGGAGTATTGCTGTTTCTTCCTGATAGACCCCTTGACCTTCAGTGTGAAGAAGCCAGCAGTTTGTTAGCTCAGCACCCTCTAAGAAATTGCTGCACTAAGCAGCCACTTGTGGATCCTAATGGTTTGACATGCTCTGCACATCAGTCAGGTGTTAATTAAAATGTTTTCTTTACTACCTGCAAGTCTGTGGTCATTGAAGATCAATCAATAATAGTCTGCCTGGGTATATAGAAAAAGATACATGCAACCATACAGTGGGGTAATATAACTGTTGCAACCAATACAGAAACTAATACATTAGTAATATTAAACATGTCTGATGCTTTCTGGGCCTGAGAGCAATACTATAGATACTACCAATGCTGACTGAATATCAGACGTGTTGCCGTGTTTTGAATGATCTGATATCTGATAGCACAAGCTGTTTGACCTGCTAGTAGAGAATTGTAGTTGTCTAGTTGTGAGGTAATGAGTGCCTGGTCTAGAAGCTCAACAGCATACTGAGGTAGAAAAGGCCTGATCTTTCTGATGTTATGCAGGGTAATTGTGTAAGACTTGAAGAGCGCTGGTATTTGCTCAGCAAAGGACAGCTGGCCATCTAACATTACCCCTAGACTGCTGGCAGACCTTGATGGAGACAGCTTGGGTCCAAACTGGACAATGATGTCATGGCGGATGGTAGGGCTGGCAGGGAAGAAGAGCAGTCTTGGAGAGATTAAGCTGGAGGTGATGGTCCCTTATCTAGGCTGCGATGTCCATCAGGCATGCAGAGATCTGACCAGAGACCGTGATGTCATCAGGAGAGAAGGTCAAGTAGAGCTGGATGTCATTGGCGTAATAGTGGTAGGAGAAGCCATGTGACTGGATGATCTGACCTACAGAGGTAATGTATAGAGAGACGGGACGGGACGTAAGCAGCGATGATCGGGAACGGGGGAAGGGAGGATAAGGGTGCGGAGGATAAAGAATCAGAGTGACACAATGGGCTACAATTAAGGAAGGATGTATTTTGAAAATATGGGGGTAGGGGAGGTGAACTTCGGCAGTGACAAAGGCCAAAACAATAAACAAAATCCAGTGAACTACCTACACGCGTATTGACAAATACTTCCCTAACCCAAAAGAAAAATAAAACAAAAGACAATTACTAACCTAACCCTGACTAACCACAAGACAGAGACAAAACGTCGTACACGCAGAAAACAATCGGCAGTCACTCCCTACAACTCTTACACACACATATATATATAGTATTCACACAGGCAACAAAATCCAATCCGTAATCCTCAAAATAGTCGATAACCAGACAATAGTCAAAACACGGGTAAACAAACACAAACCAAATAACCAAAATCGAAATCTAATAGCGCGAGAGTCGAGAGCCAAAACAACGGTTGTGACAGTAAGTCAGAAGGTAAGGAAAAACAAAGCCAAGACAGAGAGCACCATCAAAAAGCTGTCCGATGGGGGGGGTGAGGCGTCTTTTATAGTCCATGACCGGAGAGGCGGGAAATGGGAAAAGGCGACGACAACCAGTCCATCCAGTTTTGGCATTGCTTTCATGGGGAGAAGTGGAAAATATGAAACTGAATCGGCAGACTTGTGGAACGGGATCTGAAAGGGAAAAATAAATACACATACATACCCATGCGGACGTTACCCCCCTACCCACAAGAGTGGACCCATGCACGTAACATCAAAAAAACACAATGGTGTCCACAAATCAATTTGCTCTTGACAACACATCAGCTACTACGTTCTCTGACCCACGTCTATGTACAATGACTAAATTAAAACTCGTAAGAGACCAACGCAACAAGCGATGATTATTAGAAGAGGTACGATTCAAAAATACAAGTGGATTATGATCTGTATACACGGTAATAGGGACGCTACTTCCACGCAGGTAAACCTCAAAGTGTTGGAGGGGCAATAAAAGAGCAAGGGCTTCCTTCTCAACAGTACTGTAATTCAATTGGTGTTTTACAAACTCCTTAGAAAAATAACTGAGTGGATGATCCAACCCCATTTCATCTTCTTGTAGAAGGACAGCGCCAGCACCAGTACCACTAGCATCCACCTCTAGTTTAAACGGCTTGTTGAAGTCAGGTGTTGATAACACCGGAGTGCTGCATAATAATAATTTGATGGCGTCAAAAGCTTGCTGGCACTTTGGGGTCCATGCAAAAACTGTACCTTGCCTTAGAAGGTCGGTCAGAGGTAAAACCACATCCGAGAAATTTTGTACAAAAACACCAATTGTAACCGGCCATACCTAGAAATGGGCTAAGGTCACGCTTGCTCTGAGGAACAGGGAACAAATTCATAGCCTCTAGTTTCTAGCACACGCATATGTTCTTCCCATGTATCGGTATAAACTACAATATCATCCAAATAGACTTCACAGTTAGAGACATTACCCAAGACTCTGTTCATCAGCCGCTGAAATGTAGCAGGTGTGTTTTTAAGTCCAAAAGCCATAACTGTATATTACATAAAGGTGTCCGGGGTAGCAAAAGCAGAACTCTCGAAAGTACCAGTTTGTGCCTGATGTGATTTGGACACCGCTGCACCCCAAGCCACTCGGAATGATCAGTCTGTGAGCTATGAGTCAAAGCAGCCCATGTGATGTCAATTTGAAAGTGGGTGGCCAAGATGATTCGGTGATTAGCTGCAGCAAAAGCTGCAGAGAGGTCTAGTATGATCAGAACAAATGAAGAGAATGCAGCTATTTTGGCTCTCAGAGTGTCCACAACGGTGAGGAGGGGTCGGTCGAGTGTCCAAAGTTATTATGCCAGACTGATCTAGGAGACGTTTTTTGTGAGAAGTCAGGGGTGTTCTGTTGTCATTATAGCTATGTCAGCATAGTTATGACATGATGAGGCTGTCCGATGTGTGTGTTTTAGCTAAATGTTTGCATGAATAGATTTCAGGGAGTCTGAGCAGTGTTGTCCGAATGCAAACACAAGGTCAGGAAAGTAGACATGGTCTTCATGGCCTCCCACTTACTTAGGAGAAGGTCCATAATAGATTCCATCAGTCCTGACCGCTCCTTACCTGGATAACTTATAGAGGGGGATGCTGGTAGAAGAATAGATTGGAGACTTGGTGAAAATGGGGCAGGGGGGTGTCTGGAGGGTCTAGTGGTCCAGCATGTCTTACAGCAATAGAGAATATAAGTGCAGTCAATTTCTGAAATTAATTTCCCAGATCACTGAAACAGTCAGGTATGTCCTAAGCATACTGCTAATTAAGTAAATAAAGCTAGACTCAGCAGCCATAACCTGCACCAACACACACACACGCATACACACACACACACCTTAACAGCCTGGGGGGTAAACGGGCTGTGGTAGGGGTGGGGGTGATGGGGGCTAGACTCACAGTGTAGACCAATCAGTAAAATGAGACCATGGGTACTGCACCGCAGGAAATTATTTCAGGAACAAGAACCACCAGGAACTTAGCTGAATTGTGGTTCCTTTCAGGCCATTCTGGAACCCTTTTTTTAGTCCCTACTCCAGACTAGGGGTGAATCTCAATGCCAAGGATGCGAAGATCGTACTTGTGGTCTTAGCAGGAGCAGTCTTGCTAACTTGCCTTCGAACTTGGGGTGCAATGAATCATGGGATTGCTCTTGTGGGGTGAGGATGCAGACTATGCATCCTTGATATTTGGGGCAGAGCAAGAACAACGTCCAGGGATTTTTGCTGTCCTCTGTACTTGTGCTCTTAGTATTGAAACTAGTCTTCAGCAATTGGAGATGGTGTAAAATAGGTACACGAGAACACAATTATGGTCAAGTTCTCATATAAAGATTCACCCTAGATACTTTTTGTTCAAATGCTAACTACTGGAGAGGAGGTTACAGCCATAGCTTGCTAATTGGTTGACCATTATCACCAGTGTCAACTTGGAAGTTATACGGAAATTCACGTGGAAAAGACATTTGAGTAGATAAAAATATTGTTATACCTCAGTTACATTTAATGAATCAATTTATATATTTTTGATTGTGTTTCCATATTCCTGCAACAGAAAATTAGATCGATAACCGACATGCTTCTTTCTATCATCGCCAGTGCCAGTAGGGAATCTTGCCAACACTTATTAGTGGAAAAACGTTACATCATTTTTTTATTCTGTGGAAGATAAAAGATTAAGCTGCTGGCCAGACTTAATAAGAAGGCTAAAGGCCCCCTGAAATAGGTCTAACAATGCATCTGATGCTAGACATGACATTACATATAGTACAATGACACCTCAATACATGACAAATACAGGGAACTATTTACATTATTTGCAGAACTGGCACTGGACCATCATGCTGTGCTGCCTGGCAGGTGCCTCTAACGCTACAGTATAAATAAAAGGCTGTCGTATTTTGATCAATATCGATCCCTCCAATAAGTAACAAATAACAAATCTACTTGTTCATCCTCCATTGTTTTGGGGTGGTCGTCTAGTTTTGTATGAAAGTATATGTGTAATTTAACCTACAAACGATTTGTGTTTCACATGGTTATTTAGCATAAAGGTTCCAGTTCCTGTAGTGCAGTGTGAAAGCTACAGACAAAAGTGGCCAGGAGCTACAAAAGTCCCTGGTCGACACCAAGAGCAGTAACCGAAAGAAGGGAAATGTATTTCCTGACAGGTAGGCTGACATCAATGGTGGAGCTACGGTGTGGCCTGGGTGGGTCACTGTCCCCCAGTTGAAGCTCGGCGGGGCGGGGGGGGGGGGGGGGGGGGGGGGGGGGGGGGGGGGGGGG
>JAODKC010000137.1:26592832-26606141 GCA_026777985.1 Mormyrops attenuatus | reverse complement strand
AGCCCATCACGGGGTGTACGGCAGGGGACACCCTGGATCGGATGCCAGCCCATCACGGGGTGTACGGCAGGGGACACCCTGGATCGGATGCCAGCCCATCACGGGGTGTACGGCAGGGGACACTCTGGATCGGATGCCAGTCCACCATAGAGCACAAGGCAGGGGACACCCTGGACAGGATGCCAGTCCATCACAGAGGATGAGGCAGGAGACACCCTGGAGTAGCTGCCAGTCCATCACAGGGGATGAGGACATCATGAATGGGATTGCAATCCATCACAGGGCACACACATACATGCGTAATTACACACCATGGGGCTTTTAGTGATGCCAGTTGATCTAACGGCACGTCACTGAGTGTGGGAAGACAACTGAGACCGTGCGAGAATCCCACACAGCCCAGGGAGAAGGTGCAAATGCCACCCATGGAGAGTGGGAGGTGGGAGCGGAACGCCCAGCTTTTTAGTTAACATCGCTACTCACGGTGGCCCATGCCGCCGACACTCAAGCATACATCGTCAGTGAATATATACAGGTGAGTAAAACTGTACAGCTGACCAGGCCCTGTGCAGACAAACCTCTACTTTGGAACACAATCCCAGTGTCACTGAATTGGGGTAAGAATGGCACCATTACTGCCTCACGTGTTCCCAGTTGATACCATAACCACCACTGCCGTTCCGGATTAATAACTAGCTTGTGTTTAATACCTTACTGCCTGTATTTACTGCACAGGGCCCAGAGTCAGGACATTGTACAGCTTCCCCTAAGCTTTCTACTCTGCGGTCAGCACTTTTCAGTTTACATGGCTATTATTTAGAGAGATTACGAACAAAACAAACAGGGGTGGCACACTGCTGAAACCAAGTACATCCCTGGATAAACACTCTGTCCCTGTTTTAGCTGGTCTTCTCCAATTATCTAGACAAGTCATGCATGAAGTCTACAGGGAAGTGCGTGAAACAGGACATGAGCTCTGCAATCGATCCATGGGAAGGTCACTGAGGTAACTATGCCTCATTTTAACAGAGAATGGTGCTTTCCAGAAAGGCTTCATTCCATGCCTGCATTTGGAGCTCTTGGCCGCTCACGCTCAATCGGCTGCGGTCAGTCGCCATAGGTTGGTCTAAGAATGAGAAAGTCAGGTAAGTGTGCTTCATGAGAAAATCTCATAGCGTCCAATCCAAACGC
The DNA here is from genome assembly GCA_026777985.1 of Mormyrops attenuatus. Taxonomy (NCBI): domain Eukaryota; kingdom Metazoa; phylum Chordata; class Actinopteri; order Osteoglossiformes; family Mormyridae; genus Mormyrops; species Mormyrops attenuatus. The sequence continues at coordinate 26,604,950 of JAODKC010000137.1, read as the reverse complement.
TGACAGTCTGTTGTTCAGTCATGCTTTCTTATGATTCTGTAAATACATCATATGGTTTTCAAATTACTCTCAGTTCCATTGGGTGGTTATAAAAGCTCTCAGAATCACAATCAAAATGAGTTTTTGTTTTCTTTCAAAGAAATCTCTATTTAACAGGATATGCTTGGTATACTACATTTGAGGGAAAATAGGCTTCATTTAAATGATTGTCTTTTTATTATCATTATGAAACAATCATATCAGCACAGAAACATATTTGCCTTCCGAGAATTTAAAAAAGGGTTTTGGATTGTATTGCCTTTATCGCCAGGCGATGATATTGTTGCAGAATAACCACAAGGAGCAGGTATCCGCTGTTTGATTCCCGCTGGGCGTCACACCACAGACAGCCAGCATGGCAAAGAGGAGTTCATACCACATGTTTCACACATTTTTGTGTAGTTGGATGCTTTTAGGATTTTATTTATGAGGTTATTTTTTTGCTCCTCACCTCAGTGCAGCCGGGATGGAAGTGAAAGGATCCAGGATGGCTTTGTGTAATGCCAAAATGTGAGAATACAAACCTGCGAGCCCCTGTGGTGGCCCTGAGCACCGTGGAAGATGGATATGCACGCTCCCCATCTTTGCTTACCTTCTCTCTCTCTTCACTTTCAATCGTAAGAAATCCACGGCACCAGCTGCTCTAGGTTATTATGAGGGAACAATGAAGTGCAATCTTGGGGGTAAAAGACGTTTGGCTGTTTAATAAAAAGCAAAGACAGACTTAGAGGATTCCTGTAAAATTGTCAGTCACTGCGCAATTTATATCACTAGGCGCTGAGTAAAATGCAGCTCATCTACCACGGTGGTCGACGTTTTCTAATTACGCAGGTGTCATGCAGCTCTTCAGTCTCACGTAATCAAAGCTTGTGAGCACAGCTTTCACATCAAATCCACACCTTTTCTCCAGCAAAGTGCTTGCAGACTGGAATGTAGGACTGGAAGCTTTATGGTATGGATCCTGCTATTTCACCCCTGAATGAAAGCAGTATGGTGGAACTGCTGTATGCTACCCTTTTCCCAGCTGCTCATGCGCTACAGAGCGGCGGTAATGTCAGTCCACACAAGCCATGAGCCAGAGGGTACCCCAGGCGGGGCGCCTGTCTGTCGGAGGCCACACACTAATATACACAACCACACATGACAGGAAATTTACAGTTGCCAAGAACATCCATACATCCATCCATCCATCCATCCATAACCAATTATCGAGCACAGGGTCTCAGTCAGCCTGGAGCTCATCCATGGAAGCACAGGGTGCAAGGCAGAGGACAGGCTGAGAGATACGCACACTTTGGCCCAATTTCGTCAGCTGACTAAGCTCATAATATAGGTGGGGTCAGTGCGGAGTATTGTCAAGTGTAAATGAGACTTTCTGAGCGTACTTACCTGTGTCTTATGTACAGCTCCGATCCGCCCTGCCTGATCTGCCCTGCTTGCCCAGCCAGATCCACCCTGTTTGCCCTGCCCGATCCGCCCTTCTTGCCCTGCTGGATCTGCTCTGCTCCCTTACTGCCCGTCTCCGCCTCAGACCTCCCCTTCGTTTCCTCCCGCTTCGTTTGCTTCTGATTCCGACCATGCATCTGCTTGCCCCCTTACTGGTTGTCTGGCAAAGGTTATAAGTTTATGAAATAAAGTTTGCGAACCTTCACTGCTGTGTACAAGATTTTGTTCCTCACAGTTTTGTCGTTGTGAGAACATCAGAGTGCACTTGCGCAAACCTAGATGGTATAGGTTACTGCACACCTATGCTATATGCTATAGCCTAAAGAACGATAAAGATAAGTACTGTATAGTAAACATGTTAAACGGTAAAATAATTGTTTATTATCATTATCGGGTATTATGTACTGTACATAATTCTATGTGCTATATTGTACTTTTATAGGACTGGCAGTGCAGCCTGTTGTTGAGTGAAATGTCGTTATGCGACCCATGACTACATATTTATAATTGGGTCACTGACAAACAAACAATGAACACTATTTTAGCTTTTCTCATTTTTCTCCTAGTAAATCCCCTGCAGTTTTCTTTGCATTAGTGAAAAGAGGTATTAATTTAAGTCTTTCATAAAAGCGATGTGGCGTAAAGCAAGTGTTCGCAAAGTAGGGGATTCGTAAAGTGTGGGACGATGCCTGTAGGTCATATGCAAATACTACGCCATTTAATATAAGGGACTTGAGCATCCGTGGATTTTGGTATCTGTGGAGGGAAATCAATACCCCACGGATACCGAGGGACGACTGTACACCCAAAGCCCATCCATCCATGCATTTTTTATACCCACTCGTCCAATGCAAGGTTGCAGGGTGATGGAAGGGGTGCAATGCAGGGAATAACACAGGATGGGGTGCCAAGCTATCACGGGCCAAATAGACACCATTCACGCACACATTCACACCTACAGCAGATTTGGCAACTCCAATTATCCTCAGCATGTTCTCCTCGTGATACCGCAGTACTCGGACAAAACCTCACGGGGACACGGAGAGAACATGCAAACTGCACACACAGACCCATCAACCCTGGTCCCAGAGGTGTGAGGCAACATGTACTTTGTGTGGTTGCTTCAGAGACTGATTCTGTGAGTAAATTATTAGACGTTTTAGCGGGAGAGTACTTTCTGGTTTTGTAACACACCAGTGAGGACACTCTTGTCCTGCCAACTGAAGCCCCAAACATACCCAGGGCTGCTTTCTGTGCTGCTGCAGCCTTCACCAAAGCTTTAGTTACTTCTTGTTGGTTCTGGAGAATGATGTTACTGAGACTTTCGAGATAAACATGACACAGAACCACTCCAGGCAAAATGGTTTCTGGAGGTTTTATAATCCACTCAGATCCTGTATGAACAATTCAGTATCTGTCACTGTAGTGATTTTACGCTATACCAACATCCTTGGGATAAAACAAGAAAACTACAATGTCTTTGTAAAGATCTTCAGATCTTTGAGAATCAGTCCTATTACGCTGGCTTTGAACATCTGTCATCTTTGTTGATCGATTTGTTCTGTGACTGGTGCTGATAAAGTTGGAATTGACAGATGGTCCTGTGCTCAGTTACTATAAGACTTGGCAGTAAAGGCTTAAATTTGGCACTCTGAGGGTTTCAGAGTCAGTATCAACAAACCAGGCTGCCTTCCAGATGTCATGTAAAATGATGAACCAAAGGAGCACATCAGCAAATCATCCCATATTTCACAATGTGAGTTTATGTCCTTTCGAACCCAGAGAGATCAGCCTGACTTAGGAAAGTAAGACTTTTTTTTTTATGCTTGTAAGTCCAATGTCCCATCAGAACCATGTAATTGGACAACAACGACGGGTTCCGTCACGGCGAGTCTGGAATGTGGCCCCTAATTGCCCTGCCAGTGAGTGGCACTGTCAAGGAATTTAAGACCACTATGAAACCAGTTTCAGCATTGGGTTTACTGGGCTATTTAAGCTGCTAGAGATTTCTGCCTACAACCATCCTAAATATTTTGGCGAGGCTTCCTCACCCAGGACCGGCCTCACTGATGCTTTGTTGAACAATGGCATTAATAACCATCATTAATAGGTTATTATTGATTATTGCATTGCTATTTTTTTTTTTTTTTTGCAAATGGTAATTGTGTGTTTATATGTACGCCGTTTATGGTTTCTCTTTAATGTAATTTGTTCAATTAGTTCACAGGACTGGAAACCACAGGTGCACGGAAAATAAGCCTTAATTTTAAGTAACCTACTGGCTAGACTGTTGTAAATGTTAATTTAATTTAATATTTGTCATTTGAAGTAAGTAGATGTTATCTAAGAGTGTCTTCAAAGGAAAATGTGAATGTAAGATGCCAAAGCCAATATGTGTTGCCTTAGAAACAAACTAATCCGGATGCTGACCATCACCGTCTTCAACTGTCTGGTATTAGGGAGACCAGTGTTGCTCATTCGAGAAGTCAATGTACTGTTCCCAGGTAATGTAAACAGGGATGATAACAGCCCTGGCCACACCCCTTTCATCCTTTTTTAGCCCCTACACGTGTCTCTCAATGGTTTTCGTGGAATAATGACGCACCCTGTGGCCTTAATGCTAAGACGGCTGCTCTCTAATGAGAGTGTGTAAGATTCCTTCTTCCAGAACAAAATGCTGTTTTGATTCATTTTCAACAAAAAACACAGACGGAGTCGGCAGAGCAAACGACAGGACTGAAATGTTTAGCAACATTTGGAGATGTACCATACCAGGGAAATCGACATGACATTTACACTAAACATTTGGATAAAGTTCAAGCATTTCGGCCAATTACTTCAAAGAAAACTCTAAATCAAGACTTATTAAAGTTGGACCAGTGGGTATGATTGCAAATATCTATATGTTTATAGAAAGGCCTCCTTCAGACCACTGTTATCTTACTAAGATAACTGTGACTGATTATTATTCCATTATTCGATCACAAGAAAAACATAGAAACATAGAAAAAATACTTTGCATATAACAGACTGCCTACCAAAATACAGTGCCCTCCACAATTATTGGCTGTTATACTGGCAAAGGGAGGTTGTACAAAGTATTACATCCAGGGGTGCCAATAATTGTGACACACGTATTTTTGTTAAAAATAATTATTTCTTGATGAAGGATTTTTTTTTCTTTGAATAAATTTATTTCAATGAAAGGTTGGATTTTTCTCATTTTTTCAGCCCCTGTGCTAGATGAAGCTAGTTCAGTAAATGGTGCATTTTTTCTAACCCTTTTTTAAAATCTTCACACGGGGTGCCAATAATTGTGGAGGGCACTGTAGTTAGATATAAATCAGTGGCTGTATTCTATTTCCAACAAAGAGATATCACAGCAGGGAATACCATACCAAATTTTTTTAATCATTCATGGTGTTTAATTAAAATCTGGCCTTTCTTATTAAAGGTGTCTGTGACATTTACAAAATGGCTCCGAGACAGGTGAAGGTATAATATTTACATTTATTATGATGAATTTTTAAACATGTTACTTGTAATCAGGTGGAAGCAGCACGTCACTGAGTTGTGCATCAGACCATTCTGCTACATGATAGAAAACAGGAAGGCATGAACATGGCCAGTGTGCTGGAGCAGTAGGAAAAATGTGCTTATCAAGGCAGAGAAGGGAAAGGTGCATTTCCCTCTGCTGTGCCTGTGCTCCTGAAATTCGCCTTTTGAAGCGTCCATGAAAAAGCACGAGGCCCATTATACTTTTTGCGTATTAACAGGTGCATCCAAGTCACAGGAAAATGATGTGGACGTTGTTACCCAGCACTGGTACTCCGAATGCACCGTGTGCATGGCTTTTACGGTCCAAATTAATTTGGCTTGATTGAGCTGTCGATTTGAATGAATCACTTAATTGTTTTCCATTAAAATCACCTTAAGCTGAAAGCATTAGCTGACACCTCCCTTTCATTTTCTATTAGTCTTATACTGCTGAACAAGGGACTGAAACTTTCTAGAAGTCCATGGCTTTCCTTCTAAAAATTAAGAAGGGCTAATTTTTATTTTATGATGAATGATAATTTGCTTGGTGTCCTTGATATATTAAGACACTAATTCAATGAAAAAAGAGTAGTTAATACAAAAAAATAGTGGAATTTGACAAATGTGTAAATAAACAAATATCTGCAATGATACTTTTTGGTTTCTTAGATAATAAAATTTACCACCATACGTGCCGGTGCAGTCCCTCAGACCATGGTGTAGAACCGTATCATTGGCTGACTTTACTGTTTTTGAATCTCTCCCAGAACAGGCCACCCCCATCTCCATCTGCAGACAAGTACAGATGACAGTGTAGATAAGTGTGGCCCAGATCAAGTGACCCATTTTAGTGCTTTTTAAAAAATATATATTCAACATTTCCCCTTAATAAGTGTGTGTAAGTGGCTGGCCGCATATGTACAGTGTCATTAGGATTGGAAAGCTGTTTGGTAATAATCCAGATTTTGAAATGCATCGGTGTGTCATTAATTGTGGTGAGTGTGCGAGTGTATTAGTGGGCACCCTACAGTGGCCCGGTGTACTATCCTGCTGATGCTTGAAGCTTTCCGGATCAGGAAACCCAGGACCATGGTGCCTCTATTGGGATGGACGGAGTTTCTCCCACCTCCTCTTAGGCAGTGTTTCTGCTGGTGTTCCCTCATATAACACTTGAAGAATAAATGATGCAGGCAGCTGGAACAAAAAGCACATCAGACCGGACATCACGTCTGATGGCAGGAGCTGTGCTGTTGTGAAATAAGCACGGTTAATTAAACACGTCGCTCCTCGATGTTCTCCAGCCTCTGGAAGTGCCCGTGATGGATGTATTATAGATCCATGCTTTGTTTTTCACAAGTGCACCGCACGCTTGCCCCTCCAGGCTGGAATCCATCTCAGCTTGGCTGCCTTGATTTGCAGAGAGCGGTGAGTTGGATCACTGTACGGTGATGATGAAGCCTGTTGTCAACCTTGGTACCGGTTTCTGCTCCTCAGATGGGCCTGCCCAGGTGTAATTTGGAGCATGTGAGCCATGCATGTCCTCCAGTTTTGTCCCAGTTCTTATCTCATTCTGACACCACCAATGCCTCAGCCATGGGGGCCGACCGACTCCCATCTCTTAGCCATCCTTCTCTCAGTGGAGGGATCCTGCTGGCAGCCATGGGCAGCATTATTTCAGAGAGAGCGGGTGACGTGATGCAACCAGCTGACAATGCTAGTGTTTGCCTCCTGGCACTGGTGATAGAGAGCCTGCATTGTGCGGTGATGAAAAGCCAGTGTTCAAGGTGATGGAGAGCCAGCATGCATGGTAACAGAGAGCTGAACTGTATGATGATCGAGAGCTGGCATGCATGGTGATGCAGGGGTGCATGGTGAAGAAGAGCTGGTATGCCCTAAGATAGAGAGCCAATGTGCTCGATGATGGAGAGCTGGTATGCACGATGATGGAGAGCCGGTATGCACGATGTAGGAGAGCCAGCATGCACGATGATGGAAGCCAGTATGCACGATATAGGAGAGCCAGGATGCACAGTGATGGAAGCCGGTATGCCCAATGATGGAGAGCCGGTATGCACAATTATGGAGAGCCGGTATGCACGATGATGGAGAGCTGGTATGCACGATGTAGGAGAGCCAGCATGCACAGTGATGGAAGCCGGTATGCACGATGATGGAGAGCCGGTATGCACGATGATGGAGAGCCGGTATGCACGATGATGGAGAGTCAGCGAGCATGATGACAGACAGCCAGCGTGCACAATGACGGAGAGCAATCATACATGGTGATGTGAGGCCTGCTGTGTGTGGCGATGCAGAACCGGTGTGCTTGTGGAAGGAGAGCTGGCATATGTGGTGACAGATACAGTCATACACAGTTATGTGAGACCTGTCATGTGCAGTGATGGAGAGCCAGCAGGTGCGGTGATGTGAGACCCATCGTGCACGGTGATGGAGAACCAGCATGTGTGGTGATGGAGAGTTGGCATGCACTGCAATGTGAGACCTGGTATGCATAGAAACAGAGACCTCGCATGTGCAGTGATGTGACCCACTGAGCATGGTGATGGAGAGCCAGCGTGCGCAGTGACAGAGAGTCAGAGTGCGTGGTGATAGAGAGCTGGCGTGCGTGATGACGGAGGCGTGCATGAGTAAATCAATACATGTAGGCAGAAGCCTTTATGTTTTCATGGCTAAGAGCCCCAAATACTCAATATGTCAGATAGGATTATTTAGGATTTGAAGATTCATGCAATAAACTATTTATCTATTAGTATAGTGCGTAAAACAAATCTAAAACATTTTTTTATTTTGCTGTGAATGACAGCTAATATGAACTTTGTTCTTTTTCGTTCTGGACAGGCAGAATTTTTTAATTCCAATTTTTCATTCATGGAATTTTTCATGGGATTTTTTTAATGTTTTAGCATTGCTTTCTGCATGGGGCCATAATTCTACAACTGACGTATCTATGTTTGTGAGCATGAGTAGCAGGTAATTTTTGACTAGCGTCCATAGTCTCACAGACACCACGCAGATGACACCTAATAAATAATGATAATTGATCCCTGTGAGGAAATTCTCTTCCTGCCTCCCCCATCTTGTTCTCTGCAGGTAAGAGCAAGCTGGCCACAAAAGGCAGCCACTTGTTGCAGTGCCCCAGGCGCTGGGGGTTAAGGGCCTTGCTTAAGGATCTGTAGATGTGTCAAGGCCAGGCTTAAACCAGCAACCTTCTGATCACAATCACAGAGGCTTAGCCCACTGAGTCACACACTGCCAATCCTGGACCCTCCTGCTATTCTGCCTGAAACACTGGGAGCAGTGGTGGAACAACTGTACACTAGGCCTTAGGGCCAAATCTACACCTAGCGCCTGCCTATGCCAGTTGCAGCAACTGCAGATGATAAAAGCCTCCAAATATTGTACCCATCATGCACTGCAGTAGTTAGCAAATTCCACAAACGTGTATTTTTGTTAAATACACACCTTGAAAGCACAGTTTGATTACAAAACATTACAAACTGTTACATTTCAAAATAGTTTTAAGTACTGCATCAATTTTTTTTTGTGTTATGACTCTCACCATAATGATATAGTATGCATGAAAATGAGGGATATAAAAGTAGCATGTCAGAAGTTAGTATGATATAGTATGAGTGCCTTAATTCTCACAAATGTTTCTCACATATGTGTATTTACAGTGGGAGGGGGTCACCCCTGACTGGGTGCTGTGTTCTCTGAACATCTCTGCTTCTCTCCCTGGATGTATTATTACTCCAGTTGTTTTTTGTTCATTGTTTGTGTCTTTCCCCAGCTAAGCAAGCAGAGATGGATTTAATCAGATGCAAAATGCACTGCATGGACTGAATTGACAGTGTAAAAACAGGGTACAGGCAGGCTGCAAACCACTGGGTCACTTTGCTCTCTGGAAATGCCTTTTTGTGTCATGCCTGATGCAGTGATTATGGAAGCTATGGTGCCGGGAGAGCTCTGAAGGTCTCCCCAGCAGGCGGAGCAGTAAGCAGAGCGCTGTGTGGCAGACATATTTTGGGTGCAGCTCTGGGTTCCATTGCGACTGGATCCATTAGCTCCTTTTATCCTGGTGAATACTAGTGCAGGGGCAGCAACGGGCTTTTAGGGGACTCTGGTAAGAGTGCTGCCCCTTGAAATGCACGAAGATGTTCGGTCATTGTTATAGCACAAAAAAATTGCTATTGAAATTACTAAGAACTGCAAACAAAGCAGGAAAAAAATGTAAAATATTCCCTCTGCATTACTGCTGATGAACCCCGATTGCTGTCAGCGAGGACTATGGAATTTTCAAAAAGTATTACATAAATTATAAATTATTATAAATAGGATTCATTTATTCAGAAGTTCAATGACTGGCTTCTCGCAAGACAATGAGAAAGGAATTTCTCAGCGTGAAGCTTTAGAAGATGGAGAGTAGCATTCTCCGTAGGTTTATGAAACACTTCCATTTTTGTCTAGCCGTTGAACTAAAATTTGGCTGCTTTTTGTATGCATTCCATTGAGGTGTTTTTAAATCCAAGCTAAGAGCACCAAAATCATTGTGTCAACCCTGTCTAATAGGAAGCCATATTCTAGTCTCACAACTGTTTTGATTGAATGATAATATCTCTATTTTGATAAAGTCTGCTGAATTTGACCCTATCCAGCCTACTCTTAAAACAATTCATCCACTCCATCTCTGACTGCACTTTTAGTCAGTGAAGGTGTTAAACAGATCAATAGCCAACTGGGCCCTCTTACAGGGCAGCAGAGCGGCAACAAGTCCATTTGAGGTCTATATCCAGACCTCACCTAGTTCCCAATGAGCTCCAGGAAGCCACCAGTGAATATCAGATTTAGAATGTGCATTTTAATGGAGACCTCTTAATTTTGCGAAGCTGGTTTGCAAATCTCTTCAATACCAATGAAGTGGGAGTTTGTCATCCAGCCTTTTCTCTCTTGGCTTCGTCCAATTAAACTAACGTTCCACAGTCATGCATGTCCATTACGGCGCCTTCACCTTAGGGAACTTGCTGTCCACCAAAGACGGGACTCATCAAATCAAGTACAATCTTCTTTGACCAGCTCGTCATATTAGGAATACATGCATATTAAGTATTTCTGCACAAGGCACAGAATCTTTTGCAGCGATTACTAGCCCGCCACCACAAGCTGAACAATCACTGCTCTACCTCAAAGTTCCTTGAAAATGCATCTATAGAGCGAGCTAGTGCATACAGACATATCACATCGTATTACAAGGGCCCACCAGCAGCTATCAGACTACAGCTCACAAAAAATCATATGTTGGTCACATGGACGAATGATGCAGACATGGTCTGCATGTTCTCTGTGTGTTTCTGCAGATTTCCATGGTTAAGAAATGTGAAATCGACAAACAGCCTGTCCAGGGCACCCCCTGCCTTGCGCCCCTTGCGGCAAACTCCGGGCTCAGCCAGACCATACACTGGGTAAGCAGTTATGGAAGATGGATGGTTGGATGTGAACTGAACATTACCAGGGAATTAATGAAGACACAAGATGACAAAAATCACTCATGAGCACGTCATTCTCATCCTCGTAGGGGTATTCATTTATTAGTTATAATTCTGCAACAGAAGACTGTAATTTCCTTAGCAGAATGAATTATTATACAGAGACAGTTTAGCACATTGTGGACAAAGACATCAGTAATGAAGCCTGGCATGTTGTGTAATGTATTATGTAACCCTGACCTTGAAAATCCTTGAGGGATATCATTTTGGCACCAAACCGTTGAGTGTTTTTGAAAGATGCCTCCATAACTAGATGGGTAAACTAAATCACGACGACGGGCTTCCAGCTATTCTTGTTTGACACATGGAGGTAAGACAACATGTGGTGCAGGCTTTAGCTGTTTTTTTGTGAATTCAACAACTGAACGCAACTTTACAGAAAAGTGTTGCTATGCATGTCAGGAACATCTGGGAGCAGGCTGGGTCCTGACCATGGCAAGACCAACTGGTCAGATTTACTTGACCATCCACCTACTATAACTACTGCTCTGGTACAGCATTGCAGAGGCAATGTGCAACAGTGGGAGGGAACAAAATTAGGGTTCCACTTTACAATAAGGCTACCCATATAAAGGGTTTATGAATTGTTTATAATCTGGTTATTAATCAGGCTGTAAGACTTTGTAAATTAATAGACGATTCTAAACAAGTTATAACACAGTTTTCTTTTTATTAATGAGTTACTACCATTTACCAGTGGCAAAAGGGAGCCTTATTGTAAAGTTGTACCAAATTAGCTATGTGACCACACGGACCTGGGGAGAGATTCATGCCCCTAACCCTGGAGGGGGTTCCTGTGAGGTGACCCCATTTACTGCTCATCTGGTTAGTTCCACACAAATGCCAATATACTTAGTTGTGCGAATATCCCAGATCGTTATCTTTATATGTCAGGTTGCACTTGTACACCACTGTCTTTTTCAGTTAGATTTTTATAAGGCATCTTCTGAAATACTAATTCATAAGGTGTTGAATGATCCTAAAATGATCCCTTTTAAATGTATTTAAGCCACAATGGAATATTTGTTATACCCAAGCAGGCAATTGCAAATCTTAGAAAAATGATTTAACAAATGGTGCATGGTTGTACACATGAAATATGCAAGTTAAAAAAAAAAAAAAAACATGTCCGCAAGTTAGTTGTTTCAGTTAAATGCCAATTGAATTAAAAACCAATTGAGGCTTGGTTGGCCAAGCTTATCAGTCATTTGGATTAAGTCAGTCATAATGCATCAGCAATGGAATGGGGAATGGCAGGTATAACATAACCTGTGATTAAAAGGATCGATGCAGGAATTATCCTCTGTTATGGATGGTGCCCTCTTGAGTGGCATGGCGGTGCAGTGGCACGGTGGTTAGCACTCTTGCCTGACACGTTTATGCCCAGGGTTCATGTTTCCATGTGTATGGAGTTTGCATGTTCTCCCTGTGTTGGTATGTGGTTTCCTCTGGGTTCTTTGGTGGGGGGGGGGGGGGGGGGGGGGGGGGGGGGGGGGGGGGGGGGGGGGGGGGGGGGGGGGGGGGGGGGGGGG
>JAODKC010000137.1:26575244-26591534 GCA_026777985.1 Mormyrops attenuatus | reverse complement strand
CTAGAGCATCATTCTCTGTGCATTCTGTGTGTTAGAGCATCATTCTATTTGAATTCTGTGTGCTAGAGCATCATTCTCTGTGCATTCTGTGTGTTAGAGCATCATTCTGTGTGCTGGAGCATCATTCTGTGTGCTACAGCATCATTCTGTGTGCTAGAGCATCATTCTCTGTGCATTCTGTGTGTTAGAGCATCATTCTATTTGAATTCTGTGTGCTAGAGCATCATTCTCTGTGCATTCTGTGTGTTAGAGCATCATTCTGTATGAATTCTGTGTGCTCGAGCATCATTCTGTGTGCTGGAGCATCATTCTGTGTGCTGCAGCATTATTCTGATGATGCAGTCACTTGATGAGTTTCTCAAAATGGTGTTGCTCGGCATAATGGTGAACCTGCTGTATTCCAAACATAAGCCGGATCCTATTAAAATATTTACCACCCATTAAACAAGCCAAAGACAGCTTCAATTAACAACATAGCCCCCGTTTTTTATAACAAAATTCTACGAAGCTTGTTTAAGCAGCATATGCACAGGTGATTCATGCATATGAATGAGCCCAACTTTTAAGTAAGTTTAATGTATTTTAATTGTTTTAAGTAAGCCTTTATGTATAAGCCCCTAATGCTGTCAATCTGCCACTGTATAAGAAATGCAGTGGCAGTGACTAATGGGTAGGCAGAGCAGGAGATTCAATTAATCAGGATAATTGCATTTAATATGGTACATTTTCATTATCTGGTTATTGCAAAGCATTTACAGATTCGATTTCTCAGAAGATTTAAAAGCAGGAAAACTGATAGTGCCAGTATGGCAATGCATGATTAATATATTCAGTGAATATGAATTACAGAGTAATAAATGAATCCGTAATCCATGCCGAAATATATATATATCTCTTTATCCTGGTTGGTAATCACTTGTGGGAAATACACTGTAGTGCCATGATTAACAGTAGATCACACGCTATAAGAAATTCAAATAAGATTTATTAAATATACAAATACAAGAATTGTAGGAGCTGGAATATTAAAACAACTATTATAATCCTATATTTGCATACAACTGAATTTCACATTATAATTGTAATTCTGATTAAGTGCAGAATATACAGAGATGAAGGCATCTGGAGGTTCAAGGGTGTCAGCCTACCGATGACGACTGCAGGAGGATCAGACAGAGAGGCTATGATCTGGCCGCCTCACCTGATTGCAAAGGCACATAGTTCTGCACTTGTCAGGCAATGCTGAGTGTGCGAAATCTATTTTTGTGTGTCGAAAGGTGTATAGCCTACTTGGGGATATGGGGGGTCAGAGTCGGTTAAACACTTCAAAGGTAAATCCATAGGAATTCAGTGTGCTCTGGCTCACGCTGCCTCTCGTATCACAGAATTCCCACACAGGAAACGGACCTGATCACCTGACCACAGATGGTTGAAACTTAGCCGTCACGTTGGCTTCTTCACACTTTTAAATAACTGGTGACATGCTCTAAGTGGTCATTCTGAGGTCTATGAAAAATCAGCACAGGTGTATTGGTAGGAGCCATTAATTCATTTCGTCTTATAATCATTTATGGTAGCTTATATGAAATTTTAAAGTGTTATGAAATTTATTTATTCTATTGTACAGTTAAGTAGAACCTATAATGGAATTCAGTATGCTCGAGTATGTCTCTCTACAGCAGTGTGTCTCAATCCAGTCCTCGAGGATCCACAGACAGTCCACATTTTTGCTCCCTCCCAGCGGAGCAAAAACGTGGACTGTCTGCAGGTCCCTGAGGACTACATTGGGAGATACTGCTCTACAGGAAAAATAGAAATAAAGTGTATTTAAGAAAGTGTGGTGACACAAGCTGGGAGGAGTAGATACTGTAGGTGCAAGTGGGAACAGCCATTGACTGTGTTCGTGAACGTGACTGTGAATGTGTCCGCACAATGAAATGGACCTTTGAAACCCATGCAACTTTGCATGGTCATTAAGTTTATTTTCATTTACAACACATCAGACAATTGCATCCAACTCCCAATGAAGAGGATAAAAGTGGTGAAAGTTAAACATGGAAACAAGAGGACAAAAAACTTAACCTGTTTTTACCATTGCACGTATATCATAGGATGCCATTTTTCACAAACACTTGCACGGTAAGGTCACATTCTTGTTAACTCCTACACTCTGAATAAACTATTTGCCACCATATAGTCTATTCTACTTATGAAAATGTAACTGCAATGAATTGGCCAATGTTGAAGGTCTTCTCAATCTTTAGCATGTGTATATGTATATATTAAATGTATATAATAACACTTTACTTCACAGACCATAAATATTACAGCATTATGGTATTACTCATCCATCCATTCTATTTTCTGAAACCGCTTGTCTTATTCAGGGTTGTGGGGGGTCCAGACCTTACAGGTGCAAGACAGTGAACAACCCAGGATGGGGTGCCAACCCATCACAGGGCACACTCACACACCATTCACTCACATATGCACACCTATGGGCAATTTGGTAACTCCAATTAGCCTCAGCATGTTTCTGGACTGCGATGGGGGGGACTAGAGTACCCAGAGGAAACCCCATGATGACAAGGGGAGAACATGCAAACTCCACACACATGGAACCCTGGTGGAGATTTATGCATTAATTAACCACAAACTCTTAGTTAATACTGATCTCATGTTAGTTCATCATTAATACATTGTGTTCTCATTTTATCTCAAGCAGTTACTATATTTGTTACTATATCTGTTAAATCTGTAAACCTTTATGAACTACTGAAGGAACAGTAATGAATAACACAACAAATACTCTCATGTTTGTTCATCATTAATGAATTATGACATCTTTTATCTCATATAGCGACTGTATTTGTTAATGATTTGTTCAAAATTTCGGTAGTAACTGAGTTATTACTAAGTATTTGTGTCCCGTCAAATAAAGTGTTACCATGTGTGTATTTGCAATTTGAGTATAGTCACATTTGGCCTCATGCCTCTGATATGATTTGCAGATGTTAAATCGCAGCATTTGACTTTGATCTCTAACTTTGATAATGATGACTAGTTTCCTATATCCAAGGCTAATTGGGATCATACTGTGGACTGCATCCATTAATGATGGTGGTCAATGTCAGTGACACATCGGTAGTGGTTAAAATACGCTAATATTCTTTTGTTCCTTAACATGCCAGATTTTCAAATGATTCGTTTCCACATCTCAGCCTTATTATAATTCATATCTTTGCAGTTAGGTTAACATTTAAATTGGTGTCAGTTCATTATGTAGATGAAAGTCATTATTAATCTAACAAATGTATGATATGTTCCTGATCAAATCACAGTAAAGCATCATTATCTTGGGTAAAGTTCAGCAGTACTTTCACCTGCATTTCAGTCATTGTGTACTTAAAAATGTCAGGTGCCCTACAGGTGACTGAGTGTGCATAAAATCAAAGAACAATTTTGATGTAAATCAACAATGGCATCTCTCAGGATTAGTGTTAGCAGCCAGCTATTCATTTAGTCTGAAGGAAGCACAAGTGTATGAATATCATTGTTCTTTGTACTATTAAACCTGAATTCAGAAAGGTCTTTAATGGAATCTAAATAGAAAGCACTACAGAAGATAGAAAACATTTTTTCACAATGCATTGAGGTTTTCAGTTTAAGCCTTCTAGTAGTGAAGTAGAGAGGCAGTCCTTAAGCCAATTCTGATCTGTACCAGATACAATCTGAACATTTCATAAATATGCAAAGCAACAAGACGGGCAGAGTGGCCTCATCTCGTTTGCATTGTCGGTTAATTTTCCTGTTGCCCAGTGCATACATTTACGATTCTATGTTTGCGTAAACAGCTTTTCAATCGTCTGCAAACAGCTGCCTGCTGCTAGTGTCTTTCGTGCCAAAAATAATTATATGAAGGAGGCGCATGGCTTTCCACAGAGCGATGTTGATCATCAGCAAACATGTCTGACCCACAGATTTCCATAAGGCCAGAAATTTGGACACCTGCCCAGTATTTGCTCTTGACCCTTTGGAGAATTTTGAAGCTGAAGCAGGATTTGACTCCATGACCTTGAGATGACCCACTATGTTTCCAGTGCTAAGCCTAGACCAGTGTTTCCCAGCCCGGTCCTTGGGGACGTTCACGTTTTGACTGTCCGGCTAGACCACAGTCAGCAGACATAACCATCGGTTTAGAGTTTCTAAATTTCCATCTGGTCAGTCAGGTATCAATGCATTAAGTAGCTGATGGTTTTAATCACGGCAAATAAGAACAGCAACATATTTCACTGAAATCAGCCAGGTTCTGCTCATTGCTCAAAGGTACACAACCCTCACTTGAATTTCAAAACCTCCACAGCTACACCACAGGCTACTGCTCTCACTTCCATTGCACACCACCTCCGTTGCATTCTCTTTATTTTTTAATGGTGTTGCTTCAAGGGAAAAAACATCTCCGGCGGTGTGCGGTCCAGCTGCGAGCTGGCATGCAAATTCTAGCACTGAGAGCTGCAATGTTGCGTATGAATATGTGACTCGGATAAGGAAAAACAGAGTGAGTGAACCACTGCTTTCAACATGCCTTTTTCAGATTCAATTAACATACCTGTGCTGCTGATGTATAATTTAAGTGATCACCTGACTAATAGGAATCAATAGGAAAAATATGACACTTTCAAGCCTACCTACGGTACTGCTTAGCATGTTATTCCAGATGAAACAAGTAAAAAAGTTATATTTATCACATGCACAATTATACTGGGTACAATGTACCTGAAATGCAAGGTCGCCGAGCCCCCAGACTATGAAAAGAGGACAGAAAGTTTAACAGACAAGATATGATGTATTGACAACATTAAATAATCATCATTAATATCCATGGTGCGAAGCTGGCAGTAAATGGAGGCAGTGCTGGAGTCCAGGAATAAACATGTATTTACAAATGTACATATGTGGGGTAAGTAGGCTGTTGAGGACATTGGTGTGCAGGTCCTAAACACTGTCTTCTTTACATTGAGGAGGAAGCTATTGTCCTGGCACCAAAGTGACAGCATTAGCTATTTGTTAGAAAAGGAAGTAAACAGTAAGTAAATCCAAGTTTTTGCTTGGTGAACTGTGCAGTGGAGCCATGGAATATTCATGTTCTGGGGCATTCAGTAGAGGGACATGAAGGGGAATCACAGAAAACCCAAGCTGGGGCGTACAAGCAGCCCATAAGACAATGACATTTTCAAAGCCTACAGAAGGATCTTACCCAGGAAGAGCATTTCGATCAACAGAAAAGCCACAAATCCAGATTGGGCAGGATTATGTATATATGTTCTTCTCTGATTGAAAAGTAGGCCTACTGTGGCTTTAAGGCTTTCTCCCCAGTATGTGACAAGGGGGTTAGCTGGTTTGGGCTAAGCATGACCTGTAGCCAGGGACATGTGCATGAGGGAGAATAATAAGGCACTGCCTCACTCTAGGGTGGACGATAGTGTACGGCCTCATTCTAGGGAGGATGATAGGGTACTGCCTCACTCTAGGGTGGATGATAGTGTACGGCCTCATTCTAGGGAGGATGATAGGGTACTGCCTCACTCTAGGGTGGATGATAGTGTACTGCCTCATTCTAGGGAGGATGATAGGGTACTGCCTCATTCTAGGGAGGATGATAAGGTACTGCCTCATTCTAGGGTGAATGATAGTGTACTGCCTTATTCTAGGAAGGATGATAAGGTACTGCTTCACTCTAGAGAGGATGATAGGGTACTGCTTCACTCTAGGGAGGAAGATAGGGTACTGCCTCATTCTAGGGAGGATGATAAGATACTGCTTCACTCTAGGAAGGATGATAAGGTACTGCTTCACTCTAGAGAGGACGATGTGGTACTGCTTCACTCTAGAGAGGATGATAGGGTACTGTTTCACTTTAGGGAGGATGATAAGGTACTGCTTCACTCTAGAGAGGATGATAGGGTACTGCTTCACTCTAGGGAGGATGATAGTGTACTGCTCCATTCTAGGGAGGATGATAAGGTACTGCTTCACTCTAGGGAGGATGATAGGGTACGTCTTCGCTCTAAGGAGGATGATAGTGTACTGCTTCACTCTAGGGAGGATGATAGTGTACTGCTTCACTCTAGGGAGGATGATAGTGTACAGCTCCATTCTAGGGAGGATGATAAGGTACTGCTTCACTCTAGGGAGGATGATAGTGTACTGCTTCACTCTAGGGAGGATGATAAAGTACTTCTTCACTCTAGGGAGGATGATAGTGTACTGCTTCACTCTAGGGAGGAAGATAGGGTACTGCTTCACTCTAGGGAGGATGATAAAGTACTTCTTCACTCTAGAGAGGATGATAGTGTACTGCTTCACTTTAGGGAGGAAGATAGGGTACTTCTTCACTCTAGGGAGGATGACAGTGCACTGCCTCTTCAATGCTAATCAAACCGTGAGTCGCTGTATGCTCTGTAACTGCCGGTCTCTGTTCTGTCCAGCAAGCTTTGTAGCAGTGAATCTTTGTCATTAAACAGCAATGGCTGGCTGAGCATCCCCTGGGTTTGTCTGTTGCCAGAGGCAACACCATCTCCACCACTGAGCTGTAGGCGATGTCATTAGCACTCACTTCCCCCACGTAGAATTATCAGAAGACATGAAAGGAGGGTTGATTCATCATAGATCCTACAGAGAAATGCTCTCCCTTTAAAGAAAAGCATTACAAGTTTTATATTTTTCTTGCTTGAAAGCTGCACTGAAGCTTATGAAAACATAATTAGAGACAGACCTAATGTACTGATGAGATATTAAAAGTTATTTATGTGCTAATACTGTTTACCTTTGTAGGGGGGAAAAATCTTTTACATTTAACTGAAAAATAATGGTTTTACTGAAAATGAATATTTTGGTATAATTAAAGAGGTCATAAACCCAACCATATAAGTGCATTTAAAAACTTCTTTCCTCAGAGTTTTCACCTTTTCCTTTTCTTTTTTCGTAAGCTGGCATTTTTTTTTTAGACGTTGAATTCTTTGACATCCGTTTTTCATACATTTTGTGTGTAAGATAAAGATATTCATCATGTTAGCTTCTTAATCATACGCATTTAGTACTGATGATAAAAAAGGCATAATTCACAGAAGTCCAATAAAGAGCTAAAATCATCATCTGTACTTGTATAGTCTTTCTATTGAGTGTTTTTTCCCCAATTGTATTATTTATTTATTAATCAGCACAAGAAGAAGGAGATAAGACCTTTAAAAGAACTGAAACCCAACTTATTCCAAAAATATTCAGCTCTGACAGCATCTCAGCCGTTTGCACTGGGAATGAACAGTGCTGAGAGTAATCATAGCTGCACAAGGAATAATGACAGGCTTTTTCTGTGAGCTGAATGCTGATTACTGCTGTCTTTGCGTCAGTCAGTCAGTCATACATCGTCTAGTGCAGCCCCCGTCAGAGCGGCATCGGTATATAGTGAGGAGGCAGCACAAAAGGCGTTTAACGGTGAGCGATTAAAGGGTTTTCCATTAAAAGATGTATTATCAGCTAAATTAGACAATTAGAATAACTGAAGCTTTGTTAGCTCAGACTGTACGATGCTTAGGAGCCTAGTTGGGGAATTCATTAGTGATTATAGCACGGGTTAGGTGCAGTCATCTGCCCAGGAGAGTAAGATCCATGGAACGTAAGAGGTGGCTACTGAATGTTAGGCAGGATATCGAGTGCAAGATGCATGATGGCTTAAGAAAGCTGATTCACAGCCACTTTGACAGTCTGTGTGCAGACCTGGAGATTGTCAGGGCCCTCTGTTCAATTACATGCAATCTGAATGATTTACAAGGAACTCCTCCTTTCGTTGGCCCCCAGTGGCAGGATCTTCTACTGCCCTCATGTCTGTCTCCACTGCCACAACCAGTGTGACTGTTGGCAGCTGGGAAGCAGGTGGTGCAGTGACAATTTCGCAGTAGAAGTCTATACGTATAAGAATTGAAGGACTGAAGAGACTAAGCAGGCTTTGAAGCTCATGGTGTGGGTGACCTCAACCCCCAACTGTTTTAACCCAATAAAGAAATCAGCATTAAGTTAAACCAGGACCTGACAGGTTACTGCAGCACACTTAATTTGAATGCTCATTTGACCCAGGACTACCTTCATTTCAGTTAAATCACACTGTGTTTATACTGTTCAATTAAGCATTTTAACTGGTAAAACATAAATGTACAACCAAGTTCCAGTCTATAGATGGGACTTTTTGTTGTGCTATCACAAATGTACCTAAAACTGCTTTAGTAAAATACATAATTAAAAATGGATTTGTGATTGTAATTGGTGGATGTCGCAGTGGTGCAGTGGCTAATGCTGTTACCTTATATGTCTGGGAGCAGGGTTGATTGAAGTTGTCTGCAGGTGTGTGTCTGCCCTGTGATGGATTGGTGTGCTGTCTTGTCCCCATTGTTTCTGATAAATGATAAATTTCACTTTTGCAGAAGTACACTGGCACGCTTTTCCTACTCCATCTCGTTTTCCGTAGCTTGGGGTCATAGCACAGGGTCAGGCAACGTGCGGCACCCGCTGGAGATGGGGATGAAGACCCTTGCTCAAGGACCCACAGACATGTGACTGTTTTGCTGAGGCTGGGGTGCAAACTGGGGATTTTCCAGTTGCTGGTGCAGAGAGATAGCCTGCTGAGCCACTCACCTTCTGGGATATGGTCTGCAGCCCTGCGTAGGACAACTGCAAACATATACAACTGCAGAGCATAAAAGAGACTGTTGTTGTATAATGATATGGAGGCGGGTCTTGCATATCTAAATGTCCTTGCAGAGTGGAACATTTACCAGGTTCTGCAAGACGGAGGTAAATGATATCTGACAGTTACGTCGACTCAATTAAATCATCTCCAAGGGCTGGAGATTACATACAGGCCGTATTTAAACAGTGTCACTAATTTGCTCCTGTCTGCTGCTGAGTTGAAGCAAGGTGATCAAAATTTAGTTGAACTGTAATCTTACAGTGGTATTGACAGCAAAAAATGCCATTTATGCAAATCAAGTCTGCTAAGCAACTAAATTAAATAACTACCAAGATAGGTAAACTGCTTGCCGAATGTGGTGCATAGCGAAGCTAACTTACTACCAATAGCTACCTCTCACCTGGAATAAAATGTAACAAACAAGGTGAAACAACTGAGTATTTGAATAAAAAAATATATTTAGAAACAGGTGAATACATTCTGTTAAAATAGCTGCTTAAAAGGCTCCTCTGAGGGCCACCGTGTACTTCACACATCGTCTGTATCGTTAGTACATTTTGTTTGGAAGGACTGGCTGGATCAGCAACACTTCCACTAATTCAGGGGTCATTTATCCTGTTCCCACACTAGGATGGCGCAGTAAGACCCCGGTCATATGTGAGGGCATCCAAAGCGAAAATGGGGCCTAATGTTTGTGTGTCTGATTTAATCACAGCGGCATATCACAGCAAGCAGCTTGTGAACACATCGGAAAGCACCTAGACCCATATGAAAAAGTTCTTTAAAAAATAACATGCGACTCTAAAAGGTTTTACCCAAGTCATGTAAGCTTTTTATACGACACTCAAAACAAATATACAATCCATATTAACTTAATGTGTCATTAGACATATATGTCCTTCATTGATGTAAAATACTTATGAAATTATCGTACCACCACGCCCTACAGTTCATATACAATCCATATTAAATGTATGTGTATTAGTCATATATGTTCTTTATTCATATAAAAATCATGCAAAATTAATGTCTTGTCAAGCATACAAGTTCCACATCGATGTGCAATGCATATTGAATGAATTTTTTTCTGTATTAGTTTTTATGCATAATTCTTTGAATGAACTCAATTGAATCATGGACAGTAGTTCCACACAACTAGAATGAGTATTTTGAAAAGGAAACAACCTTTCTCAGTTGATTCATTTTGCGTTCTGAGAACATAACATGAATTTCCTCATGTCTAATTAAACCAACTGAATGTGGAGAGATCATACATGTCTTTCATTAGAATAATATAAAAGCAATATAATTTTTTATTAAGAAACAAAATCTGACTAAGGCCAGATTTTATCAATATGATAAAATGTAAAATTTAAGTTTTTCCTATAGGCTTTTCCCTTGAGTGACTTCGCTGAAGTGTGTTTTTGGTATGAATGTGGCCATTATCGTACAAGAAAAAAACACTGATTGTAGTGAACATATAAAAAACTGCATATATTGTCATATATAATTGAAATAAGAAAAACGCTCAATAGCTTTATATGAACCATGTGATTTCTTCATATGGGGAGTAACAGTTTTGAGCATATCTGTCATATTTTTGGATATCAGTCTATATTTATTTTCATTTTTGATGCAAGGAGTGTTGGGTAGAGAGGTAAATAGTTTGATCTTTATGGACCAAAGTGGTATAACATCCTTTAGGAAAGACCCAGCTTTGATTGTCTGACACACCAAGTCAAACACGGTCTCTAACCATCTCTCATAAACCCTTATCCATTGCAAGATGATGGTGAGGCAGCCTGTCCCAGGAAGAGTAGGAAGCAAGTATATCCTGGATGAAAAACCAGTCCTTCAAAGGTGCACACACCTACACACACAGGGAATGTCCAGGCACCAATGAGCCCAACTGCATGTCTGTGGAATGCAAGAGGAAACTAGAACTTACAACAGCCACAGGAAGACATGCAAACTCAGCGGCACAAAGACAGGGGCAGGAAATCCCAGCCCGGAGGGGTCAGGTAACAGTGGTGCCTACTGAGTCACTGTGCTGCTCTCAAAATGGGTTGTAAACACTTCATTACTATAACCATTTTCCACAAAAGCTGGGACACTGTGTAAAATGTAAATAAAAACCAAATACAATGCAAATGATATAACCCCATATTTAATTTAAAATAGAACAAAGGCAACATATCAAATGTTGAAACTGAGAAATGCTATTGCTTTATGACAAATATATGCTCAATTTGAATTTGATGCCAGCAACATGTTTCAAAAAAGTTGGGACAGGGGCAACAAAATTAAATGATAAAATAAAACATCTCACAATGAATTAGGTTAATTGGCAATAGATCAGTAAGTTGATTGGGTATAAAAAGAGTCTCCCAGAGAGGCAGAGCCTCTGCAGTGATGATGGGGAGAGGTTCACCACTCTGTGAAAGACTGCGTGGGCAAAGAGTGCAACAATTTAAGAATAATGTTCCTCAATGTAATATTACAAAGAATTTAAGAATTTCATCATCTATGAGACATAATATTACTAAAAGATTCAGAGAATCTGGAAATATCTCTGTACACATGGGACAATGTCAAAAATCAATACTGGATAGCTGTTATCTTCGGGTCCTCAGGCGGCACTACATTAAAAACAGACACAATTCTATAGTGGAAATCACCGTTTGGGCTGAGGAACACTTCCGAAAGCCGTTGTCTGTGAACACACTTCGTCGCTGCATCCAGAGATGCGTGATGAACCTCTACCATGCAATGAAAAAACCATATATAAACATGATCCAGAAACGGTGCCAAATTCTCTGGACCTCAGCTCATTTAAGATGGGCTGAGGCAAACTACTACCAACTATTGTCAGAACAATAAATAAAACACCAGATAAAAAAATGAATGTATGTTACTCCTAAAAGTATTTGTTTTAAGATTATATTAGGATTTGGTGTGCTTTGTTTGTTTTGTGTGTTTGTGTTTGTTTCAATATTTCTTTGCTTCACTGGATCATAAACTAAGCAATGCTCTTCTATTTCCATGTCATTCAGATGTTGTAAAATAATAAATAAAAATGTATATAAAAGCATGCATCACTGACTATCAGATAACTTCAATAAGTTACCGAATGGATGTAAAATCAAAGACATTATTTTCTGCCTGGCACTAACCATGTATTCCTTCACAATACTAAGCCATAGAAAGGTCCACAATGAAACAAATCATGGAGACCCTAATCTCAACATTTACAAGATTATATTTGTAGTGCTTGCAAATTTTTATATTAGATGAGACTAAAAACTGAGAAATTTCAATACGTGCAAGTAGTTCTTCCTCATAAAAAGCATGATATCAACATATGTCAGCATTAACAGGTCAGATTATGACAAATCTGAGTAGGCCAGAATGTCCTGAAAACAAAACCATAAAGCATACATGGCTAACTCATACACATAAAATGTAATTAGTTTAAAGGGAAAAACACTCAAAAATGGATATGGTTCAAAGGGTTAAAAGAAGAGGTGATGCAGCATAGCGGTAAACATTCCCTTGTCCTAAATTTTTTTAAATGTGCTGCAGGCATCAAATTCAAATATAACATGTATTTGGCATTAAAACAATAAAATTTCTCAGTTTCAGCATTTGATATGTTATCTTCTATTTTCAGTCAAAAATTCATTAATTTGATTCGCAAATCATTGCATCCTGTCTTTAATTTACATTTCACAGAGCATCCCAACTTTTTTGGAAACGGGCTTGTATGGGGTGACCATGTTTTGGTTTACAAACAAGAGAATTAGAGTTACAGTTAGGCAAGGCAAATACACATATAGATACTATACTTTGGAAAGCAAGAAAAAAAAAAAAAGTAATGTCCCAGATATCTATAGGTCCCACAAATGCATTTTCATGTCCCAAAATAGGACAAAAAAAGAATGCAATGTCACCATAATGATTAGAAAATATGACTTGGTAACTTAGCAATTATGAATTATTAATGATTTTTAAAAAGCAGATCCAGGCCTTAAAAGAGATTGTCTCTGTTCCCCTTAATTCATAGCATGAGACAGGTTGTCCTGGGGCTTAATTATCTGCTTCCTGTATTTCTGAGTTACCCAAATGCTTCCTTGTACACACAGCAATACATAAACCAAATCAAATGTGTCAAAATTGTAATGTTTAAAAATTGTAATGTTTCAAATATGCAAAATCAGAATTCATTTGATCATAAAACATGTCAAATGACAAAACTAAATTTGCCTTTGTAATTTTTGCATGACTAAAACCATACAGCTGAAACAGACTCTTCCTGTGCTTTCAGTTTCAGGCGCAGTTGCATTTTATTCCACATCTACAAAATTCAGAGCAACAATTTCTTAGCTATTTGTCAGAATCACCTCCTCTGGTTTGACATTTGGCTTTAAAATTATAGGCGTTTTATATCGAATTAGTTCCTATATGTCAAATGTCCACAAGTTATTCTCTAGACTGGTGTTGCTGGTTTACTGCTACCAGAGAGACAGGGTGGGGGGGCATGCTCTGAGGGTCTATGGGCCATTTACCGGCACCATCATTTCTGTGCCCCCTCCTCCCCAAAACACCTACCACAGCTGGGCTGGGTGTGATGTGGGTGTGGGAAAAGGTGAGGAGGTGAGGAGGCTGGATTCTGGATTCTCCGCGAGCCTGGCTTCCTGTGCTGCTTCCCTTCTCTTACAGCAGGCCATCCTCATCCACCTTCTCCATGCCACATGTCTCTGGGTTCAGGCATTTTGTTCTGGAGCTTTCAGTCTGCTGTATAACCCTGGATGCCTCCTTAATCATTACCCTGTCCAGGGCTGGACTGGGATCAAAAGGGATTCGTCCCCGAACATTGGGGTTCTGCAAGGCCCCATGGTACATATCACTGGGGGAGGTGGGGTCCCATGATTTATTTTGCCAAGTCAGGGGAGGGTGGGGTCACCATTATTAACAAAACGAATTTACCAGCCAGGTTTATGGGAATCCCCACCATGGTTAATTGTCGTTAAGTGTCACATGAAGAAAAGCAGGACTCATTTCTTAAAATGTAATTGCAGTTATGTGCAAGGGCAAGAAGTCAGCCAAGTGTTTGCTTTTTGGCAATATGATGCAGTAGTCCTTCCCATTTGATTTTTGTTACACTTCAGTTCCTGCTTAACCATTTTTGTCAAGCTTATTTAAGCGAGAGTTACAGTTACTTACATTTGCTCATTAAGTTCTTCCAGCATCGAGACATGAATCTCAATGTAACAATTATAAACGGCAGGGCACTCACAGTTATCATTATGGGTTAGAACATGTTTCATGCAATTTTTGTGACACACAGTAACAATCCTTTTGAGGTATTTTTCACCTTCCTATTCTTTGATCTGAGCCAAAATACATCTACAGACTGTCTGATTGTGAGCCTTTGTGAATGTCTAAATTGAGGAGTTTGCAGGGTGCGTCGAGCAGTGTACAACAACAGGACAGATGAAGATATTATGTAGTAAAAGACTGTGACAGCCAGTGTTTTGTGAAAATAATGAGAAAAAATGTGATGGGGACCTGATTAAATTGGAATCAACAGAGACAATCTAATCCATTTCCGAGGCCTTATTAATCCAATAAAGTCACAGATCACTCACGTTTGGTTCAAAACGCATGTTCAGTTGTCGAATACCTGCAATGCACAGAGACTTCAGCAAGGTCTTAAACATAATTTGCCACAATGTGCTTGTGAACTTGGTACAATCTGTGACCAGGCAGGGGGTAGAGCAGCAGCTACGGATTAGGACTTTAGACCAGCGGTTTATGTAAGCTACTGCTCTGTAGCTCCTACTTCAGTGAGCGTCTGAATTTAGTGAAGCTTCTTTGCAAAACAAAAGAATTCTGCCTATTATGTAGAAAACTGTATTACAATGATTAAGTCAACAATTTCCCCAAACCTGTTATTTAGGCGATTTATTTAAAAGTCATGGAGGACGTTTATCCTGTAATGGTTCAAGACACACTATAACAATGACAGAAAACTATAGAAACTAATAATTACAAATAAGGAGCCGTTACCAGTATTTCTATTGAGATGCACTGACACTCCACGTCAGGCTTTGAAGAGGCAGTCAGCAAGCTAAATACAGATATGTCTGGATGAGTCAGACCTCTTGAAGCTAATGCTGTTTTTGCTAACATGTGAACTCAGTTTTGTTTTACTGGTTTCCTGGCTTTCCTTTCATTGGGATGATGTTGTGCGCTGCCCCCTGTTTGTGGCAGCTGTCAGGGCCACTCTTTCACCAGTCTGGGCAGCTCTCTGTCAGTCCAAATAAATCTAGATGAAATAAGCTGAAAATATACAGTTGCTGAAATAATGTTTCCCCCTTTCTCCGCTAACCTATAGCTCCTTCAGGCATTGGTGTCGCTCTCTCTTTCCTTCACAAACTGCAAATTTCAGAATTGATGACAAGTAACCCTCTGCTCAGGAGGCAGGGGTTAGCCGTGACCAAAAGGGCTGCGGTAACCTTGAGGTGTCAGTTTTTCTGGAAGCCCCTCCCACATGAGAGCGAGGCCGCTCAACCAGCCCCTGCTTCCTGACACCACATCCTTGCATAATTAAAACAAGGCTGAAAAAAACTGTTGTTTGAATTAAAGAAAAAGGATATATGTGTGGAGGCATACAGGGTAAATTGTCCAAAAATTATTTCTGTCCCTGTATATGATATTTTTCATGGCATCTTGTAGAAAATAACACCTTACTAGTGTGTTTGGACCATCTGGGCAGCTGTGGCATCGCTGTGCTCGACGGCGCTAAACCATAATTCCCAAAGGAGGGGAGTCCAAGACAGCCAAATCGGGGTTTAGTGCGCTAAGCAGACCGCCCCACTTTGGGCTGGGATCAAACCACAGAAAGCTTCTCTCCTTGAAGGTTCCTCTTTAGCTTCGTTTGGAATGACCCAGATATGCAAAGTGTCTGCTGGTAGTTTGAAGAACCTGCCAGACAAGATGGTCATTAAAATGATGGGATCCATACCTTGCGCACATACCCACCTGGATAAATTGTTCTTGAAGTAAACTTTTGGCGGGAAGAAAATGAGCTGTAACTGCATGCGATTCTTTGGAACTCAAAGAACAAAGAATTTATGTAGATTTACACAGAAGACACATGTCCCTATATTAGTATTTTGCATCCTATAAACATGCAGATCAGGGCAATGAAAAAGCTGTACCCGTCCACAGAGTATGTATTGTTTGGCATTATGAGGTTATTGTGCCTCAGTACATATAAACCTGTATTGTATTGCCAAACAACAGTCTTCCATTTAGAAACAAGTATCTTCCATTTAGTGAAGTAAGACAGTGACAGTAAAGCACCTGTGACTGATTACAGGCTGACTGATGACGCTGGTCACTGACTTGAGATCGTGAAATGATGACTCTGGTCACTGATTTGAGAGTGTGGAGTAAGGCGGCGACAGGAAAGCACCTGTGACAGATTACAGGCTGACTGATGACTCTGGTCACTGATTTGACAGTGTGGAGTAAGGCGGCGA